>JAUBOD010000363.1:2672081-2683785 GCA_032353885.1 Nothura maculosa | reverse complement strand
AACTATCAGTAAGACATTTAAGGCTCTAACATACAGAATAGAGTAATTCAGCTAAAAGATGATTGGTTATTAATTGGTTGATGATTGGTTATTAATTAAGCAAGCTGTTAATATAGCTATTAACAGTACCTGGCCGTATGCTATTTTCTTTTTCCTTACGAACAAGTTAAGGCCAATTACAAATATAAGTGATTGAAGCCTTTCCATGATACTGTAGTTTCCCACTTGCTTTCTGAAGACGTTATGTCAAAGTTCGCTTCTGGCATAGAAATGTAACAGACTGTAATTCAGGCTCATAGAAATATACTATTAAGCTAGAAACAGGCCCAGGGTAACCAGACTCCTTGATGTGCGTATTTAAAGCTACTGAAACCGCTGCAATCTTCCAAACAAAAAGTCCAACAAACTCTAAAACTATGTCCAACACTGATATACTGTCCTCTCTACGGGTGATATCTACTTACTTTTGGATCTTCACACATCATTTGATTCTTCCTTCCTTCCCCAGCTTGAAACAAATGGCAAAGCCCACCTGTAGCAATAGGGTGGCAGCAGACACACACCAAGCGCACAGTGGGTCCATCAGTGTTAATGGCCCTGACACCTGGTGGCCCATGAAGAATATGGTTGGAATCCAGTGGGCAATTCAAGCAATCAAGGCTGCTCCTAATACATTTTGATTGACAGCAGGTGCGTAGAGCTGTTTTCCACAGTCACCAGTTCATCTTCTGGTGTAATATCTATTATGAGAGGCAAGCTGAAATCAATAACATTCAGCAAGAGAATGTGTAAAAGCCAAGTAGATGACAGAGAAATTCTGAGGCTCTAACTTTTCCAGTTACAGGATGAAACTGGAGGGACAAAAGGCAAGTATGCACAGGCATTTTTTTTTTATCTACCACCTCTAGCCTTTTTACCATAATTCTGCATCTCTGAAGGTATTTCTAAAAACAAGAACCAAGATCAATTTTATGTGGCAGCAAAACTTCATCTGGAAAAGAAGGGGCATATTTTATATTGCAGGAGAGTGGAGTAGAGTAGAGTAGAGATATGTATCAGTAGAAATTCATTTTAAAGCAAAGTAAAACATCAGGGAAAATTAAAGTATGCACATGATGATCTGTATGAAATCTTTTTACTTCCCACCGAGTAATTTATTCATCGCACAGCATAAGAGTACATCAGGAGAAACATAGAAAATGTGTCTTACTCTAGTTCAGTCAGTGCTGTGGAGAATGAAAAAGCCATTTCTATCCTTTAGGCAGTCACACTTAATTGTAAAGACAGTGTAACTCCAAGAGTCTTATAAAGTCTTTCACCGCAACTTCTCAAAAATAATTAGTATTGATGATGTTCACAATGATTCTCTTGCACCATTTTGAAGTCACCATCTACATTTGGTGCTCCAGCACTAGCTATTCCATCTCTCTAATGTAGCCATCCATACCAATGCTACAGATGCTCTTTACCATTTGCTTTCTTTTAAGAGGAGTTCAGTGAATGCTTAAGTTTAAAGTACTCACTTCATTAGTGAGTACTATCTATGAGGGAACTAAGAGACGCTCACAGTGTCTTGCCAGACCCTCTATTTGTCTGGAAAGTATTCCTCGACATCACACTTCTGGTCAGTTTTCTGCTGACTAAACAAGGACCTGATCTACAGATCTTTCTTTCAACAACATTGGTCTTTTTGACCATTCCAAGTCACCCAGATAAACAAGATCAGATACCAAAATATCCACAGAGGGTTTTAAACCTCTGTATATTCATAACAAGGCCAGGACCTCTGTACAAATTACAACAGCGCTGCAGTTTCTGTGGTGGGCTCCAGGACCTCAGTGACAGCTTGAGGAAGAAGATATGCTTTGAGGCCAATTCTCCTTTGTTTATTATTATATGGGAGTTGGGTCATTCTATTTCCTTTTTCTGCTTCTACTGTGTTGAAAAGTAACAGTAGGGCAGCAGAGAATAATGTCCAAAGAATCTGATTCTTCCATTTCTTTATGCCTGTGAAAAGTGTTTAAAACTTTACTGCCTGAGGATAATGCTATTTTCTATTGAAAGTGCATTGCTGCTGACAATGGCAAAGCATTGAGTATTCAACTCCTGCTTTTATCCGATTCTCCTCTGTAATCTCCCAGATATGAGCAAGTAAAGCATTTTCCTTCGTATCCTTCCTGGGAAATTAAAAGATATCCACCATGAGATATTATGGGATTTTAGGAAAAAAGAATGAACAATTGTTAGTGAAAAAGGAGGAAAAATCTGAGGAACCTGAGAACAGAACTGTAACGAAAGACAGCAAGGAATGAATAGCTTTGGAGAATAAGTTATTAGCCAATGTTAATGAATAGATCATTATACATATAGTGTTAGAGGACTCTGCCCAGGGAAAAATTTCCAGAAATTTTCTCTGCTATTTCTGCAAAAAAGGAGAGATATATAAAGCTTCCAATTCCTTTCTTTCAGGATGGCAAGGAAAAGGAAACAAAGAACAGTAAGGTCAGCTTCATATAGAAGGACAGCAGTAGTCCATCTGGCCTGCACGAATGTTGAGGAGAGACAAACTTTTTGACTGATTTGAATTTCAAGGAGAAAATTTGCTTTGAAGAGACACACAAATTTGGCATCCTTTCACTTTTATTGTTGTGAGTTATATGCAGCAGAAATAAAGAACAATGAAATAGAGGGTATAGGGAATCCCTCAAGGAATTCATTATTAATTATAGCTCGGGAAGAATACCAGCAAGTTTTAAATTTTCCACATGCATAATTTGTTTGAAATCCTGCATTTAATGTTTGTATTGCTCACTGCTTCCCACCTGCAGCCTTGGTTGCTCAGAAGTGTGATGAGAAATTTCTCAAGTGTTGAGGTAATTCAAAGGGGCGTGACAGATGGGAGTGCTGTTGATACTCAATGTTGGCCCCTTAATAGAATAGTTGGGAGCAGAGAATGAGTGGGAAAAAAAAGAAGGAGATGTCCATAAAAAAGGCTGAATACATAGAAGGAGAATGTATGGAAGGAGAATACATGGAAAGATATTGAAGGAGGATAGGTGAAATGAACAGCTGAAAAGATATCAGTTCAGAAACATAATTATCTGTAGTAGCTGGTTCTTTTTTTTAACATTATAAATTACTTTTGGTAGTGGCAATTGTGTTGCTCTGAAGCCCAAACACTCAGGACCAATCAAGGTGGATTGCAAACCATGAGTTAACAATATCAAATAACACTATGATGTATGTAGGCTTAGTGAAGTCCTGCTAAAGGCTGTGGAAAAACAAAAAGGAAGTTATTCTTTATGTGCCTGTCTGTGAAGATTCAAAGAGTATGTTATTAGAAGATTTCTGTATGAGTCATGTAATCCTAAGATCCCATACAGACATTATTAAAATACGAGTAGATTTTTCTAAAACATTAGGAGATGGCTTCCTAACACAACCAGAACACAATCTGTTACTTATTTTATTATAATGATATATAGGTCTATTCAGTACTCAGTCTAGAGATTTACCATTTCTCAGGTACCACATAGGAGAATATTTCTTGCCTCTGCACTTACTTGTGTTTGCTTCATAATTAGGAGTCATGATCAAGTTTTGGATAAACAGAAAAAGTCCTGAACAGTAGTGTTATTATTTGTGTTTCTAAAGAGTTAATTTTCCAACGCTGAAGGAAAAAAAAAAAACCAACATGCTGAGTAGTAACAATGAAACACCTCCACATGAATTGTAATCAAGAGGGAAGGATATTACACATTTTTAAATGGAGATAAATAGTCTTAGATCAGTAAATCAAGACAATGCATACCATATCATCTAATAGAAGGTGAATAAGAAGTTTATAACTTTCAGACTATGAGTGAAAATTACGGAAGTGCATCAAGACTGTGTGATAGAACTAAAAGAAAAAAGTGAGATAAACCATCTAACTATAGCTAGTATCAGTTTCAGGCAAAGCAGGAACAGGAATCTATCACTAAAGAGTTGAAAGATAGGAGCACAAATGAAAAACAAGGTTGGCTAGACAAACCAGACTCCATGTTTCAATGAGATTTCACATATGATTGATAAAGTTACCAACATTGCTGCAATATATTCTGACAAAATCAAGATAGAGGTGATACAAACTTGTGCTGCAGAAAACCTGCCTGTAGCCCCCTGAGCCCCAAGGCAACAACAGGCCTGTCAGAGACGGTCTGAGACAGGTACGTTTTTCAGTGTGTATAGAAGTACATCAGAAATTCAGCCAGGTGATGATTAAGAACCAGACTCAGCATCTACCACCCTTCATGACGTGAATGTTTTGTATTTTCCCACAGATGTAGGATTAAGAGATGCATGAAGTATGGGAATATTCTTTGCTGCCAAAGTTCAGGCTGACAGAGGAAGATCCTGTCAAATTCCAAAGAAAAAGAAAAAGGAGGTGTGGAGAATATACTGAAATTTCTTAATAAATAAATTTACTTAAATAAATAGTTCAGTAGGTACCAAATGAACTGTGTGAAAATTTTGCAGACTGACAATTTCCTGTCACCTTCATAAATCCTGCCAATTTTACAAAAACCTCCTGTATAATAAGCAAAAACACTAATGGTGTGTGCACAGCTGGGGAATAAACTTATGAATGCAAAAGCAGTCAAAATTCCTGAGGGGAATGGACCCATTCGGGGTTTGGACAGGGAAGCAGGGGGACCCGGAGGACCTTGAAGTATTCCCTACAGATGGGAATCAGGAAAGCCTAAGAGAATATGCCAATGCCAGTTGAACTCCAAAGGGCCTTACCAAGATTTGAGGTGGTGCCACTTGCCATACCTAGCCTGACTGCAGACCCAGGGGGAATTTAAAACACTTGTGAAGCTGAGATTGTAACTGGACATGAATGAGTTTGTACTGTAGCAGTAATGGAGATTTATGCCTATTTATTTCAATGAAGAACTTACTTTGGAGTTTGAGCTTTAGCTTTTAAAGAATGACTGATGTCATTTTGCCTATACATTGCAAGTACTTAACTTCTGCCAATATTGATTTATGAAAAATGTAACTTTCAGCTTATATGTACATTGCCACTGGTTATGGGACAAAAAAGTAACCTTCAGCTTCCTTTTACGGCACAAATCTGCCACTGAATCAATAAAGGTCTGTTAAATATTAGCAAAGAGAGGACAAATGGGGGAAATAGCACACTGGAAAAATCCTGCTTAGCTTTCAATTTGCTGCCAAAAACTTTCTTTTTTTTAACCCGTGCTTTGCAATGACTCAGCCTGTTTGATATTGGCATTTTTCTCATGTTATTTAAATGTCAACTTGTTGAATGTCCGTAGCAGGATTGTTGGAAACATTAGGGACAGAAAAGATTTCTGAATAAAGTTTGCTCTATTTATTTGGAAGATACCAATTCAGCACAGCTATGCAGAAAATGGAATTCAAGAGAGGCATGTGCACACTTATGTTTTTGTTTGCAATCACAAGCCCAGTAGGAGATGAAAAAAATGAGTTTTTATTTTCCAGACCAGATTTTAGTGATGGAGTGGAGGAAAAAAAATATTTCAGATATGATTATTGTCTTCTTTTTACCTCAGGTTCCCTTTTTTATCCTTAGCTTCCAGTACTGACTTTCTATATTTAACATATGCCCAAACTATAGCATATATGCGGGGTAGCCCCAAGGATCTTCATAGTCACTTTAAACAAGCTGCTCCAGCAAGCATAGTTGACCTGCTTTGCTGAGGTCCATGCTCCCATGCTTTCAGCCTCTACAGCAGCGGGTCACACGGTGGTTCCCTGGACTCCTGGTGGGAGACTAAGCCTGTCCTTGGAACTCTGCGTGGCCTGCAACCTGAACTGCACACAGGTCCCATCTTTATATTACACCAATAAAACAGACAAACTGTGTAACTATCCTCTCAAAGTTCAAGATCTGTGGGATGGTTAAAACTAATATTATGGCATAGGTCCTCTATTTTAGCTATTTTATAGAGGAAAGAACATTTTTTCAGCATGGAATATGCTCCATTCACTGGACCTACATGGTATACCTAAGCATTAATATGACAGGGAAGATTAGACCCTGGATAACAAAACCACATACCACTGTTCATTAACTACCAACAGCAACACAGGAAGCAAACAAAATGCCTTACTGGCAGTCTTTTAATCTGGATAAGTTGACATTGAACAGCTAGAAAATACATTCTCAGGAAAAAAGAAATGCTGTTAGCCGGTATGGTCACCAGTGAGCTGGATATTAAAAACAAGAAACCCTGATATTTCATAAATTGCTTCAGTGTCACTGAATTAAGCAGACCTCTAATAGTCTACCTAAGCCAAGGATCAGGATGCAGGCCCGGATTTGTCGGCCTTCCAGGCCTAACCAGTCAGCCACTCTGCCCACACTCTGACTCCCTGTGCTGTCCCACGGGTTTTCCCAGTCTATCCACCCATGCACAATCTTTTGCCACTTTAACTTTAAATGTGCATTTAAATGAAATAGAGCTAAGTCCTAATAAAGGAGCTCACTGTGTCATTCTTGCTGAGAACTGGTGCCTTAGTACTGCTAGGTCTAAGTAGGAAAGTAAGGTCTTGTTCAAAGAATAGAAAAAACAAGCAACAAATTACAGACATTAAAAGCCACCTTAAAAAGTCATCTGAACTGATTAGGCAAACCATTGTGTTTATTCAGTGCTAACACACAGTAAAAAGCTCATTTAATTAGGGAAAAAAATGCTAAATCTGACAAATCCACGTGACTAAGAAAAACATGTCCTGAGGAGGCTGTCCTTGCATCAACACAAGGAAGAACATTGTGAAAGCACCATCATGTGGGTGGGAGAACAAAATTCCAGCATTACTAATGGAATGTGACAGCATATTGATCACTCCACAACGGACTGTATAAACTCTGCATGCGCAATTTGCTCAAAGCAGAGTATATAAGTTCTCTTGCAACACGTGAACTATTCTTCTGAACAGTCAGTTCATGTCCTGCAAGAAACTCTCCCTTGTGGTAACAGTAGTTGAGGTTCTTCAAAAGTTCGTCATGTTCTCAGACTTTCAAACTGCAGGAATGGGGAAAAGGGCTTTCCAAATGTACTCTTAAAAATGTGTGAAAATGTATTTACTTTAGCTTATTCCATATGTATCTGCGCTCTTGTTCGATAACAACGTAGATTCTTTCGTGTTTTTCTAAGGTACTATGCACATCTTCAACTATCTAACACCAAAAATTTCAATGAACATAGCTTAAAACTGTGAAGCTCTCTGCAGTACATTACCAATGAACGAGATGACTTCAGTCATATGTTAGCCATATGCCAGTAAACTTTGGAAAGATCGACCCTGTTCTACATGACAAAAATGTACTGCAAGTGCTACAACTAGTGAAGGAGGATCCCAAGTTCAAACTAGATGCATCAGTCTTGTTGACACAGATGAAAAGATTGAGTCTACCTTTTCCCTAAGCTCAGTGAAAAGGAGGAAGATATACTATTTTCCTTCTATCTATATTAAGCAAGCAAACTCTATTCAAAGTTCATTTCATTTTGATAAAAGACATTTTTGAAAAACAACTATGCTACAGCAATAGAGATGTTTCATGTCAATACATCATATATGTTTATGTGCCCTGGCATCCTATATAAGGATAAAAATGTAAACTTTGTGGTAGTGTATTAGTATGAGGCAACTGGAACAATTGACAAAATTATCAGATATTCTCTGAGTGCCTTATAATCTGGATCCCAAAACTGAGACCTACTAATTCAGATTTTCAGATTTCAACCAGCAATCTGTGGTAAAGTTCTTTTAAACACATCTCAAAAGGACCCTGATTTCATCATGTCCAGTCCACTATAAACTAGCACAAGAATCAAAATTTACCTTATATAGTGCAAGTAAAATTGTAAGGAGAGGGAGTATGTATTTTAAACCAGGTGACACAACTAAAGAGAAAGAAAAAAGCGAAGGCATACAATTTGTAAGGTACATCGATTTTTGAAGGGAAAAGTGTCATCCTCAACCTGTCTAATACTGTGCATCTACAAACTGTGCCATATTATAGTGCAGAGCATTATTTTACAGCATGGCCAAAGAACCTCATCAATTTGCTAGTTGTACATGGCAGCTACAGGGGTCTACAGAGAAACAGAAGCCCAGACTAGCAGTCACCAACCTTCTGTCTCTGCTTTAGCCACTGAGTTACATTTTCTTTTGTGGAACAGCTTAATGAAGTGTGGGAGAGCAGAAACACAAATAACAAAAGTACAAAATGGTGGTGCACAGGTATTACTGTGCTACTTTGCTAGAGCAGTGAGGGAACAAACGGAGGCAAACAAGGGCTGTGCCTTCTCAAAATATATTCATGGCACGGCACAAAAACTGTTTTAAAGAACAAGACAAATCTTTAACTTTTTTTTGCCAGGATTATAGACCCTTATATAGCACAGGCTATGACTGTGAGTACTTCAGATGATGAGTTTGAAAATTTTGATGATGCAAACAATTATTAAGGCACTAGATATCTTCTAGGTTTACAATAGGAAAAAATATGCCCATATTTGGTTCTAGTTTCTACTAAATTGCTTCAATATTAATTTAACACATTCTTGTCTAGGCTATTTTGTAAAGCTCTCAGAAATGAGAACGTTCCTATCACACTGAAATTCTACACTGTGTACATGCTGTCAAAACCTTCTCATTCAGGCAGTAAAACCAGACTAGATGGCACAAGATATCTCAATGCAATATGGGATGAGAGGGTATAGAAAACAGCTAGGCAATTGCTTCCTACACTGAGCAACACTCTAGTCACTCTGGAAAGTGAAAAGAATTGTTCACAGATGGAAATACGCAGAGAAGCCCAGAGCTGTCAAAGAGCTTCTTATTTATAGCTTTCCCTGGAGATATGCAAGTTGTAAAATGTGCAGTCTAGCCATTCTTCCTGCATACAGAACAATCACAAATGCTTTCTTGCAGAAATCAGTGACTCAAGAAAAGTTTTGTTTTCTATCCAAAATGATTTTAGAGGCCAGAAAAGAATGCTGTCGGGGAGTTCTTGGCTTGGATCTGCTGCATGAAGACAACAGTGTGCAATGGAAGTTGGGAAATATTTAGAAAACTTGAAAGTAGCTTGTGTTATATTTTTCCTGCCTCAAATGATCCATTTTTTGCCCTCTCTCTGGGAGGGAACGGAGTGCATGACTGAGGAGGGGAGAATGGAATTTGCACAGTCTAATTTCAGCAGCCTTTGCCTTGTTTCAGTATTGGAAGAGGGTAACAAAAGGACACTGCTGTGTTTTCACACACCTAGAGTTGCTAAAACCAAAAGGGATGTGCTGTTTTGTGCTTATGGCTTACGAGAAGGTGCTTTTTACTCCAAATTTAGGCAGTGCAGGAAGGCACACTTTTTGAGATAGCCAAAATGTTTGACTAAATTATTCTTTTCTAAAATATCTTGCTTCATTAAAACAGATGTCACTGTTTTGACAGAAGGGAGGGAAAAGGGTGGGGTGGGGAAAAAAGTAAAGGGAAGAGGAAGAGAAAGTACATGAGAACAGACACATACAACATTTCCCAAATAGTTCACATTTTGATGAAAAGTGACATTTTGACACCAAACTCCTGTTTGGTGAAAGGGTTTGAATGAATTTGGTTTTGTTTCAGCATGGAGACAGACTCTTTCAAAACCTGAGTAGCCTTCACAAAATGTGATAGCCAGTCTCATTGTAATGAGAAGATGTAATTATATTTGCTGCAGTGAACACCAGACACAGTTTGAGTACGGGTAAGCTGATAGACACACAATTTACACCCCAGGTTACACAATGCAACAACCTATATGTCAATGCGACACATTGAGAGGCTGCTTTGTAGGCAGCTGTCCTCATGTGAAGAAATCATTCCAAAACCATTTTCTTATGTGTTTCCTGAAACTGCTGCTTAGAGACACTGCAGTATACAGCAAGCAGCATTCTTGGAAAGCTGTGAAAGTAGATAAAGCCCTAGTATTAGAGTTAAAGGTAAGCAAAAAGTCTACCCAGTTCACAAGCACAGAGTCAGAAAGAAACTTTCCACGAACAGAAATGCTCACAGCCTTTTGACTGCCCCGGAGGGGTCTCTGATGATTCTGAGTGCAATGAATAATCTTCCCTGTAACTGACATAACCTCCATTTCTTTAAGGAATAGCCTTGTTCATATGTCTGTCTGTCCTATAACGAAGAAAGAACAGACTGTTTCTACATGGCCCTTGACATCCCTACATGGCATTGTGCAAAGGGTAAAATCTAGCTGTCTCAAAGTTTCAAAAGGAGTCAGTTAAGTGCACCACTTTTTCAATGTCCCTTGCCATAGGGACTGAATGGAGCAGAGGTGCGTGCAACTAATGCACGTGCAGATATTCATCACATCACTTCATTCCAAGTGCGTGATCTTCAGGAGTCACTAGGGGTGTGTTTGCACAGCCTATCTCAAAGAGAAAGCCAACCAATGCTTATCTTCTGGGAAACTAGAGGCTCTATGACACCAGGACTTTTCAAAATCAGTAATCAGCTGCAAACTAGATCAGGTCAACAAACTCCAGTGCAATTTCAGTCTGCATTGCGGTCACACTAGGTTGAACAGTCTTGCTAAATTTGCTACATTGCTTTTTCATGTCTGTTCTGGCATCTAATATCTGTGTTAACCCTTTGCTTGTCACCATTAAATGATGCCTGAAATATTCACTTATTTGCTTGAAACTTATATGCTTCTGTATCCCTTAGCTTTTATAAAGACACATAGTTAAACATGCAAAGACTCAAAACTAATGAAATTATGAAGATGGGCATGTTTCCAGTAGTGTATCTGTCTGCTTCACAATAACTTTGTCATTGAAGTACTAGCAGTTAGACTTTTACATATATCATGGACAGGCTAATATTCTTCAATGCATCCTCAACCTAGAGAATTGCTGGGTATATCTGCCATTATGTTCAATAACTGCTGTGCAAATGCCAGTGTTAAAAGTCTGAGTTTCCTTCAAAAATGAGGAGAAAATTTGGCTTCTGCTGTATTCACACTTTCTCATGCTCTCTCCCTGGAAAAGTTCAAGGATCTACCTAATTCAATCAAAAGATCTGCAGAAGATGAAGCTTATGTTTACACAAGTAAGGATTTTATATTTTATCTTTTAAGCTTCCATACCAGGTAGCTGGCAGTTTATTCTTGGATATAGGTATGAAGAATCAGATCTTTTACCTGGTACAGACTTCTATCCCTGAGCTTGCATTTTGAACTTTCAGTTTTGGAAAGGGAGGGTCAACTCAAGTCAGGAATAAATTTATGAAATAATTTTAATAGAGGACTGTGAGTTTATTTGCACACAGCATGGCAGGGAGAAGTGTCTGTAAGGTCAAGGCCAATATCTGGAACTAGATATCTAAACAGTAGGTTGGTACAAAACATGACATAAGTTCACCATGGACTGAAAATACTTTCAAAAATGAAAAGTGTTTGCAAAAAAAAAAAAAAAAAAAAAAAACAAAGAAAAAATAAAATAAGGAAAGAGGTGTAGATGTTACTAACAGTGTTCCATGTATCACAGAAATACATATTTCCAGTATATGTGCAGGAGGCTCCTGTTGGCGGTCAGGAAACCTAGATGTTTATTTCGGTGTTGTAATTACAGGGTTCAGATCTAATATATCCTGATATGAGCAGGGGTGCACA
>JAUBOD010000363.1:2644769-2671981 GCA_032353885.1 Nothura maculosa | reverse complement strand
GAAACCTAGATGTTTATTTCGGTGTTGTAATTACAGGGTTCAGATCTAATATATCCTGATATGAGCAGGGGTGCACACGGAGAGCATCATGTACTAAATTCCAGAGAGCTAAATTCCACATTGACACTGCTGACACTATTCCTTAAGAAATATCTGAAAGCAAAAAATGGCATAAGTCTGTGTGTTGTCTAGAGGTCCATTAATTTTGCTCCTAATAGGTTAGTAAGCCCTTAAGAAATAAATCATAAATCTCCACTCAAACACTATGCTTCCTGAAAAGAACCATTTGAGCAAAATATCTTGTTATTTTTCCTCTGTTTCCTTTCAGCTCTTGCTTTCTAGTGACCTGGCACATTTATTTTTGGCATAATTGTCTTGGAAAAATTCAGTATTTTCAAATACTTGTAACAGATGCACAGTCTTTTCCATTATATCCACATTTGCACATAGCTCCCTTACATTTTCTTTTAAAATGGTTTCTCTTTATTCATGGTTAAAGACTTGAAAGACATTCAGGTGCAACTATTGCCTAGAGGGACATGTCAGCTAAATAAATGCACAGCTTTGAATGATGCGTTGGGCATTACCATATGTTTTATGTGTATATGCCTGCTCAAGACTTCCATATTCAGCATGGAATATTCATCAGCTCAGTTATCTTCAGCCTTACTTAGCAAATGATCCAGGAGGTAGAAATCCGTGCCTTTTACTGTGGAGACTGAGTGCTCCATGTTGGTTTCTAAAGTACTTGTCCTGGCAGTGTTCTTATCTGCCCAGGTTTTTAATAGAGACAATCAGACTAAAAACAGTACGTACTGTATTGACTATAAGCCAGAGTAGTTGAAATATAATAGCTAGAAAGACTTATTTGCCAAAAAATTGGTCCATCTGTAATGATGTAACAGCAATTCTAGTCTGCCAGTACCCAGCCATATGAAATATATGTCAACCATCTTTAGATTTACTGGAAGTGGATTTGTCACAGCTCTTTGTAAAGAATCCACTAGATGAAAAGCCCATTCATTAAAGTACAGACTTAATTCTTTTCAGGCTCTTTCATGCCCTGTCATGTTATGGATGTTCCTGTTTCACAATCCAAGCAAGGAAAACAGAACAATCCATCCTTTGGTTTGCCAAAACATTCACATGAGTTGATGACAAATATCCATTACAGAAGAAGTAAGAGTTTTAATATGATGACTAAAAAAAGAAATGCTCAAGTGGAGGCAAGTTAATAAACAATTTTAACTATTTTGGACAAGTATTTGCACCCATCAAGAAAAAAAAGTTTTTCAGCTATTCCTGAGAAACAACTTCAAAAGAGAGCTTATGAGTATTCAAAAATATCAACAACTTTCTTTCTCCTAAGGTTTCTAAATTATCTCCAGCAAGTGTCCCACATGGACTGCACAAAAATGTTTATCACTGCCGAAAACAAGACAAGCTGTGCTACAAAGAAAGACAGACTGAAGAAGACTGATACTTCCATCATGCATCATCTGAAAGAGGACTGCTGCTGATTCCTGAAGAGACAGAATGGGACAAAAGAACAGTTGCCTCTGACTCTTGAAGCAAAGGGCACATATTATTGTTTCTTTCTCTAGGAGCAAACAGTTGGAGTGTGACAAGCATGTCACTGTGCTGCCCCAACCCTCTCATTACTCCACATTGAGTGACTCAGAAGTGCAAGATAATAAATAGTTAACAAGATTACTGATGAAAGTCTAAGGTGCCTTAAAAGCCTGTTGAGAAGTGTCTACTCTCATGATTTATCTGCTTTTTCCTTTCTTAATTTCCAGATAGAATGCTCCTGGGCGCTAACTGTTTTTGGGATTGACTTTTTAAACTCTAAATGGAATATTTTAAGCTTTCCCATATAAGTTCAGACAGATCTCTTAAGAGGTTGAGCCATGAGGGCATCATCTCCCTATAAACTGTAGGGCAATAGTGCATCTATTGAAGGGAAATTTGTGTCTTGGAAAGTTTTACACAATAAATCTTTCATTTTGTATATATTCCACTGATGAACTCTCAGTATTTTCCTTTAAAATTTCCTTTTCCATTAATTTCACTCACAATATGCTAATTTGTACTTAAAAGCCATTAACAGCAAAGGAAGTTAGAGCAGAAGTACAGTAAACAAATGCAAGAACAGCAGAAGTGCCTTGGTACATTTTTGGGCCATATCTTGAAGAAACTTTACAACATATTTTGAGGTCAGCAGAAGGATATTTATTAATCAGACTGAATAGTGTTATTTAAGCAAGACAACTGATCTTATATTCCTTTTTACTTTGACTCATAATAATTAACATGGAAACATAAAAATAAACTGTTTGGCCCAACTCACTATTTGAATGAACTGAAAAGCAGAGCAAGGGGCTGCTCTACAGCAAAGCAGTACAAAAGTCAGATAAGTCATTGCAGAAACAGCAAAACTATCCAGTATTATGTGTCCTTTTTGAGGCCATATCCCACTTTTACTCCCCAATAGAGCCATTTCTGCCTGCAGAAGATGATGTAGAGGATGCCCATCTGATGTCCTATGTCTACACTTGTACATTGACACTGTGACTTGTACATTAACACCTTTTACTCATCAATCAACTACAGAGTTACATTATGGGAAAGCAACTGCACAGTAAGGAAAAGACTGTGTGGTACAAGCATGATAGAAAGTTCTGTCTAATGAACTCAAGTCTGAACCTCTGATGAGAGAGAGCCTCAGTTCTTCTACTCAATGCACCAGTGATGGAAGCAACTTCAACTATTTCTTCAACTATTTCTAAGTAGGGATTTCAGTTATTACTTAGGGCAGGAAGCACTAGACCGCAGGGAGCCTATATCTGGTAAGGGATGGATCAGAATTTTAAACTAGAGGAAGGCAGGAAGGAGTTTCACAGACTGAATAAAGGTCTTCCAGGAACAGCATCATTCTTTCTTTCTCTCAACACCCCTGCTGTCTCTCATCTCTTTTCTCCTTGCTATTAAGTCACCTAGAATTGGAAGCAAAGTGGAGCTTACAGCACTCCAGAAACCTGTTCTGCTGCTGCCAAAAATGAGGTAGGAAGAAAAATGCAGTTATGTAACTTTATGAACGTTTTGGTTACACAGGAAATTTAATCAGTAAAGACACAGTGTACTTTAGGACTTCCTAAATAGCAACATTATCTATAAAAGGAATGAATGCTATTACATTAATTCCCCTTTTGAAGGTGGAAGTACATTTCATGTCCATTGCGTCCTCTGCATGCCTATAAACACTGCAGAATTTATGGGCAATACGCCCCAGGGCTACCGGACACAGAATATTTTATTTGGGTAGCTCTTAACCTCTTAAGTTCTTCTGAACATTGTGTGCTGATTGATTTAAGAGGTGAATTTTAAAGCCTCCTTAACAGAGGCAGTTCCTTTTTAACCTGTGGCTTCCCAAGTCACAAGTTATGCTTTTGCTCTGGTAATGTGGCTGCTGCTTTATTTCCTACTGCCTGCAAAGCTCATTTAGCACCTACAATATACTAAAATACATACTATTCCTGAATCACATTACCAGTCTGAAGTAATAAATTCTTCCACTACTTTGCTCCAAGTTGCAGCATCCCTAACTTGACTCAGGCCCCAACTCCATTTGGTGCAGAAAATAGAAAAGACAAAGTTGTGGTCATCTGTTCTACAGAGAGTTTCAGTTCATGCTGTTTTCTTAATTTTCTGTCCATTCTGGGGAGACATAAGGAAAACAAACAAACAACAACAACAACAACAAAACTGCAATCAAGCAATTTATCCTGTATCAAGTTCTTCTCTGAGGCCATAATCAATTTCCTGGAAAGTTCCTCAGGCAGCGTGTTTCTGACATACCGGGACTAGGTAACATCTTACGTCACTCTGCAGGTCTCAGATGCTTACTTTGAAAATTAAGGTACAGCATATGTCTCTTCACTACTAGCCATCTTTTTAATTCCAGGCCAAACCAGCATTTTTAACTTTCTGCACCTAAAAAGAAAAAAAAATGATTAATTAATCTTCTTTTAAGAGGCAATGTCTACAGGAGTGCATGTAGTGTTGGAACATGAGTCTTCACATACATGCATACCCATACTTAAATAGGACTATGTACAGGATATCAATTTCATTTTATTTATATGAAATGTGCTTCAGCTTGGTAAAAAAAATTCCATTTATTTCTGATCCTAGTGATCCATTTTTGGTGTGTCACCCCTGCTGTATTCATTTGCAGGACATTCTCTTTAGAGTCAATTCAACTTGCCTATCATACATATCTCTTCATGCAGGATACTTTATTGTTAAGTGTATTTACATAAAGTCAGGTGAGATGATTGTTTAATCCTTTACATTGTCAATAGCTAGGTTTGTAATCATCAGCCATTACAGCTATACAGTTCTGTGACTGTCACAGCACTTGCATTTCCAGAGGCTCCAGAACAAGGTATGGTAGAGTCTCTTCGTCTGGCTCTGCTTTGGAGTGGTTGTAGCATTCTTCCACTCAGTCTGATCCAGAGAGGACAAATATGCTCTGAATCCAGAGGGTGACAGCTGAAATGATGAATACAGTAACATGTTATGGGGTAGTAGGAATTCAGCCAGGGACTGGACAGAGAAACTGATGAACTCATAGGCAAAATCC
The DNA here is from genome assembly GCA_032353885.1 of Nothura maculosa. Taxonomy (NCBI): domain Eukaryota; kingdom Metazoa; phylum Chordata; class Aves; order Tinamiformes; family Tinamidae; genus Nothura; species Nothura maculosa. The sequence goes on along the minus strand of JAUBOD010000363.1, from coordinate 2,667,336 downwards.
ATTCTGCCTTCACACAAAAGTCTATGTAAATTAAAAATAAAACGATGAAAATGCAACAAGGAAGACTAAAAGTGCATTGAGACAAAGTAATTCAATAGAACTGCATTCAGTGGAGTCTGAAACTTCAATAATAATATTGACATCCTTTGGGCCATATCCCAAATGAATGACAAAGTTTGTATGTAGCCTTTTTCTAGATGTAATAGTGTCCTTTCATCAGCTTTTCACAAGTTATACTGTTGTCACTAGTTCATGTCAGCAATCTAATATGGATTTTATTATATTTGCTTAAAAATACCTTATAAAATAGATTTTATTGGAAAATATTGATTTGAAAAAAGCAAGAAGTTTTGGCACAGGTCTAATGAAAAGCAACCAGATGTCCATCGGGATTTTGACTACATCCTGTCACTGTTCCTCCTGGATATCCACAGATATCAAAAAGTCCATAGTCCAAACAGTGGACCATTTACACATCAGTTCTCAAGTTTTGGAGCTCCATGCTATCAATTTTGGAGCCTAAGGTCCAAAGGCCTAAGGTCTCAGCTCACAGTTCCCTATATTTTTTTCCTTCTTTGTGCATTTTCCTTGTATATTTTCTACACAGTCATGCAACATGTCCAGATCAACTTATTTTATATTACATTTCACATTTTTGTCTCCATTTTAGTTTTAAGAACAAAGTATGTTGCTAAAAATAATGGAGATGCCACAATACATATAAAGCAGGAAGCCTTCAACTTGGGAGCACATTACATCCCAAGGCAGCACAGCACTGAAATTGAGCACATTCCTCATTTTCCTTGTGCCAGCATAATTATTGTTACAAAGATCAGAGGAGACAAGTTCTGCTTTTCTAAATTAAAATTAAAATGTAATGGGCAATATGCTACACAAAATAAAATTACAGTCATGTTGTGCACACTTGAGGCAAACAAGCTCTTTTGTCAGACAAACTGTTGAAAGAAACAGATTTAGAATTAGTCGAAAGTGTTAGAATGCTTCACCTCTGGGTTAAAAAGAACAAGTTCATTGAATTTAACTCGTGCTATGAAAAATACAAAGCAGTGCCCTCCCAGCAGTTACAACAATGCAGAACAGTCAATGAAAGCAATACGATGCTAGGGCAGACCAAATGAAGAGCATGTAAATGACATCTACATGACTGATCATTAATCTGAAAAGACAGGAGCAATATTCATCACCTATCTCCTTCAGTGTATTCTATTAAAACAAATCAAGTGTGCTTTGTATTTCTGGAGAAGGAAACACTGTGAATATGAACAGAGAAATCCCACAGATTCCAATCCCACACATGTTAATGAGCTAAAGAGAACAAACACAGGTCTTTGAGGACTTAAGAATAAATAAAAGTCACGAGGGAGATCACAGGAAAAGCAGGAATTGCTTGAACAGTTTTAATTGTTTTTAGACTATTCTAGGCAAAAAAGAGAAGTCCAGGTTTTGATCTTAATCAAAAATTGGAAATTTTGCCCAAATATCCATACATTTATGCATATATAACATAATATATACACATTTAAATTAATATTTTTATAATATACACATAGTATACATTATATATGCATATATGTCAGTATATATATTTGTACGTATATCACACAATAGGGTTGAGGTTGGAAGGGGCCTCTACAGATCATCTAGTCCAAAACCTTCGCTCAAGCAGGAACACCTAGACCACGTTTTCCCTGCTGATAGCCATGTATCCATTCTTGCAAATAAGTCACGTTATCCATCCAAAAGTAAAAAAAAGTTTGACACATCTAAAGTTATACTGAAATATATAAAATTAATATTATTATTACTACCATTCCTGTGCTTGGGTGTTGGCATAAAAGCGAAGGAGAAAAAAGGGAACTAAAAATAATCATCTTAGAATCAAGGGAAAAAATTACTTTAGTGGAAGTAATATAAAAAAGGAGAAATGAAAGTTTTGTAATTTCAGTATGTGAATACAAGTTTGTCAGAAAAATCATTTCTAGCTAGACAGAAATGTTTCCAAAAACTGCACAACAAAAATAATTTTGACATTTTCACTTAGAAGGAGAGAGATCCTATCTTCCAGACAGCTGTAATGTTGCAGTGCTTTTGCTGGAGGAGACCATTTATTTTGCTGGAGGAGACCGTTTATTGCACGATTTTATTGAACCTGGCTAATTATAGGGTCCCCATCACACACATTTGAATGCCTCACAATCTTTTAATCTATTTGTCCTTAGGGCATCCCTCGGGGATAACAAAGTGCTGTCATCACCATCTGTTAGATGAGACGAAGTGCAGTTGCTCTGCCCTTATGCCCGGGTGCTAAGTGCCACACTGTGCACCTGAGTACCTGCCATGACAGCAGAGATAGACTCCATGTTGCTGCTTAGCACACACCAGGCTTGCTGAAACCAGGATTGCCTCCAGGATTGCTGATGCTTGCTTGAGTATTCCTAACCTTGGTCATGCCACTCCAAAGGCTACTCCCAAGGCACAGCTCTTGCCCTGGTAGCTCCTGGCCACTGCACTAAATTGCAGTCAAAAGTCCAAGGATAGAATGGTGGGACCTAGGGATGTGGCAGAGAAATGCCATTCATTCCATCCCTAGAACAAGGCAAGTTTGCTGATACTTAAGCAAATGGAAGAAATTTATTCCTCTTCCCTTCGTCTTAAATGCTTTTAATGCTCATGGACACCTCATGAAGGTGGTCCAATAACCCAGCTCTGCATCCAAGCAGCAGATAAGAATTCTGTGAAATAAGTCCTTATCTCTGAGCTGGCATGTTAAGCCGATGCTGAAAACTTCCCTGTCCCACATGCCATACACATTTTGTCCCTTGACATCAGTACGTGGGAAGACCATACAGAAGGTGTGTTGCAGTACTGAGGCGGGTCCTGAGTCCAGGAACCTTTGAGCATCCAGACCTCAGCAGTTTGCCAGTGGTAATAGAAAGAAAAGGAAAGAGATGAAGCAAGGTATAAATTCAGACATTTCTGCACTTATTTATAAATTCTAATGTTCCAGCTGATAGACTAGACTCATTTCTGCATCATATAGACTTCTTTTTAATGGAGATGAGAAACTGTCCTGCCCTGATAGTCCAGGACTGTTTCTATCCAGGACTATATTCAATATCTCTTCTCTCGGCCATCTGGCAGCAAGATGAGCACACATGGGGTGGGAATGTTAATCCGTGACATTAGCTTCCTTCACCTCATCCAACTGATATAACCTCAGAGTTTACAGTATGAGGAAAGGATTTTTGTGGAAAGATTAAAATCATTAAATGTGTTTAGCTTGGCCAAATAACCTCTGAAATGGGAGGGGTTTATAAATGTTGAGTAATTTCAGAGGCATAAAAATAGAGTAAGGAAATTAACTAAATAAGATAATCTAAATGGATGGAAATTATTCTGAATAGTGAAGCACAGATTTAGGTAGCACAGATTTTTATGATGGAAAAAGCTCTATTTTCATTTAAAGCTACCTTCAGACATGTACTGCAAGACTGAAGTATTTTTTTTTATTTTCTGTAAATATAAAGCTCACAAAATGCATAAAAAAGGAAAGTGTGTGTTGATGAGGGATTCTTCTTTCATGGCAAAGGAATTATTCCTCTTTTCACAGGAAAGGTACTCCTTTTGCCTTCTGTCTGATAAAAAGATCTTCACAAACAAGCTGCAAGGACTTCAAGCTATCCCTCCATCTTATTAATATTATTTTCTTCTTCACTTCTTAGATTTGAATATCTTTCCCTAGCTTCCTGTTATGTTTTTACTGCTTAAGACTTTTGATCAGGTCTTTCATCAGAAGTATATTGAATTTTAAAATACAGTATATACCCTATAAGGTAAAAGAGCAACACACAGACAAGTGTATGAAGAGATGATATTTTCTAGGAGGATGGCAGCACGGAGATCAGGAGAGAGGCAAGCAGCTTGCTCCTAGATCAACACTGAGCTTTATCCTAGCTGCTCAGATCTCCCAGCCCGAGTTCTAGAGTTGCCTATCCCAAGCCCTCTTCCTTTCATATCTACTAAAAATGATTCTGTCAGTAGGAAAGACAAACACTTCTCTCAGAAATGCATCTATAAATAAGTATTCCAGGCACAGTCACATCCTCATTATGAATAGCTCTGTGAATACACTACTGAAGGAGCTATTAAAAAGATTGATTTGAAAAATCATGTTTAGTGCATCTGGAAACCTCTCCATTGAGAAGCACTTCAGCAGTAATTGGGTGCAGGCCTTGGCTGCAGGAACCATACAGACCAGCAGCAGAATCAACAGGTGATTAATTAGCTGTTTATTAAAATATCCTCCAGTCATTTAAGTGACCTATTCAAGCACATTCTAATACAAAAAAGGCTGACTTTTGAAATGTGTATATCAAGTACCTAGACACTTTATTCTTGTGGTTTTTTTTCTTTTATTTTAATTCACCAGGACTAACTTTGTCAAAGATATTTAAGCAAGTAAGATGCACAGCTAATAATGGAATTAGGATTCAGTATTTGGGAACTCTTAGAAATACCACGATTCTTCAAATACAGTAGAATAGAAAAACATTGTATCAAGAAGCTCAGACAGCAGATATCTAATATTGACTGATGCTGAGAGAAGGTAATGACTTCAAGCTAGATGCACATTCCTGTGAATGATTAAACTGTCCTTAGTGACAACTTCTTTTGTGCTCCAAGCCAGTTAATTTTAAGTGGAAGTTCATGTTTTATAAACAAAATGCAGGGAAGTTTTACATAACATTGGAAACATTAGACTCACTGAAGTAGTATAGATAGTCACTTCTCACTTCTGCAATATATTTACAACTCTCCTGCTTCTCTTCTTTATCTGACACGTGCACTCTTTCTTAGCACATACAAGCACTCCACAACGTATACCTGTCACATCTCAATCTCCAGTCTTTCAAATTGATTGACAACTCTGTATTATAGATGTTTAGATCTGAGATTACCCATGCAGGGTGTGCATGACACTAGGAGTAAGTAAAATTCTTCCAGTAGGATATGCAAGACAGGTGGCAACAGTAGTTCTTGACTGCTAGTTGAATCCCTCATAGTCTCACAGGGGAATCAGCTGACACAATTAAATCCCAAGTCCACCATGCCTCCAATTCCAAATCAAAAGCAAAAATCTGGCAGAATAATGTAGCAGCCCTAGATTGGAATGGACAAAAGATTAGGCCTGAGGTCTTACTACCAAGCAACCAAGAAGGAAGAGGTACAAAGCTAGAGTCTTTGCAGTAGCAGAAGAGAGTATGCAATGGGAAAGGAGAGGAAGAGGCAAGAATCAAGGAGTGAATTGCAGCTTACATATAAATAAGTAAGGAGTTTGAAGGTGTAGAGGAGAGGGGAGGATGAGTGGAGTCCTGGCTTGGGAAACAAGAAGGTATGTGTAATCTGCCCTGAAAATTAACAGGTACTGCTTCCTTGAGTGATGATTCCCAAACAACCACTTCTGGAAGCCTTCTTTCCAACAGATTCAGCGCGGGTGGAATAAGAATTGAAAGTGAATATCAGTACAAAGGGGTCATCATGGACAACTCCCTATTAACTGTCACCTTGCCTCTTTTTTTTTTAATTATAGTGAGAGGAGTCAAAACAGAAGAGCCCCACTCTGGAAATGTGGCTCAGCTTCAAGCCTGTTTTGTGTCAGAACCAACACCATAAATTAAACCTGTGGGACCTATGGGATATGGAGGAACTTACTGCCCAGCACACTGCTTAGCAACATGCTGCTTGTGGATTGAGGATGGGCTGTTAAGACAATATCCATGGTGTAGCTTTCTGTTCCCTAAATGCAGAGCAATCAACCATTGTAAAATGAAAAACAAACAGACAAAAAACCACAGTTCTGACTATCTACTAGGAAGGGAGCTAGTGAGCAGTAGTCATGAAAATAAGTAGATATACCTTTTTTTTATGTTCTATTGACTGCTAATGGACAATATAAGGATTTGGTGCCCATGAAGAAGAGCTGTTGCTTTATCCCACACTTAGATGCATTTTGGCCTTGTTAAGCAGGCAGCTACTAACCATGACTTCAATAGAAATCAATACCAAACACTAAGTTCACCCAAAAGCCTCTGCAGAATCATTGTCGGTGTCCTCGTAGTTATTCGATACAGTTCAAAATAGTGCTAGAGAATCAAGTTTAAGAGTAATGTGGCCAGTTTGTTTAGCTGGTAACTTCTGCACCTCAGGAGATATAGTTACAAAAATATATGGCTTAAGACTTGACTTAATCCATGGTTGTTCTGGTCATCTGCTTTCCCTCTTTTCCAGTTTACTTACTGATCACAATTTTATTTGTTGAACAGAAGCTGCTTCCATTTTCTTTATGTTTACATTTTTCAGGCTTGCTTTTTTTCCAATTGCCTGCTTTTTCCAATTTTTCTTGCTTTTGTCCATTGCCAAGGCCAATTCCTTATGTGTATTGTTTATGATATGCATGTTTAGAAACATATGAGATCTCATTTAAGGTAGAAGTTACCAGCTCCAAAGGCTCTCTAAAAAGTTCCAAATGATGTCCCTTCCATTATCTGGGTTCATCAACAGAAAACTCATTAATGAACTCTATTCTAATACACAGCCAAGTAAGCAGTTTTACTACCTCATTAATGGGAACTGATTTTCCCTTATCTAAATCTCCATTACTTTTGTCATCTCTTTTTTAAGCCATTTCCCTTTTTTAGATGCTTTCATGTTGAATTTCTGCAGGCAGACAGGAAGACATAATCTTTGTTACAAAGCTTCTTATCTGGAATGAAACTAAGTGTAGAAAAGCTAGAGTAAGGTTTTGGATCACCATGCATTCAAAGCATATGTATTCTACTTTGCAGATTCCTCCTATTGAAGGATGAAAACCAATCCCAATTCCAAAGACAAGGATTAGCAAAATAAGACACAGGTTCAGAAAAACTTTTGATTTGAAATTTTCTTATTGTTACTAAGAACAGCAAAAAGTTTTGAGAAAGGCCTTGCAGGTTCTTATCAGCTCTGTTCCACAGATCTGATGTAACATAAATATCCTTAAGTTCCCTCCTATGCACACACAGAGAGATTTCTTTCTCTGACACAGCTATGAGTCTCATCTATTTCTGTTACTGAGATTCATTTCCTGAACTCTATTTCTCATCAGAAATTCATTAATGATGTGTTTGTTAAACCAAACCTGGATGAAAGGCAACTTACGTCTGGCAAGCACAGATGAAGCTAGAGTAAGCCAACTATTTTCCACTGATACTCTGAAAACTTGATCATAATTAAGCATAGCAATAAGTTGTACAAGTCTAGCTAGACACTAATAGCTACTCCAGAGGTCAATATGAGGGGTAAAGAAGACAGACTCTTTATAGTGATGCCCAGTGCAAGGACAAGAGGTAATAGGTCCAAATTGAAATACAGTAAATTCCATTTAAATATAAGGGGAAAAAGAAAAAGTTTTCTACTGTGCAAGTGGTCAAGCATGGGATCAGGTTGACCACAGAGATTGTGGAGTCTCCAACTCTGGAAATATTCGAAACCCAAAAGAGTCCTTTTGAGCTCTGAGCAGCCTTCTATAGGTGACCGTGCTCTGATTAAGGGGTTGGTCTAGGCAATCTTCAGAGGGGCCTTCTCATCTCAGGGATTCTGTGTAACTGCATTGGATCTAATTTAGCAAAGCATTCAATGCAACAGCACACAGGAGATTAGTAGTTCAGCTGGAGAAAATGAGAATTTCTATATTGATAAGGAACCTGTCTGTGCCTATAGACAGCACTGGAAGAGACGAGTTGAACTAGAGGGAAGTTTTTAATTCAATTCCTGATCTTTGAACAAATCTTTTCCTTCTATTTTTTTCCATTGACTTTGATAGCAAAAAAATAAGAAGAGGGGCATGAAATTCACTCCTAACAAAGTCAGGAGATACTGCTAGTACAGAGAAGGACCAGAATATCTTCAAGGAGAAACTGAATGTCCTTGAAGAATGGAGAAATGGAAATAGGCTAAGTAATGGTACAAATACACACAAACCTATCACCATTTATCAGAGTTGTGAAATGATCATTTGGAAATAATTGACAAAATAAATGACTTGGATGTTTTATTTAATCACAGAATGGCCATCAAGCAAAAGAAAAAATAAAAAAAGTAATCCTAAACAGCATAAGCCAAAATGTTTCAAAAAAAGGAGAGATGCATGGCACAAAAAATAGCTCCGCACAAGACACTGCAATGCTGTGTACAATATTGTGTTCCCGTAACCTATATTCCAAAAAATCCCCTCTGCATCAAATGGGAATTAGGGTCACAGGTCAGGGGCTAAAGTAATCAGACAAATGGAAAGGTCACTTAACAAAAGCAAATGAGAAGAACTTAGTTTGTTTCAGCCTAAAAGAAAAAAAAAACAGATTCATTTCATGAATATAGTTGAGAAAAAAAATGAAGGAATTGGAAAAAATTTAATTTGGAAAAGTGTCTAACCAGCAAATCGGTGAGGTTCTGGAAAGTTCAAAGAGCTCTGGAGAAATTAAGGAGAAGGTATTCAGATAGATTTAAGAAGGCTGAATAATCTGTTTAAAAAATTATAGCATGATGGTCTACCTTGATGAGGGACTAGAATCAGCAAACTAGGAAATCCCTTAAAAGGAGGCTAAAGCCTTCTATTTATCTACTTCATTCTCTCAGTTCTAACACCAGGGTTCTAGTTCAGATCCTACCCTGGACTACAGCACAGAGGCCAGCACTGCCATGCTTTAAGACAGTGTATAAAGAATAAAAATCATCAAGTTCCATGTTGTTTCATTCCAACCAGGGAGATTGGATAGACTATACTAAAAGAAGGCAGTGAAAAAAATGCTATCTTAAAGCAAATCTATTTACATACAGATACATAGATATATAAGTAGAGAGGAAGTGATCTGAGAAGCTCTTAATATAAGGTGACTAGCCTGAGCTGAATGTATTTCTATTGATGATCTATTCACTATCTCTTATTTTTTTTCCTCATTACTAGCAACAGTATGGTTTAATCTTTTAATATCCTCTGAATGTGTGGAGGTGATATGTGCTGAATAAAATGAGGAGCTTTTTCTTTGTTTACAGAATTCATTTAAAAAATTTAAACTGCCTTATTTAGAGCAGGCAGTAACGTTCACAACAGCTAGAAGAATATTGTCATCAGTGGAATGAACGGGCTCAGCACTCCTCAAAAATCAACTTCTGGGTATTTTAGGTAGGCAAAAGGATTTGAAGGCATGCATTTGAAAGCATGGGCATCAAGCTTTCTTAAATTAAAGGACATTTCCAATCACTCTATTATGTTGTGGAACAAGTGAGCATGTCTGACTCAGATAAGCACACCTCTCTCTTCAGAGATTCAAAAGGGAATGGTTTTTTTGTGTGCATGTGCTAACAGGTTAGAAAAACAATGTAAGTAATATCCTAAGGGCAAATTAACTAACAATTTTGTCATGACAAGTATTTTAGAAGGAAAAGATTAACTGTCATGATGAGCTAGGTGATCATTTAGGCAATTGTTGGCAGAGGCATTAGTTCCTCATTAAGTTTTTAGTGATTCAGAGACAAAATTGCATCTAGTTGAACACTAGAAGTGTTTGACCCTGACATGGAGCCCTCTTGGCCATCACCAGAAACAGACCTGGTGACATCCATACGGCTATTTTGATTTAGAGATGAAGTGCACTTTTGAAGATAATGCCCTGACTATCCCAACTTATTGTGTGTTAGTTTAGTTTGCAGAATGTTTTTAGCACATTCAGAATAGATTCTCTTAAGAATCCAGATCTTCTTCACGCACTTGTGCCAAATTCACACCAGTCTATAACAGAGACAATAAATATTGTCAATAATATATAATAATATATCAGTGAACTCAAGATGACCTGCAGTGGCCTTCAGATGGCCTCAAATCACATGGTGAAATGAGGATATCAGGGGACCAGGATAAACATATTCCAGAATAAAATGCACAAATGATTAATAATTTAGATACATTAGTTGTGGATCCATCTGCCTCAGTCTACTTATCTGCTCCTTTCACCTGGAATTATTTCCTGATGTAAATATAGCCAAGGAGACAAGAATGTTATTTCTTCAGGTGAAAGTTATATGTGAACATATCCGTAAGGTCTCTGACTACCACTGTGGGTTTTTTAGATGACGATGAATAGAAACTCATTTATATAAAAATGGAGAAATAATCAGTGTCATTTCTAGCACACATGGAACTGATTGAGATTCAATTGTGGATTACTACTTGGACATCAGTGCCCTAGCAGAAACCACTACTAAAAGAGAGTACAGTGACAAGATGGCTTCATAGTTCAACAACTGAAATGGATGTTCAGAAGAATTTATTTGCATTTTATAATTTTCTACTCAGTAGATGCTGTTCAGTATATGTGAAATATCATACCAAAAAATATCGATTCTCACCTCTCAATGACCCAGAGTGCTGTGGGAATGAAAAGATCTTGTTAACAAGATTTATAAGCACTAGAGATTAGGTTTAGAGTTCCTCCACCAACTTCCATAGTGTAACGACACAGCAAGGCAGATGTTCAGAAGCATAATTTGCATTTTGGCCTTGAAAATCACCCTCAGTGCCCCTATTACAAAACCCTAATGCATACCTTCATTTAATCTATCTAGCACTACTGTAGTTCTATGCCTAAACATGGCCAGGTTTCATCGCCCAGTGATCAGTCTAGAATTACTCTCACAGTATTGTAAAATCGGTTCATCTCCCATTCTTGTTTCATCTTGTCCATTTTAGTTGTGCTGCTGAATCATGTGAACTTCAAACCATATACTGTTTGGTGAGAAGCCTTACAAGCTTTAAAAACTGGAATCCACATGGGGTCCCCAGCATCAAGGTACTCCTGCACCAAAGTATCTGGACATCCCTTCTCCTACACAGTGCCCGGCATTCCAGTATATCTCTTTCTCCATTGATGTCCTCCTGAACCTGCTGAAATTTACTTTACCACTGAACAGAGCTTTTATCTGGCCCTCCACCACCTCCCTTTCTTCCAGATAAACCCAGTCTTCTCACAGACATCCCCTTTTTCTCCAAGGTACTTCTCTAAGATTGCCTTAACCCAGACCCTCTCTGTCATGGACCTAGAGCATAGTTATAAACAAACTTTACACTGCTATGGGGAACCATCATAGCATACGTGAAATAATGATGCAGACCTGGACCAGGGGACTGTCCATCACAGGATGGTGCCTAAATTCGGGACTTCTAAGAGGACAGCCTCTAATAAAAATTGTCCAGGGGCTCCGCTATGTTCAGTAATGGCTGAGTAACCTGTTACTCAATGCCTCCTGGCTGCATCACAAAGTACCGTCTTAGGAGTCATTCTGCTTGGGATCTGTTCAGTGAGGATAACACCTGCATCCTATACAGGCAAAGCTGCACTGGTGTCTGACCCATTGCAGTTGTTACAGAAAGAATAAGGCACAATAAGGTATTGCATCCTCTTATTGCAGCACGATTTTGTAGAATTAAATAATAAGATGCCTATTTAAAGTGGAAGTGCATTGATTATTAAAATGTATGTCTAGAGCGAGAATTTAGAAAATATGACTTCTGGCAAACATGGGGTATCTGACAAAACTACCACCCTTTCCTATCAGATGGCTACAACAACTCCCTTAATAAGAAAAGAAAGAACAATGTCTGCAGCTGTGGCACCTCTACTTTTAAGCTTTCACTTTTGAAGCTAAAATGCTTTTAGTTTCAATGTTGCAACACAAAAAATGGATTAAACCAGGATTAAGCCAAGAGTCATGTACTCATGTGCAGTGCAGTTTCTCACAGACTGTATAAATAAGCTTGTCTTCCTCTCAGCGAAGAAATTTCTACCTAAAGTAATTGTGCTGGAGGTACATCAGCTACTCATCAAAAATGCATGGTGGTGACACTGAGCCTCTGACATTACAAAGAGCTCAAACATCCACTCTTTCCAAGTGCTACTATTTGGCTATGTTTCCTGAAGACAGAAACAGTAGTGTATTAAGATTTGTTGAACAGATAGGAAATGACCAAAACTGTTTTATTCAGGACTTCAACCAAAGTAAACACTTTAAGCATTTTCAATTTTTTTAAATCACTTTGTTCTCCCTTTCCGACAGACATTGAATTTATAGATCCTGCCCAGGCATAGAAATGTTAAATTACTGCAAGTAAGTCTGTATGGAATTTTGTAGGCTTAGTTGTTGAAAGTAATTTTGTGCAAACCTCTGATTAGAGATACTTCTACTGAAAGCCATTTACTGTACACAATAGCAATAATTTATTGAAAAAAGATAACACAGCATGGTGTTATCTTTACTCATATGCCAGTGGATGACTATGTATTAGTCTTTTACTTGCTAAGTACATCCATATATATTTATTTTCATTTTTTATGAATTTCCAATTTCCCAAAAACACCCAGCTGGGAGACTATAGTCTTAAACTAAACATCCAACCTCTTCTCTTCCACTGTAGCTTCTAAGTCTGTAGCTTGTAAGTCTGTACTGGAGACAATAGCAAGACAGGAACCAACTAGAAGAGGTCAGAGCATATAAAGGATATTATTCTAATCAGAAAATTTTAGGGAGAAATGATTAAGGGCTAGCGCTCCAGAGGCTAGAGAGAGAAACTCTCTGCACTAATGCACCTTTTATCAGACAAAGGCTTAGGGTCTTGTTTGTTTCCTGGTCAATGTTGAAAGAAAGCATCTGAAGAGCAAGGAGGAAGTTGATGCTACCTGCATTCATCCCAGAGACAGAGCAAGGCAGTGTGTCCTGCAGTCATGCACTGCCACCTAGTGACTTCTCCAAGAGAGTCCACAGCTTCCTTCATGGGAAGAGATGATTAATATATATACACGTACATATATATGTATAGCAAATTACCTCTGCAGGTAGGAGAGAGTCTGTAGGAGAGTTTCAAGGGTCCCAGAAGTCTGTGCAAAAAGCTCTGGCAGATGCTGCTGAGCTTCGCTCACAGATCTTACAAGGAGCCGAGGAGGGAGATGGGCTTATTTAGTCTGGAGAAGAGGAGACTCAGGAGAGACCTTATCACTCTCTACAGTTTAGGCAAGGGTTAATCTCTTCTCCAGAATAGCTAGCGAAAATAGGACAGGAGAAAATGGTCTCAAGTTGAACCAGGGAAGATTCAGGTTAGACATTAGGAAGAATTTCTATATGGAAAGAGTAGCCAAGCATTGGAATAGGCTGCCAGGTAAGCAATGTAGTCATCGTCCCTGACACTGTTCAAGAAATATGTAGATGAGGCACTTTTAGGGACATTAACAGTCATGATGTCGAAGTCCTTACAGTTAGACTCTATGATCTTGAAGGTCTTTTCCAACCATAATGATTCCATGATTCTGTGACCAGTGTTTGGCTTCTCAAGATTTGATTAGATGCTGTTGTGCTAAGTAAAACCTCCCAAGGTGCAACAACACACTAACGCAGCTAATGTGGCTGAAAGATCATGAAGAAAGCCCCACATTCCCCTGAAGTAAGCACAAGGCTGGTGCCAGGGAGTGCCACATATTTCTGCTTCTGCTTCCCTCTAGCTTCTAGCTTGAAGATACTCTGGCCTTGTCATGTCATGGGAACTCCAGGCTTGGAGACCGATGTGCAGGGGAGCAGGCACATGACCTGACCATAGGAATGGAACAACGTGCATCCACTGCTTCAGCAGATGCAGATAAGGACCACTAGTTGTCCCTCGTCAGTAGAACTATATCTAATCCTCTTTATTCCTACCTGAGAGGAAGACTAACTGGCCTTCTTGAGGATTAGCAGCAGGGGACTAGAAGGCCCAGAGAGACAAGTAGCCTTGCAGTACTACAGCCTAGGGTTTATTCTAGGTTTGAATGCTTAATCTTGAAATTGAAGTATACAGAGATGTAATGAGGATTATAGGCAAGCAGAGCAGATAAATTCCCAGGTTGAGTACAAGTTAATTTTGACTTCCGTTTCGCATGGATGGTCTCCAGGCTGCTACCTTAAGGCATGATTTTTTATGAAATGAGAGAAGTTAATAACATTTTTTTTTCATTCTACAGATGGGAAAAATGAGGACTGGAATTAAATGATAGTCATCCAAGAGAATAAGATAACCAAGTAGCAGTCAAGACCTTCAGGCACTAACTGTGTTTCAAATCTGATAGACTCCACAGCTGTGCTTCTGTTCTCAAGTAAGTGGTACCTTTGGCAAATCAGGAATATTACCTGATATATAAAATATATGCAACTTGATACATATTTACTTGAGAATATATGTGTGTACATATATGTGTACATATATGTACATGTACATAATAATAACTTGAGGTATGGTCTACATTTTCAACCTGTGTTCTTCCTTGGAATTCAACAACTATCAAACTATTCCCTCCCTACGGGTTTCCAGCTGTTAAAAAAAAAAAAGAAAAAAAATGTTGAAATTTTGAAAAGAACTCATTCTGTCAGTCTGCATCCCACGGTGGAGATGCACCGAGTGTTCAACTGGCATGGGGAGGGAATCAGTACATTGGTTAGATGTAAACAATTCTGTACTGATTCTGAATATCTTTGCTGATTTGTGCCCAATGTGTTGTTCCAAATAGCACTATTTCTATCACAGCTTGTCTAATGGTACTCTAAAACAAAAAAGGAGTAATGAAATTTCTTGATACCTCTATGAACTGAAAATTACTATTCAGAGGAGCAAATAATATCCATGTCAACAGTTTTATGATTCACACACATACAAAAATAAAGACTAATTTTATGTTTGGAAATAAAATATAATGCAGCACTGAAATGCTGAATATTAAGCAACATATTTAAAAATGTACTTTTCAAAACCATTAGAAATATTCAAGAATACTAGCACCATTCATTATCATATTAATAGCAAAGTTTCAAGTATGAAATATTGAGGTAGAAGTCAAACTACTGACTAACGAATTACTAGGGCTTTCTTATACAACACCAACGTAAATGGAGGAGGAAGGAATCCTTAGAAATTCAAAGACCAAAATTGAGAAAAAAGTGTGACATATTTTTATTGCCTGTGTGAGGATTTCGTGACTAACTCAAATCTGGACACTTGAAGAGAGGGGAAGGTTCTCCCACAGAAACACGGTTTTCTTCTTCAGCATGTGAAGTGCTGATGAGGAGGGAATGTATTTATGAAAAGATTGCCAGTAACAATTTCCTGCGTCCTTTTAACAAGAAATCCAAACATCACAGCGCAAGTCAAATTCCTGATGCAGAACCAGATAGAAACCAGTGCACAATTTGTGTTTGAGCTAATTTTTCATTACTGATACAATGTTTACCTTTTCCCACTGCTACCATTTCTGCTTTCAACAAGAGATACTTTCCTGAAAAATATATTTGGAGTCTTGGGCCATAGAAATGACAGTCATACAGAATTGGAGCAGGTCTATTGAAAACAATAGGGAAAAGGCTTCTCAGATATAGAGGAGGGAGAAACGGGTTTTAAGGCCTGTAATGTATCAGACTCATATATTACATATATCAGTGACTACATATCTGGTCAGCAATACTATGCAAATATCATACTAAGACATACATGCACGATTAGTTTCCATGAGACACCTAAATATTCCTTTGTCCTCTTCTGGACTGGCGAGGCCTCCCTTGGATGCTGCAGCCAGGACTGGTACTACCTGTGTGAAGGACATGAAGAAATCCAGAGAAGAACAGTGATCCAGAGTGTATGGCAAGAGTGATCCAGAAAGTATGACAAGAGGAAGAACTGTGCATTGTGAAAACAGTCTAGTAATTTATGAAAGGTTACTTAAAAGGAAGAAAGAAGAAGGTATGGTCTTCTCAAAAATCCTGCATGCGAAGAAGATATAAGGACCTTAATTTATAGTAAGAAGAAATCAGGTTGTGTATTTACAAAAATATTAGTAGTATAGCAATACAGATACTGGCACACTGAAATACAGTACCCGAGAGATTGTGAAACCTTCATTATCTGAAGTCTTTAAGGACAAATTTAGTAATTATGCAGATCTAGTAAATGCTGGCCTAGACAAGTTTGTGAGGTTCTTCAAGCCCCATTACTCTATATTAAAACTCCAGCCTACAAAAAATGAATTTCTTTCCCACTGTCTAGTAAAGAATCAAATTATAAACACAGCCTGATTTTACACACGTCAGTGTATATCAGGAGTTACTCAGCTGAAGACAGAAGAATTTTGTCCATAAATTCCATAATCCATAAAGATGGCATTCAAGATCATTAAGGTAATGCAACAAATGGCAATTTGTTTTATTTTTTTTTCAATTATTGTGCCCATATTATTTTTTTCTGTCCAGTTCTTTTCTGTTTTTTTTTTAACTGACGCTATTATCATCTCATTACCTTGGTATCTGAATAATTAAGTAGGGTGAAAATATTAACCAAAGAGAAATAAGCTAATTCAATGCATCTACTCTAGGTTCAGAAACCTGCCAATTAAAAGTAATTATAAAATTACCTTTATATACTTTACCTTTATATATATTTATTACCTTTATATATATATATACCTTATATATAAATTACCTTTATATACTTTATCTTTATATATAAATAAAATAACCTCTCTGACTTCTATAGTTAAAACAGTTTCACATAATGCTTTTTTAAGCTGGTTAATTTTATGCATTAGCATAGATAAGTGCACAGATAAGTGTATTAATTAAAAACAAAGATTTAGCTTAGTTAAATCTTTGATCTTTTCTGTGCCCCAGTTTTCCATATCTGTAACATGGCAGGTCACATTTTTCTTCCCCCAGAAATCTGGTGGATGATTATTTCATTTACATTTCTAGGGTGCATTGCACATCTCCAAGTGCAGAATGAAATCAGACTGTATTCCAAAGCTATTTTTGGACTTTTGATGGGAGACTGGAAGATCTGGTTTCTATTCCTAGACCTATGTTGTCATCTTTGCTGAAAAGAATTAAGAAGTCTCTCAAAGTATGTAGTAGGGAATAGGATCAGTTTGCACTTCCTCATCTTGTCTCCAGAACGCCTGACTCACCTGGGACCCTCCTGTGTTTGCCTCCTATCCCAGGAGAATTCCCTTGTTCTTCACCTTCTAAAATGCTGGGCATTGCCTTTGTGCATCTGTACTATCTTTCCTTCCATACAGAGACATTTAAATGTTACTTCTATCTAGCATGAAAGGCAACATAGACATTACATTTGAGTCACAGATGTGATCATTTTGTTTTTCTTTTCCTTTCTGTTTTTTTTTTTTTAAGACAATCCATGACTTCTTTATTGGCAATGACCAGCCTAATCATCTAAGTGCCATGCAGAATGCAGCTGCCACATCCAGGCATGATCTAAGTCACACTGCGCAGGAGCAAAGTGGATGCATGATCTGCTTAGCCACACAAACACTATAGGGTATCAAAAGCAGGGACTTGATTATCTTTTCTTAACTCTCCATGTGTGGACACTCTTATCCTAGAAATAACAAGGGCTTTTTCCTGCTTAGCCCACTTCTGAAGATTAAGTTTTGAATGTGAGTTAGCTAAGCAGGAAGATATCTCTCATATGCCAAGAGCTAACAGAGGAAAGTTTATCAGGGTCAATGCAAAGACAAGGCAAGGAGAAGGTGAGATATTTCTGAATCTGTGGGCATCAAGGCATGAACAAATCACCTTACAGCAGTTACCCATATATAAATGGAGTCTGTACTAGAAAGTAAGTATTTGAAGGTATGAGGAAATTGCCCTTAATTCACCAGTAGTGTCTAGAACAGAGTTTCATAACTTTTAACTGTTAATGGTTAAGATTCAAGACTGATCCATTGTGGATAAGGTTATTTATATGCCTGTGGTTTATGTGATAGTAAACAAGGACAGCTTTCCACTGAACACAATAGTGATATTACTTGAATAGTGCAGTAACTCTGATTTCATGTGCTATTTGGCAATAGTGAGCTTATTTTTTCTATTCTATTACAGCTCTCTTCTATTCCTCACTGTTTCTAAATATAAAACTGAAATAAGCACACATTAACTTCACAGGTTATTAACTTTGAATGCTAGATTATGGCTTCCATTGTTAATTGCCACAACACACTATTAGAGAGGCACCCCTACTCAGCTAAATTTCAGATTGTCTTCATGCATAACAATAATTTTGAGACTTGCTCAATTCCAATAAGATATTTAAGCATATACTTAAATTTAAGCACACAAATTGCCATCTGAAATCAGTCAGTATTTTATGTTTAAAAATAAATCCATGGTTAACTGTGTAATCAGCATTTTCTTTCAGCATAACATAATAGCTGCTATAGCAACAATCAGTAGCACAGTACTTGTGGCTGAATGCAATGCATTTGGATTGTTAAAGGAAGATTCAAAGCTTCAGAAGTAAACAGTTTTACTAACAGCTTGTGTCCTTCCTTCCTAACTGCTCAACAGTCCGTATAGCTATGAGAAGAATGCACCAAGACTAGGCTTCTACAGCATGCTCTAACAGACTGTTTAGGACTGCAGGATAAAAAAGGGAATCGCCTCCTATACAACATCCCAAAGGTGACTCTATTAAACATCTATTACTCTACAAGGGAGTTACCTTAGTTACCTTGTCTTTGGTAAGAAAATCATCTTCCTTCCGCTCCTTGAAATATTAGACTCCATTATGCAAATGCTAACTAGGGTCAAAGTAGGCATAAGGAGGGATATCTTCTCCATAATTACAGATCTATAATTTGGCTGTGTTTGCACAATATGTATCCACTTTCTGTCAAAGCCTTACAGAGCAAAGAGCAGATAAAAAATCAGCTCCTCTAACTGAAGAGAAACTTCTGCAATGGATAAAAAAAAAGTATCAGTAGTAAAACATATTAAATTATCAAAAATCAGGACAGAATAAGAATTGAACAATTATCACCTGGACCAAGGTCATAGACAAGTTTATACAAATATCTGGAATTGCTTTGCTATACTGATAAAACCCTATGTTCCTAAATTGACTGTTTTCAGGAGATATCTTCCAAATTAGGCATGGACTACCTATTTGAGAGTCTAGGATAGCAATTCATTTCCCCAGAGTTTCCTCATGACTCAGTTAAGTGAAGCATGATTGGACTTCTGAAGCTTCCAGACCCCATCTGTGCCTTCAGTGCCCATGCCTGGTAGAAAAATGTTGGATGTCTTGTCTTCCCTCACCCTCTGGCCATCCCTGCCAGGATGCTGATACCAGCTACCAGAAATGCAGATGGGATTTGTGTGCAATGTAAATACAGGTTGCTGAAAAATACAACACTGACAGCACAAATCAGGTCCCATGGATGTCTTGAACCCAGCACACTCTAATGACTTTAGACAATATCCTGGAAGTTCAACTCAAATACCTCAGGGCACAAGGCAGTACAAAGTCTCCATAAGTATAGCTGGACAAACCCAGTAAGTGTATATTCCTAAAGGAATCACTATTTATTCTAACAGTTTGCATATCAAGTCTTTTGTTAATCAGAGAAAACAAATCTGAAGACTTGGCTGTGTTAATAAGTTCTGCTTCGTACTGGTTGCAAAAAGTCTCTGTGGTTCTGCTCCACAAAGTAGCTTTGAAAGAGAAATACACAGGTGGAAAATTCTTTTGGCTCTGCCACCTATTTTTTGGACTTGTCACAGTTTCCTCAAAAAAATGTTGTATCACAGAGTTTTTTCCTATTTTAAACTGATAAAATATTTATTCCTTTCCTTCACATAGTTCTTCCATGTTGCTCTAGTTCTTAGTCACACTAAAGGCACTTGCCATATTTCAGCCAAACTGTGCTTTGTATAACTGCTGTCTATATTCCAAAATCTAACCTTAGAGTCAGATTTTGCCACACAACAGTGATTATCATATATCCTTCCACTTAAAAGACACCAGGTAAAGTCTCAGTCTGACCAAGGGAAGCTGAAGAAAATATCATATTAGAAATACGCTCTGGCACTAGGGATCAAGGCCTCTTACATTTACACAGGCACAGGTTCACACTAACTGTAGGTAAATTTCCAAAGATTTAATATTTTGATAAATATCGCATCTGGATTTTCTCTATAACCAATTTGAGTCTTTGAGGTCCCTCGCAGCAGTAATTTCATGCTATGCTTTCAGTGCTTTGTCCTTTTGCTTTGCAGCACTTCAAATTTGCAGAGGCAAAGGTAAAGCAGTCAAGAACACCACTGTGATAAATAGCTTTGAACAAATGTTTCAGTTACCAGAGGCATACAGTTGTTAGGTTTATACATATATAATGTCAGTTAAACATCTAAAATTCAAATACTTACAAGATTGAAACATAATATTATGTAAGACAGAAAAAAAGCTTGAGAAAGGAAGAGAAAGAACTAAGGAAACTTTTTTTATCCTAAGAAACAGTCAGGTAACTTTTCACTAGATATTTGGAATTATGGTTCAAGACAATCTCATTTCGTAATTCAAGAGTATTAAAATACTCCATACTTAATCCTCTTTGCTATTTATTCCCAAAGAGACTTAGAAATATCAGAATACACGCTTGCTCTAGCAAAAGTTATGAACACACACAGTACTGGAAATTATTTTATTGGTAAAATGCTTTGCAGTTTCTGAGAAAACAGATTCTGAAAGGTCTTAACTCTGCAGACTACAGCAAACTACATTTAATAAACAGCATCCCAACAGAAAGGAAAATAGATTCCTTGCCTCAAAAGTTTTGTGCAATGTTTAGAAGGGGAAGGGATCGTTAGAGGCAGGGGGAGTTCCTTCATTTCCTCCAGTCCCATAGAGATCAGTCAGCACTACAGTCCTACACACCCTTCTGCGCTGCTTTATATTTAGAACTTAATAAAAGATAAAAAATAGCAAATCATACACCCACTCTGCTTTAGAGAAACAAATATGCTAGTCAACGGAAGATATAAATAATCCCTGGGTGACACCATGGGACGCCTCATCCGGCGGCTGCAGGCAAGCTGCTGTCCACTGTCCAGCAGAGCTGCTCAATGTGCCTCATTAATCTCCTTTCTGAAGTAGTGGATTCTTTTTTTGGGAGCTGGCCCGGTTCACAGAGGAGTCATTTTTTCCCCCATCAGCTGAGATCAGTCACCAGTAAGTCACTGCTTCTAATCCAGCCCCTGCTCTTCCCTCTCCAGCAACGATAGTGCAGCTGGCTTGCAGGAAGCACCTCCGAACTCCCTATTCACAGCCTGGGCAGGGCAGAGGAAGGCGAGAGCAGGCAATCAGATACAAAGTGATAGGAAAAGTGTGATCTTCCTTTCCCTTGATAATGACACCAGTTTCTCCTCTCAGTTTTAACCTTTCCGACACATTTAAGTAGCCATCCTCACGCAATGGTAACTCCAGGCTTTTATGTGTCTCTTCCCAAATCAAACTCCGTATTCCTAGACAGAGATGAATAGGCCAGAGAAAGTTAGCAGGACTGCTCAATGCAGGAAAGAGCTACTCTGGATTCTTATGTCGAGAACTGTGAAGGCATTTCTACTAAACACTGTGCTTATGTTCCATTAGACAAAATAGATATAATTTCCTGGAAGCAAAACATTATTTTCAAACAAGGTTTTCGATATCCATCTTTCCTTCTCTACTGTAAGTTATCTTCAGTGAAAAGTAGAACTTTAGCAAGGACACTATGCCCCCCTTAAAAATACTGATGCGGTTGGCATGCAGAGCTAGCAGTGCTCATAGACAGACATGTGCAAGGATTTCTGGACCAGGAACATTATGCAAAGTGCCCAAATGTAGCTGATGATCCAGCTGATGATCAGCGCCTTGCCATGAACATGAAGTACACAGAATAAAATAATTTTTAAAAAAAGAAGTACACTGGGTTTGAAGGGCACTGGGTTTGAAGGGTTTTTAACTGGCACATTGGCTGCTCTCTAGTCTGCTTAACAAAATTAAGGAGAAGTTGTATGACCTGTCTCCTCAGGGAGACTCAGGGAATCCTCAGTGGGCTGAAAGAAATCTGGGATTTTAATTTATGTGCTCAGTTGTTATTTCTGGTCTTTAATAGGAGCAAACACAGCATGAAATGATGGACTGGCTTCCCAGGAAAACTGTCAGATGATGGGAATTAGAGAAGAGTATTTGTGTTTATATACACAGCTCAGCAGTTAAATATTCAGTCCTCAAAAAAAAAAAAAAAAAAAAAAAAAAAAAAAAAAAAAAAAAGAGATGCTATCAAGGTATTAATACCTGGTTATTCTCAGCAGTGAGACTAAAAAGACCCCATTGCAATCCTACTGCATGCATCTGGTATGTGTACATAGGGTACCTACTGGATCGTAGTGGCCAGTCATAAGCTGCAAGACCCTCTGCTAAGTGGGCTGTTGGCTCCATCCTGAACCAAGCTGGTGTGGAGGCTCAAAAACTCATGCTGCGAGAGCTGGGCCTGTTGAGCCTGCAGAAGAGAAGGCTGAGGGGGGACTTGATCACTGTGTATAAATACCTCAAGGGAGGCAGTGAGGAGGATGGGGTTGGCCTCTTTTCAGTGGTGGACAGTGATAGGACTAG
>JAUBOD010000363.1:2617480-2641805 GCA_032353885.1 Nothura maculosa | reverse complement strand
AAGGAAAGGAAAGGAAAGGAAAGGAAAGGAAAGGAAAGGAAAGGAAAGGAAAGGAAAGGAAAGGAAAGGAAAGGAGGGGAAAGGGGAAAGGGGGAAAGGGGAAAGGGGAAAGGGGAAAGGGGAAAGGGGAAAGGGGAAAGGAAAGGAAAATGCACAGACATCAATTCCCTTTGAAGGAAATATCTTGCAGATATTAGATTCTACAGATCATATCAGTAAAATGAAAAATGCTACACACTTCCAGACATAAGATGTGTGAAGGGGCTTAATTAGCTAAAGGTAATATACTGCTTTGAAGATGGAAAAATCTCTGAATGAAGTACTAAGAAGAAATAGAGCTCATCTTTTTCTGGTATAAAAACAAAAAGAGAAGATTGATGTTGCACAGAAAATGCATACCAGTAAAATTGTCCAATCATAGGATTCTTCATTAAACTTTTACTCAGGCCCTCATGCATTATTTTTTATTATTATTTAAAATCTTTCATTTGAGTAAATATTGGTAAAACACAATGATATCTTCTTTAATATTCAGGACTTCAAATTTCATTTTTTAAATATAGGAGATTTGTGCTAGTTCCCTCAAAAATATATTTTTAAAATGTCTTCAGCCCAGTTATGAGTTCTGTTTGTAAAGGACAGTGAATATTTCCACTGAATAATCCATACCTCTGACCAACACTAGTGAAAAACAGCATCTAAGAGCAAAACAAGTGAACTTGACTGCATGACAGATTTCTTTGCTTAATTAAAGGAGAAAGAAAGAGTATATACATATTTAAAAGACAGACAGGCAACAGCTTGCTCAATTTTGTTCTTGGAAAGAACACACTCATCTTCAAGTTCAGACTCTATGAATTGTAATAATCTAGCCAAATCTCCAAAAGAACAACAGGGACACACTCTCTCCTCACAATATTTACTGGTAAACAAAGCATGTGCCTAACTTTACCACTGTCCATTCAGAAATTATGTTTTTTACTAGCTTAATTCTAATTGCATTGGGAAAAGTTGTTTTGATTAGACTCTGGGAGCAAAAGAATAGTGAGCCCAAGTCAAGATGTCAGCAAAATCATCAGGACCAAACCACCAGACAATCAAAAGTAGATATTAATTGCTATCACCTGAGGACATCACCTCTCTTCAACCTTTCTTAAGCTAGGGGAATTTTGTTATTCAAGTGAGTCTACAGTGAAAATATTACAAATAAAGAACAGTCTGTACTTTGAAGTGCTCAGAAATCTATATTATTTTTCTTTACAGTTGTATTCTCCTTAACTTCATTCACAAAAATAAACTGGACTGGGAAGCAAGGTCTCAAACCAGAGTGAAAGTCTCTTTGGAAGTAAATTGTTTAATGGCCTCAATTTATCCATCTCCAAATAATACATTTCCTACTGAGTAAAAATGAAGAATGTCTAGCCACAGATTGACTACAAGACTTTTAAAAAGTAATTATTGTACTTGGAAGACCAGTTTAAGAATGGGTATTTCTTGTTAACGTATTTCAGAGTAAAAAATCACATATCTGAATACCAATACACACACATGTACATATTTTAAACATAAAGCAAAAGTTACAAAATATTTATTGAACAAAGGAGGCAGTCCAAAGTTTCTCATAGGTGTCAACTGATTTAAAAGAATCTCAGAGGACTGCAACGAACTTTTGTGCACAGGCCTGTGGCAGGACACCATTTTTAAGCCCTATGACATAGAACTCTAAGTCACAAGCAAACAAGTCCAAACACACATTTGACACAAAAAAAATCTAAACTGTGCATTTGAGGAGGCCAAACAGTTCTTAAAATAAATAAAAAAATAACTACAGGAATATAATTATGGGCTATAAATGTATCCTTTCCATTCTCAAACAGCACAATTCTGTTCTGAGAGCAAAATAGCACAGGAAGGAGGTAATTTCCTAATCAAATTTCCATGACTATCTTATCATAGCTGCTCAATGTCCTGTCCGTGCCGAACTGGCTCCAGTATCTCTTTGGAAAAGGGTGAGTGAAACATAACCATTAAGCAAGAGTGAAATTATTCATTTTCAGCTAACAAATACTCATGTGACAACATGGATATTTTAGCATAGGCTGCCAAACAGTCCCAGATTGATACCCTGTTATTTCCACTAAAACTATTCTGGCATTCCTCCTGAGGACAAAAGCTTGCATTTTCGGCAGGTAAACACAGTTAATTCACTCAAGCCAAGTAAATGTAAACAAGTCCATTTTAAAAAATTAAGGCAAGATTAAGAAATATTTCTTTTATTTCCTTTTTTAAACAAACCCTTGCAAATGTTATTTAACAGCTGTAGAAAGTGTGACTTTTGCCTGACTTCTGTGTTGGGTCAGCCAAACTTGGAGAAAAACAAAAAAAAAAATCTGTGTAATACAGAGTAAATTCTCACTTTAATATGCACTGTTCCCAAAGGAGGAGAAAATTCGATTACTAAAATGGCAGCAAAATCTTTATTAATTCAGGAGCACAGAATTAATAGGACATGCTTAGCATTCAGCAAATGAATCTGTGTCCTTACATCTTCATAGTAAATGGTCTATAATTACTAGAGACTTCGCTGGAAGCAGCAGATAGCTCTTAGCACTGCTCTGAGAGGGACTTGCACAGATTATCTGAACACTTCACCAGGCCTCTGGTATGCAGGGAAGCATTTTTATTTCATCTAACTGTCATAACATAACCACTCAAAGTTAGCCTACATAATGGTAATAACATTACATGAGTGCTTATTATTTTGCTTGATGGTATACTCAAAAATGCCTCCATGCCAGCTGTTGTTTGACATTTGCCTCACCTTTGCCCTTGCCCCATCACGTCCCTCTCCCTAGCCCAATTGAGCTCAGAGGTCCAGTGGATGTTCCCAAAGCCAAACATGAAGACCAAGTGGTTGAAGCCACATCTCCCTCTCCTGTGAAGAGCATACTCATAATCTAGACCATGTTTGAAGGGAATCTTGGGCTTCCTTCTGTAGGAGTATTGCCATTTTTAAGAACTGATTAAGATATCCCATGGCAAAGCATCCTAAGCCAGATATCAGCTTCGTTAAGACACCTGTCCAAGTGAGAGGAAGTCTGCTAGATGCAGCCCACCAGATGTTGTGTTTTATAAGACAAAATTTGCCCTTCCAAATGCCAGCTTAGTCATGTGCATCCTCCCCTCACTGACTTCTATGTGCTGCACACCCAGGCTGCCTTAGTAAAGCTGTTACTTTAAAGATGCTTCAAACAGTGTCACAGCAAACGGACAGAGGCCTCAGCCCTTGCACAACAAACTTCTTTTTCCAACCTGGGAATCACTTGAGTTGCATTGCAAATTAACTTTCAGATGCACTAAAATACATGCAGCTTATCCAGTGATCCAATAATTGTGCAGGACTGTCCTCTTTTCATGTTTATTCAGTAGTCTTCAGTAATGCTACAGAAGGAAACAATGAGGATTTTACAAACTTTAAGTTAACAAAACTGTGCATTGGGACTCTAAGGACTAGTATTACCATTCAGCTGCAAAAATACAGCTCAGACAGGTTTCCAGAAAGCATGCTTCCATGTTTCCACAAAATGTTTTGAGGAAAACCTGATAAAGATCCACATTCCCGAAGTTCTAAACCTCCTCAGGATCCCATCTTCTTTTTTAAAAAAATTATCATAACTCATATTTCTATATATTTAAGTTAAGCAGGAAATTTTGTTTGACCCAATGAGGTAAGAGTTTGAATTCTGCTTTCATCACTGGGAGGTGGGCAAAACAAGAAGTACTCATAAAAGTTACAAACACGGTAGGAACAGGGATGTAATTTAATTTGAATATAAACACTAGAAGTGATCCATCTCCTCTGCAGGCTGCACGTATTTTCCCTAAGCAAAAACATTTTCAAGCACTATGCAATAGCTAGATAAATATGCAAACATGCTATGAAAAGATATGAAAAAGAAAAAAAGAGGAAAAAAGTATATAAATTAATTGCAAGCTATAAATGATGGCAAATATATGACTAGCTACCCATGCAAAGTAATCACCTCACACCAGTGAGATAATCTTCTGGTGTTAAGCGGAACTGTGCTCATTCCATCTGTAAGAATTAACAGATGGAGCAACTCTCCGGGGTTTACGTAACAGTAATTAAACAAATCCTCACAATGGCCACATGATTTCTCTCACAAGCCAGGGAAGTCTACGAAAAAAAAAAAAAAACAAAAAAAAAAACAAAAAAAAAAACCACCCTCTTCGCTGCATGAGTGGAAAATTCCAGGTTGTCCAGTCCTCAGAGCTCCGCAAGCCCCACCAGCCCCCTGCCTCATCCTTCAGGATCAACTCCTTCCTGCACACTGAGACCGCGAGCAGAAAATCTGGGAGCTAAGCAGCCGTGGGAGTGACATTCAAATGCTTGCAAGACTTTCTTTTTCCACTTTTGACAACTTCATCTGCAAAATGGGAAAGTTATCCATACACCTTGCTCTACTGGCCTCTCTGTGCAAGCTGCTTTAGAGGTCACTTTGCTGCCACAGGCACCAGCTGCTCTCTCGAAGGTCCTGAGGGTGCACGTTAATATGTGAAATATGTGAGTTCCCTTTTTCTACAGATAGGAAAAGAATTATCTCCATCAGTTAATGTACACACACACATACATAGATACATGCGTTATTTAGCTAAAGGGCAAGATAGAAGAATAAACAAGACACTTGAACTGCACCTTAAGTGCAGATCAGAAGGAAGGAATCTATCGTGGGTGGACAAATGCAGGTAAAGACAATATGTGTATCCCCACGTGGGTTCTTCTCCTGCCCTAATATAAGCCAGAAGAGCTCCTTTACCTCTCTGAGGCACTGGACACCACAGGTGACCAAGCAGGTTGCTCCAGGAGATCCTCTTTGAGAACAACCCACAGAGTCAAGCTGGATATGGAGCTGCCACCCCCATATTCCTCATCCAAGGAGCTCAGCAAAGCCCCATCCTTTCCCCACCTAGTACTTCACCTCTCTGTAATGTATCTCCACTATCCTCAGCCAGAAACAAACAGATGCCACAGATGCACATTTGTCTCCTGAATGTGAAATATATACAGGAATCTCACACCTCCCCTAATGCCAAGCCAAAATCAGCACCTGAAAGAAGTCAGCTCATTAAAACTGAGTCCAGGTGGGAGAAAGAATCCTTCAAAACCTATTACTTGTGTAATATCCCATCTGCTGTTGTTGCTGAAACTCCTGCCCACAGACAAATGAAGCACTTGAAAAAAAATAAAAAATGGCAGAGTGGAGCCTGCACTAATCTATCACTTCCATTTTCCTCCTAGCAAAATAAATGACTGAAGGCTAAAAGACAAAGCAAGGGCTCTGCTGCCCCCACATGGTCATAAGTAGAGATGGACGGAATTTTAGGATAAACCAAAATGCTTACACTTCATAAGGCACCAATTCATTCAGCCTAACATTTTTATTTATTTTCTTAACTCATCTGCAGTTTTGGGTTTTGATTCCAAATCCATCAGGTAGTTCTCAGGCCATGGGGAAGGTCTGTCCTGCAACCAGGTTTCAAGGGTCACCCTGCTCTCAGATCTCAGCTCTGGGGTACGTTCACCAAGCAGCCAGCAAAGCCAGAACTGCTCAGCTACCCTGCTCCTAAAGATGCAGGAAACACGGACTTTGTTTCTGACTCCATCCTATAAAGCTTCTTGGCCATCACGTTTGGAATCAGAACCAGAAATGTTTTTTAATTTCTTGGAGTGATTAGGAAAAGTAATAATAATTTTTGCCAGTCTTTCTGCATTTTAGAGGTGGCAGTTTCTTTCTCAACAGCTCTTAAAAATATCTAAATGACAAGTTAGCCCTTCTCAGAACACGGAATCCTATACAGATCTTTCTACTGTGAAGTTCAGCTCAAAATCTGAAAAACAAGTCACAGATGGCTGCTCTAAAAATGCAACAGCAACACAGTCATCTTACAGGGAATGGAGAGGATGTCTATCCACATTTATTTCTCTTTTTGTGGAATGTGAATAACTTAAAGATACTTGATTAAAAAGAAAAAAAAATCTCTAAATGAATCAGGGAATGCTTCCAGTATTCTTATTTTTTTGTGACAAATATTTCCAACTGCTAAGAGTCACTTCCAGCCTTTATTAATAAAGAATGACATTGCCTATGTTCTAGCCAAATCATTGTTCAGGGATGTGAAAATCATCACTGAGGCATACAATGAACAAAAAGGTTGTAATTTCAAAATAGTTAAAGGACAAGTCTTGTGATGATTCAGATATATATCATAAAGTAGGTTATAATTAAAATGTTTATTGTCTCTGTTATGAGAATTTCATTACTCTATAGTTCTATCTAACTTAATAGATTAAAGATACTGCCTCAGGCATTCAGTGGGCTATAGCATTAAGTCCTTCTCTGACATCAGTGAAGTGTGAAAATGGATTAGTTCATGGAATATACTATTTATAGTGGAAATGGGCCTATTCCCATTATAATATCTACCTCACACTGTACTTGGCTCATTGTTCCGCAGAATTCACCAACCATAGATACAATTACATATCATCCTGTCTCCAGTCTGTCTTAGAGGGAAAGATTTTTGAGATAAGAATATCAAAAATCATTAAGATCTATGAGATAATCAACTCATCTGCCTTGAGATGGATTGGCTGTGGAGTCCACACTGAGCTTTCTGTCTAACAGGAAAGGCCACATCAACATTTTCACTACTACAGCTACTTCCAGCCACCACTCATACACTTGACTGGAGGCTTAAGCAAAAGCTGGTCATGATAATAGTCTGTGTTTCAGCAAGACACTTACAGTAGCACAAATAACTATCATTTATTTCACTCTGAACTATTTTCATTGACATGTGTCAGTACTTTATTGTGATGGTTTTGACCTCGGTGAAGAACTCATAGGAATCCTTTGCTCCCTCCCTTCCTACACCTGATGCTTTCATCCCACCAAATGGCAAATTCAGGTCTCTAACAAGCCAGCAGTTAGTCCACACCAATCCAGACTGGAGTCTTTGTGCCACCCGATGAACACGGCTCACGTTGCTGGACCACACCGTGGCAGCCAAGCCATATTTGACACCATTGGCTCTTTCAATCACTTCCTCTTCTGTATCAAACGCTACCACACATGTTACAGGACCAAAGATCTCTTCTTGCATGCAACAAGATTCATCCTTGATTTCTGTAATGACTGTGGGTAGCATGAAATATCCTTTCTGGTTGCCAGCTGGGAGAATTAAGGAATCCACTCCCTCTCCACAGAGGATCTTGGCTCCTTCAGCCTGAGCTTTCTTCACATAGTTCCTTACCTGGAGAAGCAGCAGAAAAATGTAAGTGCTAAGTGCTAAGACAAAATCTGCTTCTGAGATTTTATCTTTCCAGCACAGATAAAAGGTGAGAGCAGTAAAACTTCATGCAACATCACCTTTTCTAGATGCTCTTTACTTATCAGTGCTCCCACGTTGACAGTAGGATCTGAAGGATTTCCAACCTTCCACTTCTTAGTCTCTGCTACAAACCTCTTCAAAAACTCCTTATATATGCCCTTCTGAACAAATATCCTGGAGGTGCAAAGACAGATCTCACCCTGCCAAAAAAAAAGATCTATTAACATCACCTTTCATTACTGACAATTATCAGTAGTTAATTCCCCCAAATGATACTTGTGTCCTATATCCTCAAGAGAGCTACATGGTTGACAAAGCTGTGCCTTTTAATTTATTTACAGCATATCAACTCAAAGCTAGAATTGTACAGCATCTACTTCCTTGAATGAATATCCAGTGTTATATGTATGTGAGGCTAATTACATTTAGTTGCCTTACAAAAGCCTAGGAAGGATCATAATCTTTATTATTTTGCTGGGAAAAATGGGATATAATTTCCCATTTTTCCACTTAGGGCTTGCTGACAAGATAGGATCCTAAAGCAAACCTTGGTGATTAAGGATGTGGATTTAGAAGCACATGCACACACATCCAGCATTCCTGCCATAAGCAACATTCAGAGGGAGAGGTACCTGGTTGGCAAAGCTGGAGCGCACCGTGGCAGGGATGCATTGGTTCAAGTCAGCATCATCAAAGATGAGCGCAGGATTTTTACCTCCCAGCTCCAGGGAAAGCTTTTTGCAATAAGGAGCACTTTTCTCTGTGATACGCTGGGCCGTGAGCGTGCTCCCAGTGAAGGAGATCAGCGGCACATCAGGATGGCAGACAATGGCTTCTCCTGCCTTGGAGCCCGTTCCAAGCACCACATTCACCACGCCATGTGGTATTCCTCATGGAAAGAAAGGCACAAAGCGACCATATCTTCAATTCACTATGTTTTGTCTTTGAAGTCGTGATGCTGCTAATTGTTCTAAAGTGGCAAAGATTCACCCCTAACTTACTAACTAGAATACGTGAGGCTTAATAGCTTGGAAAGGCATGGATTAAAAGACAAAGAACAATGTCATCGATACATCACAGTTGCCTCCATCTTGCCATCCATTATTATATCTTGGGGCAAAAGCAGGTATCCTCCTAATTCTTCTTAACAGTTCCTTTATTTGCAGACCAAATATAACATTGACACAGCAACCAAGAGATGGTTGTCACTGTTTCGCCCTCCTGTGGTTCCCTGTGCTGGCCCTGCAGATTTGGGGAATCCTTATGGAGAATGTAGGAGTGGGGAAGGAGACACACAAAGATTTCAGAAAAATGGAAAATAGCTGGGAATAGAGAGATGGAATAGTATGAAGACAGAAACAGAATTTTCAGTTCTCCAATGCAATATTCAACTACAGTAGACATATCTTCTCAATTCTTTACATGCTTTCTGATTCCTACACCAAACAGTGGACAAATTAGAAGACCCACTTCAATCACAATCCCGAATACAAAAGGATTTACCTGCTTTTTCAAAGAGCTTACACATCATCCAAGCTGTGACAGATGTCATCTCACTTGGCTTCGCAACTACAGTATTTCCACATGCAATGGCAGGAGCTATTTTCCAGGTCAACAAGTATAGTGGTAAATTCCAAGGACTGATCAAACCCGCTACATAACAAAGGCACCAAAAATGAAAGTTCAGTCTTATTGCAGCTAGAAATTTGATTCTCTAACCTCAGTTATAAAACAAGTATAAACCAGTTGAGACTTAAGAGGGAATTTGGCTATGGCTTTTTACATTCATACATTGTGCAAGAAAACCACAACTGAAATTATACCTCATAAACAACAGTTTAAAAAGATTTGTCTAAATTTTACTGCTGTTTTGGAGAAGAATACAATGAAGAATTATGTTTCCAGTTTGATATTTAGTGTTTTCTAGGAACACTAACACAGGGCTAGCCACTCAGACTATTACATCAATCAGTTTGTGGTAATATCCTGTGTGCAAACTCTGCAAGACAACTGCAACGGTTAAGCTAGTAGTTAGCTCAGCCGTTAGAAGTTAGTAGTTAGCTCAGCTCAGCTAGCAGTTAGAATGCTCAGCCGTTGCCTTTGGGAATATTTTTGCCCTGTGCATTTATAGTGAATAGTGAAAAATAAGCTGTGACTGACAGGCATAACTGCTCATAAAACTTAATTCTTTGACTGTGCGACACAGGAGAGAAGCTTCAAAACTTGATCAACTTTTTTTTTTTTTTTTAATGACAGCAATTACATGTTCCTCACTGTTCATGGAAACTGTCGAGAGAGTCCTCTAGCTTAGCTAATTTTATTTCTGAGAATAATTCAAATAGTAATTTGGAATATTCACACATAATTGTACAAAATAGATGGCACAATCATGGACACATTACTTATGCTGGGCATAGTGACCATGTCCGAAGCAACAGCAACATCTGGTGGCTGCCTTCAGCAATTCCTCAAGTACAAAAGTTTCTAACATTTGTCTACAGGCCAGATAGGCCGAAATGTCCAATTGCATTTACTACTGCTGCTCCCCAAAGCCAAGAAGGATTTAGCTATCACAGCAGAAGTAGCAGCTAAAGGTTCTGAAAATCCTATTGATCCACAGCAGTAACACACAGTTGTCTCCACAAATATGCACAAAATACAAGAGAAATTTTGAAGGTGGGAGCTACCGAGGAAAAAATAAATTAGGTGAATTATCCAAATAGCATAAATTAGTTTACATTAAGCCGCTCATGCTTTAGCAGACTGGCCATTTTTAGCATGAAATTCATAGACAGCAAAAGTTATCTTTAGGAAAGCGCTTTTCCAAAGCTCCTCTTTCATTTTTGAGCTCTCTTGACGGCAGTCCCACTGGTCGGGGTTTGCCTTACCAACGCCGACGGGTGTCCTGGAGGTGAAGTGCAGGCAGCCGCCGGCTGCCGCCTCCGTGCACTCCGTCGTGTGGTGCAGGATGGAAGAGGCGAAGAAGCGGAAGTTGTACACGGCCCGCGGGATGTCCACTGTCCTCGCAAACGTTATGGTTTTGCCTGAAACACAGAACCGTGCGGCACGCTGCTGTATTGCTACGGGCAAAGGGAGCCCATGCAAACACTGCTGCTCTGAAAACTACAGTGTGTGTCTTTTGGGAGAACTGTCTTCTCTGCCCAACACAATCCCTGACACAGCGTAGTCATACGCCATGACAACAGCTTCCTTTTCTACAGCATGACAAGAAGATAATAACAATTGAAGGCAACATGTAGAAACGCTGAAAAGCAAGCCTTAAGCTGCCACAGGAATACAGAATCACCGACAGCTGCTATACTTAAAAGTCATTAATTAACAGTTATTAGTGCATATCAACTGGAAGTTGCACCAACACTTTGTACTACAGTCAAAATGAGGATCACATCCTCAATTTTGGTAATCAGCGGGGCACTCATTTTCTCAGAATCTGAGATCAACAACCGCAACTTTTACCCTGATCCTTTGACTCGGCTTGTGCAAATGCTTCCAGATCATGTTCAATTAGGTCCGCCAGTTTGTTGAGGATCTGAGATCTTTCCAATGGACTTTTTGAGGACCAAATTGGGAAGGCATCTTTGGCAGCTCTGACGGCAGCTTCCACCTGAAAAATGAAGCAGGGATGGTGAATATTCACGGAGAGTTTTGTCTAAAATAGCATGAAACAATCAGTAGATCAACTCATTTAAGGACTTATTAATGCGAAGTACACTGTTCATACGACCAATTCGTCAGAACTGTGACTGCTGTAGCTTCACACACGTTTTCCAGACTCACAGAATACTAAAGGTTAGTATATTCCATATTTTCTGTATTTTAATTAAATGCTCTATTTCTCTACTTTTGCTTCTTATGCATTACTTTTTAACAACTTCCAATGTCTTATATAAACATTAAGGTGGATTTTAAGCCATTTCTCTACTTGGTTTACCACTATTTTTATTTATAAATTTCTTCAGCCTAGGGAAAGCTTCCCTGGTCAGTAGCTAAGAGGACATTGATATATTAGATGATTCTGGTGTGTTACTAACATGATCACACCACTGCTTCCTGTGCAATCACAAAATATTCTTTTTTAACAGTTGCACAAATCTGAATTCCCAAATTGTTCCTCCACACTGTGACAAATGCCACAAAAATCATTAGAACAGACTCCAATGACACTTTACTAAAAGGAGCATAAAAACTCAGGTAGATGCAAGCCCTCAGCTTCTCATCCCTGCACATTATATTTTATTGTCTTCCTAAAAATAAGAGCTAAAAGTGGGAGGACAAAGAGATATTGGTATAAAGAACAAGGCAGGAAATAAAGCAACATACATGTGAGGTTACACAGACCACTGGCCAAGCCCAGAAACCTAGAGTCTACTCTTTCAACCACAGATCAAAACCCAGGTGTTGAAGTCTGCAGGCCATCAGGTATTTAACAGCTGGAGCAGGGCCAAAACTCATCTGCAAAAAACATGACATTTTTGTCCCATGTCTCATGTGCTGATCAAGCCAGGTATGAACAATAGGAGCTCCTAAAGTTTAAGGTCCTCTGACTTGCACATGCAGCAGGAAAAAAGCTTCTATTTCATGCAAAGGCAAGAGGTGATTGAAACAGATAGTTTCCCAGCTCTGGAAAGAAACTTGGTGGAATATATACTTACAGTCTCTTAAAGAT
Organism: Nothura maculosa; assembly: GCA_032353885.1. Lineage (NCBI taxonomy): Eukaryota > Metazoa > Chordata > Aves > Tinamiformes > Tinamidae > Nothura > Nothura maculosa. The sequence continues at coordinate 2,629,705 of JAUBOD010000363.1, read as the reverse complement.
AAGTCTGATATGGCACCTTGTCCCAAAAAGGTTCACTCTCTAAACACATATAGCTCCCCTACAAATTAACATGTTTTTCCCTCGTTCTGTCATTAGGTGCCATTGTGGTGCTGCATCTCATCTGCTTTCCTCTTTATTGCCTCTTCCACTTGGTGCTGCATGCTTCAAAAGACATGCTTCATGGACAGCAGGGGGAAAATTAGTAGAACAAGGAATAAAGTGACAGCAGATTGATTCAAAAAAAAGTGGAGAAATATTTAGATTTGTACAGAAGAACTCTGAGGAAAGACAGGTTACACAGTTACTTAGTTTGACTAATAGGAAGAAGCAAAGCAAGCCATAAAAAATATGCATAAGAATATAGCTATGAACTTTTGTCTGAAACGTTTCCTCCTGCACATGAAACACCATAAACACCAAAGAACATACAACTCAGAACTAACAAAAAGCTTGATATTAAAATATATTATACATTACATATTATACAAAAGCATTCATTCTCAGGCTATTGTTTTTTTTCTGATGGATAATGCTGAGGAGAACTCTTTTAAACCCTTTAAGGGAGGTTTGCCAGGCCTAATTAGCCTGCATTTTGGATGTAAAAAGCACCTATTTAGCCTGTTTTGGTGCTGGCTTTCTAGAGCTCAGGTCATCTGTCTAAGGGACAAAGTAAAACCCTTAAACACATTGTGGTGGGATTTTACCACAGAAAGTGCACCGTAGCAAGTTTTAAATTCTGGGGCCAGGAACAGATTGTTAACTCATTCCTAATTTTCCTGCTACTTTCCAGTGAAATCAACCAAAAAGACACCAATTCTAGGTAGAAACTAGCAGCCTGAGTGCTTCCTTGAACTTGGACCTCCATATTAATTTTGAAATCCCTAGATAGCCACTATGCAACATGGGACTGCACTTCAGTATATTCCATCAAGTATCAGTAGTTATCAGCTCTGCAGACCTCTCTTTTTGTGCGGCTAAGGGTAGGAGTAAACCACACAACCACTAACTTAGAAAGATAAAAGATAAAGAAAAAAGCATCATTCTTTATATACCTGTTACTTAAAGTCCATTTGGACCATCCAGCATGGTCATAGACTATTTGTTTTTAGGCTGTTCTGGAACTCTTACAAGTCTCCCATTTTAATGATTCTACAAATGAATAAACAGGAAGATTTGCACCTGCACATCAAAGAAAAGTATTTGCAGGCATAATGAGTTTTGCAATGAACTTGCACAAATGTATCCTAGCAAATCCAACCTGTTACACTTTAACCTTTGATCATCAACATCTATCAAATATTTACCCAACTGAAATTACAGTGCAAAGGTTTCTGCTGAGGGAAGCAAAAAGAAAATGGTCTTCAAGACTGAAATGCAATGATGGGAACAAATACACAGATGCAGCTTGTTTAAGAGTAGTTTGAAAATGAAATAATGCTGGACACTATCAGCCAACATTTTACAAGCCTTTTGTATGATCCAATTGTTCCAGTCATTTCCCCCCACAACAGATCCAAAACACTGCATTAGACACACTCTTTTCAGTCACTTGGGAAGATCATCACCCACATTTCCCAAAATGAGTTACATATTGCCCTATTTCACTTGAACATATACACAGTATCAAAAGACATTCATCTCAATGGGGAGTGCAGGAGCAAAAAACACTGCATGTCTGCTCCTATTGATTAATGAAGATGTCAAACTACGTTATAAAGGAATGTACACTAATTGCAGCCAGTTCCTCACTCATACTTAATACCAAGCTCCAAATTTCAAAAACAAAAAGAACTGGAAGGTTTTAACCTTCCATGTTTTCCTTTCCTTCCTTCCTTCCTTCCTTTCATTTTCTTCTTAAAGAAGAACAAAAAAACCAAAATCCTTTTAAATGACAACAGCTCACAATTGAGATACTTGAACACATTTGTTTGGATACAGAAGACACCAATAATCTTTTCTCTTCCAGAGTTCTTTATATCTACGTCTATTACAAGTATTATTGATAATCTAAATATGAGACACCAATAATCTTTTCTCTTCCAAAGTATTATTGATAATACTTTGGAAGAGTATTATCAGAATAATACTTGGAAGAAGAATAAGAATAATACTTGGAAGAGTCTTCCAAGTATTATTGATAATCCAAATATGAGGCATTTATTTCTTGTGCAAGCTGAAAGAGCTACATTATAACTGTAAATGTACACAAAAACTGTGAAAAAGAGAGGTATTTGTTGCAGCAGCAATAAGACAACAGACACTAAATACAATTAAGAATTCAGTCATTTAAATGTTAAGAGCTTAGACATTTTTCTAGTCTCTCATCTTTCATTTTCTCCTACTCAAAACATTTACATTATTTGCTTTTTACGTTCCTTTTTGACGTTCTTGTACGTTTGGATAGTACTCACCTCTTCTTTGCCACTGTCTGGCACTCTGCAGTAGACATCTCCTGTTGACGGATTATAGGAGTCTATGTAGGATGAACAGGGAACAAATTTGCCACCTATAAAGTTTTCCAGCACTAAAAGAGTCTTGGAGGAAGACATTGTTAGCAGCTCGCTTTATCTAAGTTTTTTTTTTCTGAAGAGGTGTCAGTTTAGCTTAGTAGTTTTGTATTATTTGCACTGCAAGTTGAACTCCTCCCTCTTTCTCTCCGTCTCCGCTGCATCGCTCGCTTAAAAGTGGGAAGGAACCCCGGCAGCAACAGCGGAAACAAAGAGGAAAAGAGGAATAATTACCAGGTCTGTGATACTTGTTTTTTTTCCTCGCAGTTTAAGCACAGATGCAGAATAAAATGAGATCTTAAGAAGGTGCTCTTTTGCACATCCAGAAAGCAAATACTAAAGAAGGTAGAAAAATAGTGGCTTGAAATGGAAATTTATTTCTGCAACAGTTTTGCAAGGTACAGAAAGCAGAAAGCTATTTTGTAACTACTGTTACCAAGTAATTCAGTACCCTCAAGTCCAATTCAGGACCCACTCCCTATCCCCACAACACAGAGCAGAGGTGCTTGGACTGGCATGTCTGTAGCTCATGTTTACTGCTTTGTCACCACTTTTTTTTATTGTAGCCTTTTTCAATCAGAATAATCTCCAAAACATTAACCAGTAAAAGAGGCTGAGTGGTCCTTTGTTTAAGAAGCTATGAGAAGTTGCACTATTCTACACGATGGTAGTCTCTCAGGTATACTGTTTAAACTTAGTCTTCATAAGCAGCAGCTAACATTCTATGGAAAGCATGATATTCCAGTGGAAATCCTCTTCCTAATATTACACACAGGCTTCTGTCACTCAAGTTTTGCTCTGACATCCTAAGAACCTGAAACTCCCTGTGATACAGTTGCCAAAAGACACTTTTCTCCAAGATACACTTTTTAGATTGCTAGAAATTGTTCAAGACTGTCTATCATCCCTTGCACTACCCCTTTATTCCAACCATCATTGCCATTTTAAAGAGTAGTATCTTAATCCCAGAAGACTGAACATGAAAATCAGCAGCTTATGAGGTTTTTAGTCCCTAGACCAGTGTCAACTCATAAAACTTCCTGCGGATCAACATGGAACTGTGTCTTGATTGAATAAAGGTTTTACTGCCCAACAACCAATTTATTCATCAACTATCTGAAGCCGCTGGGCAGAGCTCAGATTCATGCTGAAAGACAGGGTAGCCTTGTGTTGAAACTATAACATTGGGAAATCCTTTTAGCTATCCCAAGCTACAAATTAGGAAACCATGAAATAGTTTTTCTGCAGTCACAGAGTACAGAGCCTCAAAATCTATCATGCATTTGTATGTGAATAGGGTTATTGGAAGTTCATTTTCAGAATTGTGATTCCTTACACATAAGCAAAAAGGATTTTACTGAAGTCTTAAAACTGAGGAACCATTCTTCCACTTCTAGTGTTTTAGAACTTGACTTAAAAACAATCAAAACATTTTTTTAAGTTTGAAGGCAAGTTCTAGCGGAGCAGATTCAACACAAAAGTTAGGCAGTATCAAGTGCTGGAATCTTACAAAGAGGGAAAGCTTTATATGCCTGTCTTATGTATGGGGAAGTATTTAAATGCAATTTACAGACTATGAGAAGTAACAAGTAGTACATAATTCACAAGATAGCTTCAGTCCAGGCAGTAACAGTTTTCATATTGTTCTTTTTTAAGATCTGACATTAGTTTATTTCACTGATACTTCTACAAACATGCATGGAGTCAATAAGATGAATTTTCATAGGCCAAGTGCATGTATGTGATGAACTGAAGCTAAGCATGTGACTACAAAAAAGTAACCTCTCACTAGGTATGGAAAGAATGTATATGGACAAGCATGAGCACATGACTTTGCACTAAACAGCAGTCAATTTTCTGTGTTCTTTACTACTTAAGGGATGGCTATATTTCAATAAACTGAAAAGACCGATGCTTTGGAGTATTTTGGTTCTTTCCTTGCACTATAAGCTAGGATAAAAATTATAGTCTTCTCCATACTGAACTCATATATACGGTTCCCAAGATATTTACTCTCTCAGTTCCTATAAAAACCTTCAAAGGTGTTGGAAAATGTGCCCCTCCTCGATTTAGGCTGGAGACGGCAGAAAGGCCCGATACAACTGATCAGTGAAGTGGTCAAACCTGTCCTCTAACTGAGAAATGGGAAGGAGTTACAGGTTTCAGCAAGCACAATAATCTGATTTAAGCATATATCCCCAAATTAACCTCCCAATTGGTGTTCCAAAGATCATGAATTCTGAGTGAAAGATATATATGTCAGACAGTAAGCACACAAACATGAGTTGAAAATTAATTCCACAGAAAGAAGCTTCATAGGCCAGTTTCTCATCTTAACTCATTAACTCATATATGAATTATGGAAATCAATAAATGATTTAACAGAGTTTAGAAGTATTTAAATAACAAGAGATCAAGGAGGCAAAAATTATGCTCAAAGCTATTTTATTATTCTTACATTTTAAAAAATAAAATTAGCCAATGTTGGCACAGCTTCCACTACACCGCAAAAGAATCTTTTAAATAAATTTGGGGATAGAAAAAAACAACCCTAGGATAACACTACACGCCATTTTCTGCAAGTGTATAGTTCTTTCTTCCCTGAATATGCATTCAACTCAAACCTCAAAATATATTAGACCAATAAAGTTACTTTACTGAATTAATGTGCAGCAAAAAAAGCAAATCAAAGAAAATATGTAAACAATTTATGGCTGGAAGAAGTTTGTTTCATGATAATTCATCATCTTATTCTCGAATTGAACTTTCTAAGCATGTTTCCATCAAGCTCTTTAAGGGGTAATTCCACGTGGAGAAATACATGGACTTTTGAGATGAGAAAGTGCAAAATTAACAATTCCTTGTCAGTTGGCATCTTGCCCTGCAGTGAGAGACACTGATGAAGGGCTCCCCAGAAGTCTCATATGATATGACTTTTGTCATCGTATTTTGCCCTCAGTTGGCTGCACTTGTTCCTTCAACCGAAGCAACTGGGTTCTGAAAAGTGTGGGTATCTGATTGTGTTTTGGTTGCATTGTGGAAGTTCTGGAACTGCTGTCATTCTTTAATCTACAAACAAAAGCAAATGGAAGAAACCAGTTGAAAAACAAAATCCGGAATAGTCATACATTTTTCAACATGAAATTCAGGTTTCCATGCACAGTTGATTGATGCACATAATTCCTTCTGCTCTGACATTCTCTGGAACAAGATCACAAGGACTAAGTTGTAATTCCCAGAGAACAGTTAAAGAGTTGTTCAGTCTCCAATTCTACAAACATCAGGTATCACAGATTTAAATAAGATCCTATTCACCCAAAGTTAAATCTAAATATAAATGGGTACAACATTAAAGCCTAATTCTAGATGTTATTTTAGACAATTTAAGAGCATTAAAGCACCATAATAAACACACGCTCTAATACACAAAGAATATTATTCCTATGCCTGTTGGGAGAAGCCAGAAATTGTTGAGATCTAGTTCCATTTTGACATTAAATGACTCAGCTTTGAGTCTCTGTAAGGGCTGTTAATGTGAGATTATATTTCCCTCCATCCTACCGTCACAGTTAAGTTTTAACTTAAGTTCTGATCCAAAAATACTGGCTAGATTTTGAAAGTGACAAAAAGACATTTTTATTTTATTCTCATGGAAGGTGAAACATTCGCATTTACCTCCACAGTCTGTGCTTTCTCCCACTGAAATAGGACCCGAAAATATCTACAGACATTGTTTAAGAATCAAATGCACAGCTACTTTTAACATCAACAGAGTAAAATCTGGCACAAAAATCAGCCACAGTAAAAATGGCTAACGTTTCTTATTTGCAAACGTCTTTTGATACATTTACACAATTGATTTGATTTCAGAACAACAGATGTATATTAAAATCCTGAAGGGTTATTTTTAGCTGCAGAGAGAGAAAAAAAAAAAAGAAGTTCTATACATTTGTTTCTTGAACACAACTGTGGCAAATTTCCCATACAGTTTTTTTTTTTCAAAAGAATAATTTTACTTTACAAGTCAAAGGGCATAAAATCAAATAGGACTGAATTCTAAAAACATAGTGTTATATACGTTGAGAGTACAGAAAGTCCATTATAAGAGCATCATACCTCTGTGATAACTCCTGCAGCAATAGTGGAGCCACCGTAGCGTAACATAAACCTCCCCAACTCTTTAAAATCCTTATACAATTCTAGAGCTACAGGTCTTTGAGTTTGTAGTTCTACTAAAGCATTCTGTCCTTTAGTCAGTAACCTGCAGGGTTAAATAAGCAGAAAATTCTATTGCTAATTCCTATATGCATTAATTGAAAAGAGAACAATGAGTAAAGGAATAAAATCATCTTGTAAAGCCAAAAGAAATTACAATGACCAAGACCAATCTCAGGTATAGCAAAGGCTGAAAACACATTTACCTGCAGTGTGTCTTTTTAAAAAGGTATTTGTGTTTGTTTTAAAACTTTCTAGGGACACATTTGACAAATTGTTTCAAAGTTAATTATCCCACTTAATAACTACTTTTTACATGCAGTACAACTGTCTTGTTTCAAACCCAGTCCTATCAACTAAAGAGCATGTGGGGTTTGTTCACTTGACCAGTTCATTATTTTCTAGGAGTCATTCTCTTCTCTTTTTCTTCCCATTACGTGTCAGTGACAAATTTCACTGTGTATTTTTGGCAAGGGATTTTTCTGATTATGCTGTAGCTGTCAGACAACATTTCAACTCAAATAGAGCTTCAAATAACAGACGGATGTTCCCAAAGCTGAACTTAAAGTGTTGGAAGGAAACAGATTCAGAGAAACCTAAATCTGTTGTTCTCCAACCTCACTGCCGAGCAGTTTATTTTAGGCAGTAACACACTTCTAGATTTATACCAGGGATCCCATCTGATCTCACAACAAAGGTATTTCTAATCTTTTCCCCTTTTAAGTATAGGGCTGCTGATCTGGAATTCATTCCTGATCCTGCAAGTAACCTTTGCAGAGTGGTTGAGGTTGGAAGGGACCCCTAGAGATCATCCAGTTCAACCTCCCTGCTCCAGCCAGGACACCCAGAGCACGGGGCACAGGGCAGCATCCAGGCGGGTTTGGAGACCTCCAGAGAAGGAGACTCCACAACCTCCCTGGGCAGCCTGTGCCAGGGCTTGGGCACCCTCACAGTGAAGAAGCTTAGGCAAGTCATTTTACTTCTTGGGTGATCAGTACTTCGTAAGTGGGTCTAAGTAGTTGCCTTTTATTAAGCACTCTAAAAAAATAAATGTGAAATCAATCCAAAAAGGAAAGTATATTTTCATGTCCTTCTAAACACATTATTGCTTCATAACAGAATCTGCTTGATTTGCCACACATTAACCAAAACGCAGCCGCCCATTCCTCAGGTAATTATTAACTATTCAACACACTCACTTACTTAGGTTTCTTCTTTGTCACTTCACCAGTGCTTTTGTGCAGGACGCTCAACAATCTTCTAATAGTAGCAGGTTCACTTACGGTTTGATAGTGTAAAAGCACCTAAAATAATTTTATTTTGTTAGTTACTATGCTCTCTAAAATAAACAGAAATCCTACTTGTCAATATTTGAAAATATTAAGGTCTTTTTAATTAAGACTAATTCTGTCAACAAATGTTTCATTGTTTCTCACGGGAAGTTGCACCTCAGTTTAAATAACTTTTCCTATTACCTAATTTCTTTATCTCTGCAGATATGACAAAGATTACTATTTACTTATAAATACATTTTTAAGTGCTTTGTTTGTGCCGTGTCAATATAATTCTCTGACATAGATTTTTTTCAGTTATCTTGCAAACAAGTGCTTCACTATTATACATCCAACAGCTTCTTAATGAATAACGTCTATTCTGTGATGGAACATTGTTTAAAATTGCTTAGCTACATATTGAAAGCCAGTAGAAGCATGCAGGAGCAGCCAGAATAGCACCTCACATCCTCTTCAAATTACAGAAGAATTAGGTGTTTCAATCAGAGAGTGAAAACAAAATTCTATTTCAAATGAATCTTCAAAAAAAGAGGGGCACAAATGACAACGGGAGTCGAGAAATCGAGTCAAATATAACGAAAATAACACAACTTTCAAGAGACTCACAGGAAATCCTTTAGTGATTGGAACTTCAATATTAAAGATGAGAATCCGAGCTCTGAAACGGGTACAAGCTTTAATGGGTTCCTTGGGATCACAAAATACACAGCCCACACTGCAAGAAGGGAGAATTAGAGAAGTTGGTGCACATTGTGATGTAAAACTGTTAATCACTTACAGTGGGAAAAAAATAAGAACAGAGACAACAATACTACAATATAATTAAAACAAAAATCAGAATATCTCATTAAAACCCATACCCAAATCATTTCCTAGATCATGTCTATGGTATTCTGTGGGTATGCATGAAGAAGTTTGTCTAGTTCAATGAACAATTACATCCATTGCTAAACAGTTTCTAAAAATGTCACTGTTTCCTGTACTTTGAAGAATTAGACTTTCATTAGAGATTATCTGTTCCAGAGCAAAAGCACTAAATGCTGAGGGCTGCCCAAAACTGCAGCGCTAATTCCCAAAATTCAACTATTTGGTGAACAGATGGTCACTATCAGGACGGTCAAAAATTAAGCTCTCATCAGCACTCACTTCCAAAAAAAGATCTAGTAACTCATGTCACAAGAAAGTTACTGTCTGCTGCAAGTCACTCAAGTAGATTTGACGTAGCTTTGAGAGCAGCTAACTTGCTACCTAAAATGAAATGAAAACTAATCCCACAAGAAACACATGACCAAAGGGAATGAACAGCACAAACTTGGAAGTCAAGTGAAATGGAATTTCAGAGAGTACTTAAAATTTGTTGACAAATTTAATATGCATCCTCAAGAAAAATGACATCAAAATCAAAAATTTGATCCAAATCTCCAATCAGTAAGTAGAGCAGTATTTATTTTCCTCATATCTCATATATCCTCATTTATCACAGTGTGGTAAATGAAAAGTCATTAAGAAAAAGAAACATAGAATAAAAAATCCTGCTCAAAAAGCACTATTAAAGCGAGGAGTTTTTCAAGCAGTAGCTTGAAATCTTGATGTTTGAAGCCCAACTGAAACGTAGGAAAGCTATTCAACTTATGGATCCAACCATCTCACTTGAACAAGAATTGACAGGCATCAAATACATCCTCCTCAAGGCTTGAGGCCATGCTTAGTAGGAAATCTATATACACTAAATAAACTCTAAAAGCCATCTGCTAAATGTCCTATGGAATACATTAAAATAAGGTTAGCAAAACTTTTATCGAAATGGAAAGCTAAATGTGTCAAATAAACAGCTTCCCATCCATCCACTTGTTCAATTTTAAATATTGGCACGCAGTGGGAACTGTTTGGGTAAGTTTGGTTAATGATTTGGTAAGTTCTTCAAAAAATCCTTTGTTTCCTTCAGCAAAATCTAGCTAAGTGGGCGATTAGGATATCTGAAGAGAAGTCTTAAAAGGAAAAGCTTTTGAGGGCTGCTGGTGTCAGCACTCGGGCCAAGCAAGAACACTAGCAGTGCTCTTCTGAAGCTGCCGTTGTTCATAGAGCAGATGTTTCCAACGTCCGGACATGCGAGCCAGGTGATATGCATCACTTTGGTTTTAAATATCCTGGTAGCCAAATCATTCTTCAAGTAAACCGCTGATCATGAAGGGTAATAGTTATACAGCTTTTCATTAAAAACAAACCGTTACTTAGACTGAAACTCAGTTTTGCTCACTTGATTTTGATGATATCCATGCCGGTCAAAGTGAGACTAACGTGATCTCCTGCTGCAGCCCAATCAACTGGTTCATCATGCAGTGTAATTCCTGGAAATGAGTAAGAACAGAACCTCACAGTGAAGTACCTAGGTTCTGAGCTACAAACAAACAGCTCTGTTTGGGCCAGTTGTGCTTCATCAACCATTACTCATCAGTTTTCAATATGAATGGGTTGAGAGTAAAAGCTTCTTAACTGAGAACACTGAGGAAGCATTTTTTTCTCCTTGGTGAGGACTCTCTTCCTTCACCCCACCCTGCACACGATGGCATGGCCCTATTTAAGCAAAGAGGGGACTTGGCGCCTGTCACCGTGCGGATGTCACCGTGCGGATGACGCAGTCCCGAAAATACCACAGCACTGATATCTCGGCCTGCCCCACCCATCCTTTGATGCACATGCACACCCTAGACCGCATCTTTCATATACTTTAATAGGACCGTGTCAACTTTCATTTACCTTAAGTGGATTTGTTGACTCTTTCACAAAAAAAAGCGTAACAGACGCCTTTCGCTCGCAACGACGATGCTTTTCTGTGAGAAAGCATCTCTAAAAGGAACTTTATTCTGATTTTTAAATGCATTCCAAATGCTTTAGAGATAACCTGGCGAAGTGGGGAGAGACAAAACTAACAGCTCCCCTTTTAACAGCCTGAAGTTCTGGCAGACACCAAAAAAAAAAAATTTCAGCCAAAAAAGACACCTCGTTTTAGAAATACTGCACACATTTATAAAATATAATTCTGTTTCATTGCAGATTTGCTAATCTGTTGCAAAAAGCACCTATCAAGATAGGTGAGAAAACAGCATGCAAATGTAGGCATGTTAAGCACTTGAAGTTCAGCTTCTTGAAAGGAATCCTAATGCAGGCACTATCCTCAGTTAACATTGTATGGTAAAACACACACTCTTAATACTACTGAAAGCAGATGCTTAAAGAACTAGAATTCCTAACCTTTTATCTACATGTGAACCATGCGAGATGCAATGTGTGTAAGAAAAAAATAAATGAATTAAATAATTGCATAAATGTACTGGAGGATTCTCAGACTAAATCCCTCCCTTCCCAGGCCACGTGGGGCCGCGGCCCCAGCTGCCTGAGGGGTGTGACTGGGGCAGTCCGATACCCGCTCCAGTTCTCACAACATTCCCTTGCAAGGTGAGCAAGGGCTAATCTTTACAAAGGTCTAATCCAGCATATTTCCCAAATTAGCACTGGATATAGCCTGATTTTTGAATCGGACTGACAACCGCATCAGCAAACTGCTGGATCCAGGCTAGACGCACAAGCCCATTCATTTGTTTTGAGGGATTAGTGGTTAATTCATTGGTCAATGTTGCAGGAAAGCAAAAAAAAAGATCTGCAGTAAAAAGGCAGTAATTTTAATTATGAAGATAGTAAGCTTAATTATGAAACAGATAAAGTTTTTTTAATCTGCTGACTTAAATATTTGTTTTTCCATAAATCAAAAAGTATTGGTAGTATTTTAAATAAAATTTTCGACTACTTGGTAGCTGCTCCACACAATTACATTCTAAAAGAACAGAAGGATCAATGGTAAATATGATGAACAACAGCACAAATTTAATTGTCAGGGGTTTTGCATCTCATTTGTAGGAATAATTTCTATATGTTGTTCAACATGGTCACACTTTCTGGCAGTAGCAGCACTCTACAGGCAAGCTGAATATTAATGATTCCTGTATTGCACATCCTTATGGCAGTGAATTGTGGAGCTGAGATGCTTTTATGGATTCTTCATGAAAAAAAATGTAAAAAGCCATGAGGCTACAGCATTAGGAGTACCTGATGCTGTAAAAAAAGGTAAAAAGCACAAAAGATTTCACATACTCTTCACAGACATATTTATACAGACACAGTCACATCTGAAGAAATTCGTTTTATGCTTTCAC
>JAUBOD010000363.1:2582541-2595329 GCA_032353885.1 Nothura maculosa | reverse complement strand
GATAATGTTTGCATCCTTGTTCTGCAACAGACTTTCTATATAACCACAAGGAAGTCACTTGCACCTTTGTCTACCCATTAAGCAGCAACATCCTCCAATTGAACAGACGATAAAAGTGCCCTGGTTTTGTGCTTACAATACCGTGTCATGGGCTTGCTGTCATTTTGTGACTTACTTATTAAATATATATATTTATGTTCTTTATGTTCTGCTTACACAACCAGCAGTGCTCAACTGCTGAGTGTATTAGTAATAATGGAAGCACAACCAAGCCAGTTCTGGCTTAGAAGCACATTCGATGATCAAGTCCTATGCCAAGACAAGACAGTGATTTTCTTGCTATCTGCTGAGCTATCACTTAAACTAATTTTAAGGAATTGCAACTGGGAAAAAAATTATAATTTGGACAATGCGTGAAGCAACATGTCTAGATGCCAGAGTGACTGCAAGCAGCTTTATGAGAAACATCTTCTCATCAACATCTAATTACACACATCCACCATTTTAACCAGCTACTTTGAAATGCTGACCTAAATCTACACAGCTCACAAGCTTCAAACTGTTTATATCCTTCTACACATGCCATGAAACTCAAGAGCTCTAACCTAAACAAAACCTTTAATTCTCCTTCTTTGGAGTACTGCAGCATCTTTCCACCTCAAAATTTCACAGAACAATGGAAAAAAATAGAATATATAAAGTATGTTGAAGGGAAATACAGTACTAAATACAATCTTTTTTTTGTATGAATTATTTGAAACTATCACAAACTCTACAGAGCACTTTTTAGCTAAGCTTTCCCTAGAGCACATGGGATCTTGAGCAGCAGATATGTGTATTTCTAACTCACAATATACAAATATCCTGGCAAGACTCTTGTGGGTAGCTGCCAGAATTAGCAATATCACCACATGACAGTGCTGGGAATACAGTTCAGATTCAGGCTTCTCAAATACATCCTACCAACACTAATCACCACAACTGAGAAGACTTCAAACCTCTTAAACACACAGCTTGCTAACCTTTAAGAGAGTCTGACTACATTTAGTTTGCAAGGTGCTTATCCCTACATTCCAGCATTTAAGCTTCTTTTAACAAAGGTACAGTCCAGTGGCAATCTGTGCCAGGTGTGAGAAGCAAGAAGTTCAAAATAAAAAATTTTTTTCATGTGCATAAATAGAACAAGATGGGAAAATGGTAAATGGAAAACTTAGATGATATTAAAAAGTCTCTCCCAGTTTGATATTATGTTGGAAACAGCAGCAGATCTCTAAGCAGTACATCAGATAAAGAAATACCATTTAGCCGATACCACCAATCAATAAGCTAGTTTAAAAAAAATTAAACATATCATCCTCTTTTATCTAAAGTCCATCAACTCAGAACACTTAGTTTTAGGAAGAAACACGACAAACAAACATACTACTAAGAAATGCGAAGTACAGTTAATGTTATCGACATCCAATACTTTTAAACATAGTAGTTCAAAATTAAAAAAGGAAGCACTGGCAAAAAATAGAGTCACTGAGATACAACACCACAATACATATTATTAAAAACAATTCCTCAAATAAGAACACTTAACTTTTTCTTTACAAAAAAAAGTTGTTTCCTAATAAAAACCACGATTAGGGGTTTTCCAGGTAACTCTGTCTTCTTTCTGAAGTATTAGCTTCTCTGCAAAGTTTCAAGTGTGAATATTTTTTAAGAAATTGGGAGTAGACATTTTCACTGAAACATGCTGAAAATAAAAACATTTACTTGTACCTGACTACAAGGTATTTTTTAAGGTTTTGATACATCAAGTGATTTAGAAGCCTGATGAGTGATTTTCCCTAATACCATCAACACTGTCCAAATTCTCTGTGAAACAGAATACACAAACACCACAGTAATTCACCACTCCAAGCCTGGAGTTCCAGAAGAGTTTCCTTCCCTGCTTCCAGTTGCAACAACAGCCCAGGCAGTAGGTGCAGTCAGAGGGCAAGAGTCAAGCCTGCCACACGTGCCTGATGCTTCTCCTTATTACGGCTCTGCTTGCAACACTTACATCATTTGTCAAGCTGGACTGTTTAGCTCAAATATTCATTTGCCAAGTGAAATGTCTACTTGAGTACATGACTTCCTAAGACTTTTCAACGGAATTCTTTAGGCCTGCAAGGATTTCTTTAATCATATTTTATGTATTCAAATATTCAAACATTACATAATTAAGCCTGCCTACTAAATCTATTTTTTATCTATGACTTTATTGCACTTATTCTATTAAGTGGCAGTCATCTAACGAGCTACAAGTATTTCCTTTTCTTTCCCTCTCATTTAAAACAGTAATCCTGTCTCTTCAATCATTACACAAAACACAAAATTGTTCATTCGTTCATGATTGTTTTTCTATTAATCACTGGAACATCTGCAGGCTTTACAATCAACATTTTCTTAAGTTTATCTTTCCACATGAGATAAAGATATTGTGATTAAAAAAAAAAAAAACAATCCCCACACACATGTTAATTTGGGATATCTGACATCCTACTAATTTGGGATATCTGACCTCCTACATGGCCAACATGATGTCTCAGAATAGCATAAGACTCTTGTATTAAATTTCTTACTGACCCCTATTACAACTGTGAACATTCCTGTTTTGAGCAATTTAGACTTCTATTTCTCAAGTTCTGGATGTTTAATATAATACCCCAATCAACAACCACCTTTAAGAAGTTTCTTTAAACACAGAAACCCATACATGAGCTCTGCATACGCACCACTTTTACGGGTTATCCACATAATTAGTTTGCCTTACATTCACAACTATTATATTAAAAAAAGGCACTGGTACTGGACTCATTTCACAATTTCCAGTTTCATGAAAGCAACATCCAGCATGAAAGAACAAATGTCTTCTGTACAGCATGACGGACTGTGGGATGTTTGCTGTCTTCTAGAGATTACGCCAATATCAGCTGTCCCCTTTGATGTTTCCGATACGTAAACCTCTGAAGGTCCAATAGGAATAGGCAACAAGCAAAACAGTGACTTGCTCATCTGTCACTTTTGTGACAGCAATTTCGTATTTCTCATGCCTGCCCTTTATAGTTAATGGACTAAAATCCCATCTTTCACAGAACCGTAACCGAGCACAGCTCATTCAGGAACTACTGAAATCCTGTTTGCGGCAGGTGCGCCGCTCGGCGCGACTCTCTAGCAATGCCAACACGGCCCCTTCTCAACCCGCTGCCCAAGTTCTGATCTGCTGCAAAAATAACCCGTGTATTAGACACTCGCAGTCGCGCTGCAACCGTGCGCTTACTCTCCCACAGACGCACAACCGTGAGTCGTTGGTGGTGTTTTCTAATTCAACGAATTTTTTCTTAAATGACTGTGAATTGTCTTTCACCGAGATTTAGAAAAAGCTCGGTCTGGTATTTCTCAAGTGCAACTTTCTACCATAAATGGTCATGCAAAGAGCAGAGTCAGCACCGTGTGCAGGACAGCCCTGAGCAGCTCCATCCCTGAGCCAGCCACCTAACGGCACAGAACGCAGGTAGCCCATGCAAATCAACAGACTCTTCTGTTAAGACTTGGGCCCAAAATGAGTATGTAAAACTGAAAGCAGAGTATGTACATTCTATTAACAATTATATTCAATTTCCAAAAATAGCAGTTGGCAATTTCAGGTTTAATCTTCAACTGGCATTAAAATGCCAGAGGATGGTGCTATCTGCCTGCACACCACTCAGGTAACCCAGAAACATGAGTCATATATATACAAACTGAACCTTCACTATGCAAGCATATTCCAAGCATACTTGCACATGTTTATGTTTACTGTATTGAAGGAGAGCAAGGCATTTTTAGCCTTCCTAACCTACAGATTCTATTTAACCACCAAAATCCTTCAGTAAGTAAAGCCACACAGCAGATTTAAAGTAAAAAGATCAGAGCACAAGAAAATCACAGTGACTGCTAGTAAACAAAAAGTAAAATGATCTTAAATCTGCTCAACTCTTTCCAACTTACCCAATAAAGTTTCTTTAGAAATATAACGAGGTTTCCCTTCACAATTATAGAAGAGTGTGTTTACTAGTTCTATGCAAAAATGTATTTTGAAACTTTAAGTGGCCATTTCAGCTTTTAAATGTTCAGGAAAAGTATACTGTCTAGTTCAGTGGAAACTGAACTAGATAATTTTAAACTTTATTAATTTAATTTAGATTCTCTGAATAGCTTCCCCACCTCTCTGCTTGTGACATCGCAGTCACATTACAACCTCAGTGGGTGAGTGCTGACAAGTGTGAGAGAATTCATCACTGTTTTCTTGAAGATGATCAAATTTGACAGCTTCCACTTCTCCATACATCTGCTTTTCTGTTTCTCTGCAAAGTTAACCCTCTGTAGGAAAAACATATTTACTTGGTGGCCCTCCATGTATTCAAATTTAATTTAAAGAATGGCAGTAGATGCAATGTCACAGCATGCTGTGAATGATGGTATTTCAGAGTGGAAGATTTGTGACTTGAGAAGACCAAAAGATTAACTTAATCACACACCAAGAATTCATTAAGCAGTTAAAGGGAGCAATGCTGGGTCATATCATAGAAGCTACCTTGCAAAGAATCAGTAATCCAACGGGAATAGGTCTAAAAAAAAAAAAGGTTAATGTCAAGGAGTACAGTAACAACTGAAAATACTACACAGATACACATAAAGAGTGTGTGTTCACACACCTTTTTTTTTAAAAAAAAGTATGTAATCATAAAAAAAAGAATCATATCTGGGTACAAGGGAGATAGGTTCACAGATTGGCAATGATTTTGCATTTTCCGATTGCAAGGTTATGCTAATTTAATAGCAGGTTCATAGCTTTTCGCTTGTGTATTTTTCCTCAAAGAAAATACAAAAATAGACATACTCTACTTACATATTTTACAACGAGCCAGCAACAGACTCCAATTTTGAAAACTTTACCTATAATGAACATGAAAGGAAATGACAGTTCACATTAGAATTTCATGAGTGGTGAAGGCAGGGATGGTAGAAATGGTGATACTGGTTTTGCCCACTGAAATGGCATCCATGAGAAGGAAACAGGTTATAGGTTCACTTGTCAGGGTTTTACTTCATATCATCCAAACTATCTTTCTGATTATCCTCACTGCCCATCCCACCTCACAGAGAGAGACACATCTTTCCAAACCAGTAGTTAAGGCATTTCCCAAAAAGGCACAAAGTCTTTACCATGATATCTTTACTTGATATGTGACAGAGGCTCTCAATTCTTTGGTAGCTTTGGTAAGCTATCATCTTCCCATAAAGAATAATTTCACTATAGAATCCTAACAACCAACTCTGTGTGGAATGTTCAGTACTTGTTCATATTACTAACTTAAAGCAGACTGCTCTTACAAATTTTATACACATTTCTAAATACTAATCAAATTCCTCAGTTTAAAGTCATATCAAGAACATAAAAAAAATTGGTAACTGTGTCATGCCACTACTCTGCTTCAGTTAACACAGAAAGCTGTTGCACTATAAAAGGATACATGGAAAAAGTAGACACTTAAAGTTACAGAACTGTTTCTGCATGAATCAAAAGTAATGGATACAAAAAACAGTATCAAAGATCACATAACTCTTTATTCAGAATTATACTTGGATGGAGAAATGTAAACACAAAGTATCTAATGAGAAAGAACTGTGATACTATGAAAGCTATTACGCTATTAGAAATGTCAAAACTAAAATCAAAAAGCCAACATTGTGACCAAATTAGACACAGTGATTTTCCAACCGACTGCAAAATGCAGTTTAAACAGATATATGTTTACTTTGTGTGTTTCATGGCCATAAGTGATTCTAATAAACTGAGGAAACTGCCAGGGAAAAAGTTGACAGTATTTACCAGAGTGGAAATAGTGACACTGGGACATATTGAAGACAAATTTCAGTAAAAAGCAAAACTGATATTCTCAACGTTTGCCTAGTTAGCAAAAACGGCAGTGTTGTGCACAAGGCCTCTGGCTTTCCAGATTCAGTGCATAAACAACACCTTATAATCTGGGTGGAAAAAAGCATCCAAAGAAACCAGCACGAGCAATGGAAAATGAACTAGCAGAGCAGCACACACATCTAAGGCAGCCTAACAGAACAGAGTGTTTCCCACATGTGCCCCCAAAACAACAGGAATTTCTTTTTCAGAGCAATTATTCTTGTTTGGGCATATGAATCCCTTTTAGTTACGTAGCTACCTACTGTAAACAGTTTTAATAGAAAAAGAAAAAATAAGAAAAAAAATCTCACACAGCTCACATATACTAAATAATGCATCTGACAGGGCACAAAGTGCTCCTTAGAGTCGAGCAGTTCAGACTACAAAAGAACTGCCACATCTACCACCTTACAAAGCCCCTAAGCATAATGGAAAAAAAAATACTACAAAAATAATAATAGGGGAACAGTATTTTATGTATGATTTTAACAAGGTTTTCCAAAATACCACCACTCAACAGGTGAAAACAGTAGTTGAGAATTTCTGCCTTTTGCCTTTTCCAAAAGGTTCCTTGATTTATCTGTTTTTTTTAAGGATCTAGATATTTAAAATGCACAGCCTTGAAAAAAGTTAAATGAACAACAGTTCATTTCAGAAAGTTCTTATTCACTCACAGAAAATGTGAGTGAATAATACAACTAGTAGGAAAAGAAAAAAGGTGGAAACAGGTCCCAATTTTCATCATTCTTTATCTATCAAAACGGGCAGAAAAAGAGCCGAAGCTAAGAACGGATATGCTGGAAATTAAAATAATTACACATGCATTGTTCTCATTTGCACATGTAAATTAGATAAAGTAAAACATTTCACACAAAACCAAATCAAATCAAACTAGCTGAGTGAACCTATACCTTTTTCTAGTATTTACTAGGATTAAATTTAAAATAATGAAGCAAAACACATTCTCATCCAGCTAAGCAAAACAATTAACATGGTACAGATCCCCATCAGTCCCCAAATTACAGAATGGTATCGATCCAAATCTCCGAACCTCTGCTCTACACTGTCCTAACTATTGCATGGAGACTATGTCAAGACTTTATACAGTTAGATCAGTTTTATATTGTCCTTCAACTACAAAATATTATTTGACAATAATATTGACACAATTATTTGACAGTAATTTCAGTAAAGTTATGAAATAAAGTTTTAAGCATTTGATTTTTTAGTTGAGTTATATATAGTAAAGGTAATGCGAACTATCCTGTCCATGTAGATGAGACAGCTTAAATATTCTACAAAGACACTCCACATGAAATAAACAAAAGGTAATACTAGGAGAAAATGTTTAAGACTAGCTGAATTCTGTTCTCAACACGTACATATATGATGACATCAAAGGCTGGTAGTATGCCATCCAAAAAAGTTTCTGCAGTACTTCTATCTCCTACCACTTCAGAGCTCCAGCTTAGCAGCACAACATAGAAGCTGTTCCCCATTTCGATATTAAGAATCACCTGTCAGGACAGAACATTCCTCCAGATGAATCTGCATCTTTATTGCATCTTTTAAAGTTCAAAGCACAGCTATTCTGATGTAAGGAGCTACATCACACTCTTTATTAGTAAGCTTTATAGACAATCCTGGGCTATACAGACCTTTGTGATGTACACATCATCCTAAACCCCTAGCAACTCCTACTATCCAAGAAAAGAGTACAATCCAGTTTTGACCTCAATACGACACCAAAGAAAGTTCAGTAAGTGTTTCTGGTTTACTGAACAACAGCCATCTTTAAACAAAATCCTCAAGATATTATTAAGCATCATTAAACAGATCTCTGCACTATTAGAGGTCTATATAAGAAGGTGCACACAGCAGGGAGCAGCACATTCCCAAAGTCTGGCTCGACAGACAAGCTGCTAGACAGAGGAGTTTGAAATAAGAGGAGTACTTTACTGCTAAGGTATTTTCCTTTAGCTTTTGTTAAGTTTTCAGTTCTGTTACTTGTCAAGTCAACAGTATTCAATAACTTTGAATATTTGATTCTAGTTTTAGAATCTAGGCCATCTTTCCTCTTTTCCAGAATAAATGGAATTAGTTTGTCACTCTGCTACCTTGCCAGGTTTATGTAGGTGGTGTACCTGAAGAGCAAAATGCAGAGGAAGCAGTGACTATTTAAAAAAAAAAAAAAACCCAATAAATGAGGGAAAAAAGCTTTAACATCTTTGTTATTTAAATGCATTCGTAGCAATACATTTACAGGCAAAGGAGCTTTGAAACATGGGTGTGAAAGTGCTAAAGATCTTTCATTCTAACTTGCAAACCAAACTGAAGTGGCATCAATGCAGTAGGTTGATTAAACACCATGAAATTCTCTACTTTCCAGAACTTCTGCAGTATTAAAAGCAATGCATTAGCAGAAAAAAAAAAACAAAGGCACACAAAGTTCACACATCTACTACTACAACTATGGTGAAAAATCTATTCAAAAAAAAAAAAAAAGACAACAGATAAGACAGTAGTTTTCAATGGATCACCGGGTTTTACAGGCAGCTACAACAGATGAGGCAGGAGGAGGATGTCACTCCATAAGAAGCCCTTACAAAATGTGTCAGTAATCACGGATATTGTGAGCGATTTGGTGAATCTAAAATTAACCAGATAATCAAGCTCACACTAATGGCTCTCCCTAACAGCTACGAAGTTTTAACATAAAGCTTGAGTTGACTTGGGGAAACTGCTGCAAGGAGGTGTGGAGATACTGAGCAAGTCAAAAACACACATAGCTAACTTACACACACACACACACATATATATATATATATGGCATGATACTTGAGCAAAAGATATACACAAAACATATGTTTTGCATAAAAAAGATAGAAAAAGTTTGTAAAAACTGCCCTGTTCTTCATCATAAAGTTATTTTACATAGAATTAAGTCAATCCTTTGAAATGAAGCTTGTTCTGCATGACACACATTATCTACATGACTTCTCCAAGAATTTGTCCAATTATTCCCCCGTTTCCTATAAGCGTAAGTATTCTGGCCCAAGCCAATAATACTTCAATTCCAGCATCAAAGACAAACTTGCCTAACTAAGGCTACAAAAAATGACTAGACAGCACTATCCTCTGAATGAACAAGGAAGTGGCAAATCTGGAAAAGAGCATCCTGTGTACAGATATGAAACAGTGTTAGAAGCTCTGCTTTTCATTGTCAAAATTACCTACAGTAGCACACTGGTTTATATCTACTACAACTAGAAAAGAAGACTGGTATAGTAAAATACAGAAGATATATAGAAGTTAAAGTAAACTTTCCAGAATTTTATCAAATAGCAAGAAAGCAAACAAAGTTTCATTTGACAGTCTCAAAAATGCACCTCACACTAGCATGACTTCACAGAGGTACCTCCAAGGGCTCAAGTTTATTTTTAATGTTTTCCTCATCACCACAGAAGAGACTTTGCAAAGACATCTTGCAAAGTGGCAAGTGCCTGCATACAGAGAGCATCCCCACCCTTACGATAGCTAGCACAGACACACTATCACGGAAAGAGCATTAAGAGCACTCAACTCAGTAACATCTTTTTCCCTGAAAAAATGTTTCCTTTAGAAGTCTTTTAGCTTTCTTCACCGTGTCAGCAATTACATTCTGAGTGGCAATCTTCCCCCTCCTTTGCAATTTAAGCACTCAGTAGCACTTTGTGAATAGTCGGTTTCATGATTTTGCCCAGTTGACAAGCAAAGTTAGTCATTTTCCTGCTTATGTGAACCAGCAACAGGGAAGAGAAAAAGATTAGAAGAATACGTGATTATAAGACTATGAGAAGTGGTAGGAAGCACTCAGGTGCTTGAGTGAAGTAACCAAAACAACTTCAATTTATATTTTTGGAACACATTAGATATAAAATTTCCATTTACTCTCACCTTCTAAACACAGTGAAGATATGGAAGAAGAATTAAGGCAACACACAGTCATTCCCTGTCTCTAACTGGGCTTCACAGATTCAAGAGACAGAAATATGTTCCATACTGAAGTTACTGGTAGCCCATGTTTTCCAAAACCTTTACCATTTTAACCATAAACATTTACCAAGGATTCTGACTGGCTAAAACTCTTGATTTAAGCTACTTTAGATAGTTGGTTTATCCAGAGTATAGAAAGTGCAAGGATGGATGCGGTAAAAGCTTCCTTTTCTTACTGTGCCTATTTTTTGTACCAACTTTCAAATAAACATTTTAAGGAACGAAAGCTTCTCTTCAATACTCACAGGGAATCTGGATGTGCTTATAATATTTTCCAGACCTACCAACAACTCTCGCATGGTAGTAGAGAATGATTCATAAATACAACAGTCTCCCATATACAAGAGAGAAGAAAAGTTTGCCTTACCAAACCTGGAAGAGCAGTATATTATCTTGGATACCTTTGATTTAACAGGATCTAAAAAACCATTCCTTCCTGGCCCTCTAGCACATTTGAGAATTTAGTAAATTCTTCACTTTATCTTCTAAAGGCACAGAGGAAACTAGATGATGATTGATCTTTATCATGAGTTGAAGGGACTGAGATAGAAGGGCAACAGAAGCATAAAAAGCTGGGCGTCCATTTTCCCAGGATTTCTGGTTCTTAATAAATCTGTTGAGGAAATTCTAAATACAGAATCCTTGTTTTACCTAAGCTCCCCTAGCTTCCAAAATATGTGGTATAGTTATTTACGAAAACGACTGGTCTACCTGCATTGTGTTATATTCTTTGCTTGAAAAGTAATCTAGTGTTGAAGAACCAAAACAGAAAACTCAGAAAAAGCCTGGAGTGTCACTTTTTCCAGTGTAGGTGTGCAATACACATGAGGAGAATCTCAAAAGATATCTCAAAGGATTTTAAAAAGCTTTTCACTGCTGATGACACATTTTTCCCTGAAATAAGCCACTTCCTTTCTAAAACCCACACAGTACCTTAGCATTGAGATTCAGTAACTTCTCTTAAAGTCTAGGTATATATTTTTTCTTACAAAAAACACGGAAGTCTTAAATTCTCATTATTTTCCATGATTTAAGATACAACTAAATTACCAGTCTTGTCAAATTTCAAATGTTTCCATTCCGTAAAGAACACACTCTCTTTGGCTGAACTCAGACTGAATTCCTGCCATATCTGAACAGTGTTGAGGACAATGGGTGTTCAGCACAACAGTAGGCATCTAAGAACTGTCACGTTACTGAATAATGAGCACAGCCAAGACAAGGTGGGGAAGAAAACTACTCTTAGCTATCTCAGGGTAAATAACAGATTCTCAGACTTGCAGAAAAGCATTATATTTCAGTATAATAAGAAGAATAAAATAGATGGATTTCTAGGTCAATGAAAATACATTGTATGTCACTATTGAATTCATAATATTTTTTTTCCTCCAAGGTTTCTTTGAAGCCCTAAAAATAACATCCAAAAAATGTTACTTCGTATATATTTGTTTTTCAGTCAGACTCCCCACTTTAGGCATCCATAATAACAAAGTGGACCTTCCAAAAAGTTACCATCTGCATTTTGATACTGAGCGCTGGAAGGTATTGGCTACCAAAGGATCTTTGGCAGCATAAAAAGCCAAAGGGCCAAAAAGGATTTGCCCAAAGCTTAAGAAATTGCCCATCACTGCAAACCAAAGACAAACCCAGTTGTGTTTAACTGAGTAAAGAGAAGAAGCTCCTTACGTGAGCTCACATCTAAGCTAACAGGTTCTGGAAAGATTCATGGAATTTGTTTCTTTTTCATGTAAAAACAAAGTGAAGAGAAATACTTATACAGACGAGACAAAACCAGAATACTATAAAATTGAAAGATAAACATCATTAACAAAATGTATTTAAAGCATCTGTTCATTTTGCTCATGGGTAGTATTCTGTAAAGCCTCTCAGATATTCTAAGTACCTAAAAGTCCTGAATACAGGCATTATTAGTCAAAATCTTAAGTCTTGAGTAACAAATACCAATAAGCAAATTCTCTATTACTTCTCTACTAGCACTTCAAAGCATTCAAAAAACTGAAGTTGAGCTTCTGACACCCATATTCTCTCCCTAGCTTTTCAATTTCTCTTCCTTTCCTTTAAACTACCCTCATATTTATCTTGTTAATCCTGACTCTTCACTGTGAAGCTTACATAGAATCAAAGAATCCTTAAGGTTGGAAGAGACCTCTAGAGATGACCTGATAGTCCAACCCCACTGCTCCAGCAGGGACACCCAGAGCACAGGGCGGCATCCAGGCGGGTTCTGAAGGTCTCCAGGGAAGGAGACTCCACAACCTCCCTGGGCAGCCTGTGCCAGGGCTCTACATCTTACTCAATATTTATAAATATAGTCCTATAGGGGCCTTGTTCCTGAAGAAAGTATTGGGAAACAACTATAGCACAAAGTAGCCACTGCTCCCGCAAAGACAGCGGCAACCAAACTAAACACACTCTCTTGCTCAATTCACAGTTTGGTTTTTTTTTTTGGAAAAATTGCACAATTACCAAAATCTCAACCTCTTCTCACTTATGCATCACTAAAATCAAAAGTATTATTGGGCAAAGTATTCAAGTAGTCTGCTACCTTAGGAGCTTAAGATCCTGAGAATTGTCTCAACACTTCAATGTGAAATTATTCATACAAGTATTTTGAATAAAAATAATCACATAATTCAGCTTTTAATATTACACATTTCTGAATTTGAAGCATAGATTTCTAATAGTATTCTCTATTAAAAAAGACGGCTTTTGTTATGAAAAGAAACAGCAAAATAAAACT
>JAUBOD010000363.1:2569582-2580925 GCA_032353885.1 Nothura maculosa | reverse complement strand
TCACTATTTGGCTCTATAACTATTAGAAGTGCTAAAAAGTTTTTGGGAAAAAAAAGAAGCACTCAGAAATGAGAAAATAGACCATAATAATGAAAAAGCCCAACAGGAAGACTAGAAGAAAGGATCTGGGACTTATATAAACAAAAAGAAAACAAACAAACAAAAGCCATCTCATGAAAATTCAGAGTGTTTGTATTAGAAAACTCTGTCTTCAGAAGAAATAAGTATGGCCCCAAGAGAATTCTGAACGCAAGAAACTCAAAACATGTAACAGCACAGTCACACAGGACTGTAGCTAACTTGGCACTTTACTTTTAAAATAAAATGAAATTTCTCTACTGGAAGAATACACTTCATTTTTGAAAAACATTAATTCTAAACACTCGAAAGAGAATCTTTCCTTTTGATGAGAAAAAACAGACCTGGGCTTTTCAAGAGTGAGAAGTTCATACTGGGACTAACTGCAGAAAAAGGACGACTGAAGTGAAAGGCATTGCACACTGGTCCAGAAGCAGAACTAAATATGAAAACTTATTAATTACACAACCAGTGTACAAGCAGCATCAACCAGACTTTCATCAACCTTATTGTCTCAAATCTTAAACAGGAATATCTCAATCTATTGAAGCAGGTTTGAGAAAGAGAGGCTGGTTTACAGAGGGAAGAGAGGTCCTGAGGCAAGGAGGGGAAGGAAACCAATTCTGCTCCGGAGGCTCTCCGAGCACAGTATGTACATCAGGCTGCACTATTTACACTTTAAACTTTTAAGGCACCTAAAATATGCAATAGTGCAGATGGCTAGACCAAAAATGTCATCTAGAACATACACAATACAACACTGTCATTATATAAAACTTTTATTAGTAAAGATAAGAAACATTCATTCAAGAGGTTAGAAGTCAAACTATTACAAAAAAAAATAAAATATGTTATTCAGGGCCTCTAAATGAGATTAAAGCAAGTGTCAATGAGACAAAATATACAGAACATGAAATCTGTACCTGAGAGCAGAACATGTTTTATTTTTGTTTAAAAATAAGACTAAAGTGCAACCTGGAGTCTGGAATAAATCTATGTTTGCTGCCTTTCTGATAAAACATAGTGAACTAAACCTACTGCTCTATAGTAGCTGCCGGCTTTAGGATGCATAAGTGTATGGCAATTTATGAATGAATGTATGCCTAACATGACACCCAAGAGGTGCATCAGAACTTGGTAATTACAGCTTAAAAAAAATCCAAATGGTCTGATTTTGATCTTCTACACCTTAAAAGTATGAGCAAGAAAGGCCAACAATAGAAAAGAACCCATTTCCACTTCCACTGAGGGAGCTTTCTCCTCCAAAACAGACAAGACAAATACAAAAAGCACCTCTGCTTTGTCTTGAAGTTTTGTTTTAATGTCCCCCTTAACCAAAGACTCTCATGCCAAAACCGAAAGGAGAACTGTTTTTCCACAACTCCTCTGGAGTCTGACAGACTCCAAAATAAACCCAGAATCCTACCGAAACTTCTCACGAAACACATGCTACATCAAACTACTGCAAACAGGTATTCCAAAATTCTCAGTGTGCCATTTGGGCATGTGCTGGCAAAGCGAAAGGGCACACAATTCCTACTTTAAGTGCTGCCCTATAAATTTGGTCCTATCAAAAGCTATACAGGTCCTATCAAAAGCTATACAGGTCCTATTACAACCACAACTATTAAAAATAGAGGTCAATGAGGCTATTAAAAATTGAAGGTAATGGTGTCATAACATTGAAACCATTGAATGATCACAGAAGAGTGACATCAAATGAAAATACCAATTATGAGGTGACAGTTTAACATCCCTTATCAGAAAATTCAACTTTACAAACATTTAATAAAATACATGCCTAAGATAAACACAGATTCTCCTTACCCAGAAATACACCCCACATAGTAAAATGATTTTTAAAAAAATACTAATTCAATGTTCTTCCGAATGAAGTCTATTTTGAACACCAAGAAAGGTGTATAAACAAGTCTACTTGTGTTTATAGGCTTATTCATGCAATTCCTATTTACTGAAGTTTAAGATTTTCTAAAGCTAAAAATGTTAAAATGTCAGTGAAAATTAGGAAAAAAGGGGAAAGAAATCCAGTGCAACAGCTAAAAACTTCTTATACAAATTAGTTACCAATGTAATGGTAATTGTGATACATATTGTTAAAAAAAATAAATGATTTTAATTCTGGACTATAAATAGATTCCGTATAAAATTTGTTTCTTGATTTAAGATATGAAGATGTAAACACTGATTCCTTCCCATGCTTTGCACTACTCTCTTACAAAAGCTTTTTTCTGTTTTTCTTTCACAATATCATCAGGAGAGGCTGACTGGAAGTCAAAGGGTGTTATGGCTACTACAGGAGCAGCTTCCTCGGGTTCCACCTCTTGCACTTGCCTGCTGTACAGGAAAGCTTGATGCACGCCCACCCCGCGCCGCTTATGGCCTTTTGGAGGGTAACGGAGACACAAAGTTAAAGCAAAAGGTGAAGGTCTGGCACGCAGTGCCTTAATCCACGAAAGGGTCAAATCCTGCCTCTTAGGAATAAACTCTTTTTTGCCTTTTTTATCTGTTTTAGGAAAACCAGAACCTTTTCCTTGCTTTACATCTAAATCTTTTGTTTGCGAGCTCAAGATATTTGATTGTCCTACTACATTTTGTTCTACTGACGCATCTGCTTTTTTTATAATGCTACTTAAGTCAATTTTTGCTTTTTTAGGGGGCTCCACCTCAGTTACGCTTAGTGTGGAAAAGTCCTTTCCTTGCTGAGGTTTGTCTACTTCAATAGTCCCCGCAATTAAATCCGACAGTGACAAGCTCTCAAAATCCTTTACTGGAGAAACTTTGGAGAGGGCTAATGAAGACAACGATTCTGTCAGTTCTGGCATCACCCCTGAAGTCTGAGGTTGATTTACTAGTTGTGATAATGATGAGGTTCCCAATTTCACATCTGTGAGACTCCCTCTTGACTGGGCATAAAGATCAGCCAAAGAGTAACACTTGTTTGCACTGCTTTCCTGGTGCTCCTGAAGTAAGTCAGCCAGTGAGGCCCCTCCAGACTTTGACACCGGCAGAGTGGCCATCTCTAAAGAGGGACTTACCTGTTTTCTACCTTGTAGAAGCGAAGACAAACTTTCAAGTTCATTCTTTCTATTTAGAGGACGAGACACTTCAGAATCAAGAGTTAATTTTCCTAAAGGACTTGCTAAACCATAAGGACTATCAAAATTTGCATTACTGTGACAATCAGAAGTATCTGAAGAAATGCTGTCTTCACAAACCACATTTTGCATCAGCAAGGATTTCAAGTCCTGTACTTCCTTGCATTGTGGCTTCTTAAGGGAAGTATTGCCAGATGTGTTATTTCCTATATCCAGGTAAGCATTTTGACTGTCAAGAATCAAACTTACTGCATTAGCACTTTCTGGTAGTGGATCCTCTGCCTGTTTATTCACAAGTTCATACAATGATCCTTTACCTAAATCATCACTGAAAGAAGATAGAGCAAGCGAAGAGGACTTCAAACCTTTCTTTTCAGATAAAGGCATATTGGCTATTTTAGCAGTAAAATGCATTTTGTCATTGGTAACTGAAGAGCAACAAGCTGAATTGCTTTTGGCCGCCTGGTTTCCAAGACTAGAGGTGTTAGTGTTGTCAGCAACATTTTCCACTGCATAAGAGACATTTTCTGTATTAACAAATATTTCTGGACAACAAAGTAAGTCTCCTTACCTTACAAGAGCCAGTAATTTTCAGATAGAATCATGGTCGCAATGAAACATCCATTTTTATTTTGTTAAGTAGACAGCAGCAGCAAAAAAAAAAAAAAAAAGAAAAAGGAAAAAATATGGAAAGGCATTTAATTACTAAATGTTATTGAGCAATGTGCATCATCATACATACAATCACAGAACTGCAGAATAGCTGAGGTTTGACGGGATCTCTGGAGGTCCCCTGGCCCACCTTCTCTGTTGAGGCAGGGCCGGCTAGAGCAGGTTGCCCCGGACCACATCCAGGCTGGTTTTAATCATCTCCAAGGACAGAGACTCCACAGCCTCTCTGGGCAACCTCATCTAATATTCAATTAAATGATGGATATTTACTCAAGTATCATGGAAGTTTTTTTTTAAAAAACACCTAAAATGCCAGCACAGATATTACAGTTTACATATGAATCAAAACAATAAATTACTGTAAAAATACTATCAAAAAGGAGGGGTATGGGGGGGTGGGGCAAAAGGAGAAGGAGAGAGTATTTGCTCAACAAAGAAACACTGGAAGTACACAAAACGTTCAAAGATGCTGTCCGACGTCTAGGACGCATATTCAAACAGTTAAATCATTTATTAGAAGACAGAAATGTACTGTGAACTCTAGACAGTTGCTTACAGTTTATATTTAAGATGAGATTAAGGTTTTATTCTGATTTGCAACTCCAGTAAAGCTGTTTTCTTTAAATTTTTAGAATATAATCATTTAGAAAAGATGGCCTTACATAATTCTCATGAATGACTAACACAATCAGTATCTTCTTGGTTTTTAAAGCCAAAATTACAGTGTATATAGAAATGACTCATTCTGAAGCCAAACATAATTAAATAGAAGTGTACCTTTTGTCATCTTTCCTATAATCACAGGGTCCTCATTCTTCATCTTCTTATTTTGCTTAGTGTCTTGTGAAAGCACAAGATCCAAAGCCTTCTGTACATCAAATTTACTGTCCAATACTGCTTGTGCCATTGTTTGCTCTGGTACAGATTCGCCCAAAACTTCTCTCATTTGATCAAGGCATGAATTAAGACGGGCTAGAAGAGACATATTACTGTTATAAACTATGAAAGAAATGTTTTAATAAAGTAGTCTAACCACTAACACCACACATCTGATAACAGAAATTGGACAGAAATATCACATTAAGAGATAACCTTAATTCAACTTCAATCTCACTTTTTTCATAATAGACTTTACCTCCAAAACCTTGCAGAACATTTGATCCATTTAAAATATTACACTATAGAACTATCACTTACTACCACACACTGATTATAAATTTTCAACACTGACATAGTTTGATCCTATAAAATTTAACTAGTTTAACTGCTGAGAAGCAGTGCAAATAACACCTTAAAATTATTCATAGTAATTTGGTACATCAATGTGTAATTCCATTTACCAGCACAATTTAAGTTTTTACAGATGCTATAATTAACATCCAAAGTGAACAGTGTTTATTCAGGTCTCAGGTTTCACAACAGAACAGTTCTAAATAAATAGTGATTCTGGATGAACATTACAGCTTCCAAATCATCCACAGTCTTTACCTTTCCTAGAACTGTAATACTTTGAGAGTAACATAATCCCTTTTTGCTTTGTATCAGCTTTCTGTATTTCTACCAAAGGAAATTCTCAAAGATCTTCAACAACCAAATCTTACCACAATATCCTATACAAAAATTGTTTTCGGAATTTGAGCAAAGCTTACTTAAGAAAAAAAAAAAGACTACACTAAAAATAGTCTTTTGATACCTATCAAAGTTTATAGTATAGTTTTTTCAAAAATCTTTCACTTTTCTATTTAAGTCTTGTGTTAGAAACATTAAATTAGTGCTTAACTTCCAGTGTGAAATGTGATCAGACTCTCTGAGGTTTTTTGTTTATATTTTTAAAAAGGCAAATATTTATACAGTTTAGAAAAAAAACTTCCTTATTCTCAAGTAGGCAGTAAAAGCATCAAACTCGCATGAACTTTGACTAGAGATTGCTTTCGTAACATTCCTGACTTGCCACACAACCAGAGACTGAATATTCACCAGGCAGCCATTCACAGAAGCAGTGTGCTGATCAGACCTGCAAATACTGCAACAGAAGCCAAGAAAACCCCCTTGAATGTCAGCCTCTGTCAGTTTAATTTTCAGGAAGGTGAACGAACCTTGTGTGTTTCAAGGAACACCACAACAAGACTATAGGCTATTTGAAAACGTTGCCAATGATGGCAAATTTTACAAAACTTTGCAAAGCAGATTCAACACCCATTCCAACTTCTACTAGGTGACTTAAACTAGCATCCTTATTCCATATCTAAAGAGCAAATCAATTTTCCCTAGACATTTCCCCTGCAAAACAAGTACTGAAAGAGCTCCACAGAACATGCTGGTCAGCCATTCTATTATCCAGCTCATAAGAACATCCATCTCAAATCCTTTGCTGCCTGACTGATTAGTGTGAATAACCAATTGTATTTATGCATTTATGAACAACACAACCTGCATCTATACTAGCAAAGCAGTTATTTTGATACCACTGCTATAAATAGAGTCTTTGCAGTGGGTATGACTATTTTTAGATTCTTTTTATAACTTTTTAAGTTCAGAATACAACTTTCCTTCTTGTTTCAATGTCATTTAACTCCTTAAAATAAGGGACTTTGTCCAAAGCATTCTAAATACTACATACTCTATTGACTATATTTACCACCTGCTTGATGACTCTTTCAAATTGACTTCTCAGCATTATTTCCTTCTAGAAAAATATGCAGATTACACTCCAAATTATCATATTTACTTATATGTCTAAGAATTATCAGAACTTCTCCCACTTTACTTGATACTGAATCCAGAATTGTCTTCTGCTTCAAACTTTCATGGAAATTCTCTTTTAAATATTAAATTTGATTAGTTTATTGCCTTATTCAGAAACATGCCTTATTCTACATGCATTAATACATTAAAAATAATCCTGATTCATCCCACAAGAATCACAAAATAAGCTGGTTATTACTACTTAGGGAAGAAAACTCTATTCATAAAGTATGTAATTGAGCAATTAGCCCACAAATTCAAAATCAAGCATTATTCCCTCCATGCAGGACTCAAGTTTATAAAACAGAATTCACGGCTGCAGGAACAAATGGAAATCGAAGTCTAATGGGTTCAAAACAGAATTAGACAAGGTTGTAAATGGTGCAGGTATCCAAAGCTACTGTGTGTTGGTTCAAGGAAATGCGTGGCATGGTTTGAAACCATGTTAAATACTGCCAATTGCCATAATATGGAAGTCATTACAGGACAAAAATCATAGAGATACCTTGTTTCTTGTGCTTGTTCCTTGGCATCCATTTGTGGAGTTAGGCTATCAAGTTAGATGGACTCCTGGTGCAAGCCGGGAGAGGTGTTATCTTCAAATTCCTTACACAATCTCACTATTTCCACATGGAAACTCAGAACATATTCTAGAGTGTGCTAGCAAATGTCAAGTAACATCTGACAAAGTAGCTAAGACTTTAAAGAATCATTGCTGACGATGTTTCCACCAGATACACTCAAAAAGGGTGCTATTCTAGTATGAAATTCCAAAATGTAAGTAGTTTAAGTCAGTCAAGTAAAAACATGCTAATTTAAGACTACTTCAGCAAGTCTTTACACATACGAGAAACTTCTCTAAAAAGAATTATTCTTTTTCTATAGTTACCTCTATCAACTCCAGACAACTTGTGATTGATGGTAAAGTAATCAGCAGCATCTTCTGCACCTTCATAGCCATATTCCTCCTCTAAGGGCTCAGCAAATGCAGCTGGTTTGTCTCGCCTTGAGTAGATAAATTGAGCTGCTACATTAGCAAAAAAAAAAGAAAAAAGAAAACAAATATATATTTTTTTCTTCTTTTAAAAAGGAAGCCTACTACAGAAAAGCTGAGATGATATCTTTTTGCAATGATTTGGCAGATTAGAGGAGAGAAAGGAGCAGGATAGGGAAACCTCACTGTATCATGATCACTACCTGAAGACTGTACAGAACATACAGAAGTTGAAGGCAGAATACGAATGCCTATTTGTAATCACTTGAACTAACCTGTTGAAGGAGAAATGCAATAGTCATCTTCTACTGATTGGCCATATACGTCATCATCCTCAAAATCTATAAAGCAGAGAAAGTAAGATTAATCTATTTAATTTTTAAATGCTTGGTCAAAAGATAACCTTTTATACAAGGCTTTAAGAAATTTATTTTGCATGTCCAATATACCAAAATTTGTTAATTATATAGGTGAAAAAAAAATCTATGCTACAATGATAGATCTTAAATTAAATATTAAATATTTAATAGTCTTATGAAAGCTTATTATGAAACCTATTATGAAAGCAGAAAATGCTCAAGAGTTGCAATGCTTCACCATCCTCCTTCAGGATCTCTTTTGAAAGACCTACCTCATAACTCAAACTCATCTTTCTACGGCTTCACTTACTTTCATCCATGGTCTTGTACTTCTCTTGATATTTCCACTAGATGAAACTGTTATGGACACACAGACTATTCCATCTTTACTCCAATAACTAAGGATCACTGTTGCTATTCCGTATCGTTGTGTCTATGATCTTTTCTCTCTGATCAATCTCCATGGCCAGCTGCATGTCAATTCAAATTCAGCAAGGCAGAAATCACAATTCACAGCCCTTTGGCTATCTCAAGTCATTTCAGGTAAAAGGGAAGAACCTTGTACTTAAGATAGTCATAATCTTTCAATTCAAAAAGGCTGCACAGCATCTTGCAGACTGGCCTGTCAAATCTACACTATATTAAAGAGTCCTCCAATAATCTATTACCAACAAATAGTTGTGTAGTCTTCCCTAGTAGGCAGAACTTTCATAACACTATAATAATATTTTGTGTTTTACCCTTTATTTTAAAAATCAATTTGTTATTTCATTAAAACTTTTACAGGATTTAGGTTTCTTACTCTCGAGATCATTTTGTTCTGCCTTTTCTTAATTTCATTCTATTTTTTTCTTTTTTCTTTACAATTTCTTTGTGTATCACATCTGGAATGCAAAGAACAATGATATCACCTGTGGTCTCTCAATGCCTTACATGCATTTACCTTCCATATGCCCTTCCATATGGTGCAGTCTTACCTTTTACTATTTCTTCATGTAAGTTTTTATCTGACTAAAAAAAGACTGTCACACCTACACCATTACATTCACCATAACCTTATTCTACAACATACAAGAACAAGAACTTTTTGAATTTCAAGAAAGAAAGAGTTACCTTTAAAAGGTAACTCTTCAATAATCACTTTATAGTGAATCGAATGTTTTCTTTTTCTCTGAACAAACATTTAAAATGTCATTAAGAATCAAATCCTCAACAAAATAAAATTTTCAGCCATCTCTGCCTGAATTGAAATCCATGCAAACAGCAATGAACATAAAAAAATGGAAGCTAACACAAACTGATTATTTTCTAGCGAGACTCACCTCCTGATTTGGTCCAACATATATAAGATAGTAAAATACTATGACTATAGCTTAAAAACTGTTTAGAACAACAACAATTTGGATATGTGACAGTCAAAGATTTATTCAACTAAGGGTACTGTTATAAGGAATCACAATTAGAAAATAAGTTATTCTCAATTAAAAAGCTACTCAATATTACATCAACCTTGTAAATAAGTTATTCTGTTATTACATAAACCTCAAATACATTCACATCTTTGAACTAGTAAAAATATGATAAAAACTAATCAAATGCTCTTAGGAGACGCTATTGCACACTATTGGAAGTTTCACAAATAATCTTGTAAAAGAATCAGATGAACAAATAGCTAAAACACTAAAAGTTCTGTACTCTAATACCAACTTGTAGATCATGGAATTGGGATCTTAAAAACACTCCATCTACCTATAAAAATTTTAGACTTAGATGAGTAATGAAAGGTTCATTTTTCTTTCAACATGAAATGAGAAAAAGTAAACATAACCCTAAAATCCACTGTAATTTTCCTAGAATGGTCAGCCCTAGTGACTAAAAGGGCTGACATATTGTATGAGGAGTTTAATGACAGACTAGTTACCCAGTAAATTTGTTTGGAAATTAAGTATCAGGGAACAAAATTATATATTTATCATAAATGGGAAAAAAAATCTCTTTGATCATGGTGAAATGAATACACTACATCCTGGTTCCCTACGAGGATCAAATTCTCTATAAAGTGCTTCTAACGATCCAACTTTTGGGGACAGGCCCACCTTTCCCAATTTGGCTAGGACTTGGGAAAGTATCAAAAATTCCTGGAGGACTTAACAGAAGGGCAAGTGAATTCACAGGAAGTCTTTCATCAGTGCACATGATATCAATCTCTCAGATGTTTCATATAGTTTCAATTTTTAGACTAAAGAAAAAAAAAGAAAAAGAGTGAAAACTGCTCAGCTTGCAGTGTCACAAAAATGAATAAATAATGGCAAAAAAATTTCAGAGGACAGATTGGGAGAAGCATTGCACAGTATCAACAGTGCTCAATACCATGAGCATGCTCTCGGGGAGACAGCATACTCACTTCTGATCACAGAACATCGAAAAGGAGACTAAACAAATAAACAAATAGAACAACATGAAATAACAGCCACAATTAAGATCTCAAAAAAACTTCCCTAGGACAGGAGTGCAAAATATTGTTACTGTTTACTTTAGAAATGTCACAAAGTAATATAGAAACAGAAATGGCATTGAAAGAACATCTCACGTTATATTAAGTTAAAAAAGAGAAAAGGGCAAACCAATACTCAAATGGTTACAGCCAGTTATTACGTATCTCAGCAACTTCAATGAGAAGTTTCCAATGAGTGTGCAAGTGCTGAAACAAGTTCTATAGGTTGGGCACTCAGCCTCCCAGAGAATCAGCATCACAGGCAACAAAGCAGACGGTGACAGACTCCCCAACCAGATTTTGGCTGTGGTTGGTAGAGTTGCACTAGCAACCCCCCCCTAGGCAGGCTCACCCCGCATATGTCACTAATAGTTCACATGCCCCCAGCTTGCTCCCAAATAAGCTGTGAGAGCACGGGGCACGGCCCAGCTTGTGCTGCTGCTGTACAAATTCACGCTTTGCACCTGTCTGCTCGGGAACCAAAGGCAGGCGGGAGAATTTCTTGCATTTTTTATGCAGTCGGACAAAGGCAGTCAACAAAACAGCTGCACCCTCCTAAAGGCTTCTTCAAAACAATCGCGTGAGTTGGAAGTGTGTTCATTTTTCCATGCTCGATGCCAAGGCAAACAAACCCTCTGCAAGAAAGGGGCAACTTCGGCATGCCCAGGAACGGGGCAGCCCACAGCAGGCCCAGCTTACGGGCAGCAGGCACTGCAGTTGCTGCAGCGGGGCACATACTGGCCCTCAGGGCTCCCTCATCGCTTTAACTAAAAGCTCAAGTAAGAGAGGGCAGAAGTGCATCCAAGGAGCGGGTTTCTGGACAGACACCGCGCTCCGTCCCGCTGCACGGGAGGCCGCGGGGCGGGGGGGGCAGCGCCTCCCGGG
>JAUBOD010000363.1:2535583-2562738 GCA_032353885.1 Nothura maculosa | reverse complement strand
ACCACTGAAAAAAGCTTGGCCCCCTCTTCCTTACAATCCCCCTTCATGTATTTATACATGTTAATAAGATCCCCTCTCGGCCTCTCTTCTCTAAGCTGAGGAAGTCATAAGGAAATAAGAACTTATTCATTTATTCCTTCAGTTTTAATAAAATGCAATGGTAAGACACAAGAGAGGCATTCAAATTGCTACTCACAAAAATGGAAAATGATCAAGAACTGAACAATTACACCTGGTATGTGTGCAGAAGTTTCAAGCTAGCTGTAGCATGAGCCATGTTTTGCCCAGTGATGGTGTCCCGGAGCTGTGGTGAGAGCTCTGGTGGGTGCTGTGGAAGGTGGTTAGGGGACAACAGAAGTGGTGCAGAAGAACCCAGGTCTCAGCACTTTGCTGCTTGCTGAACAACTTGTTTTATTTGGCAGGAACTGTTCCTGTCTTAAGTATTTAATATATCTAGTATTTATTATATCCACATTAGTTAAGTTGATGGTAGGATATTCAGGAGATAATGAAATGACTTCTATTCAGTGTTTAATAATTGATACTCAGCAGTATTAAGCACGGATGAATTAAATCATTTTTAAATCAAATTTATTTGGCAAGGCAGGTAAAAGTGACTTCAATGAAATTTAATCAGGAATGAATTTAACCCCATAGCAGTAAATTTTAGCATCTACTGGCCATTGAAAAGCCTTATCCTAGTGAAACATTAGATGGATGCCTCAGTGCTTTGCTGATTTTGAGGCCATAACTTTGAAACTATAATTTACAGCAGTGATGCAATGCCAGCGTTCTACCTTGGCCACTTAACTTTGTTAAACAAAAGTTTGGAATGATTGGAAGCATTGCAAGCAGGATCAGGGTAAATGTTATCAATGAAATCAACAAAGCATATTTCTACTGTTTTAATTCAGTGATGCTCATGTGAAAATCTGCATTTCATTCTTAGTAAATGCCATGGCAGAAGTGCACTTATGCAGTCCATCTAAAAGATTATAGTCTTTCTTTATACCAATTCAGTTGGGGCCTGGTCCAAAGCTTACCAGAGACAATACAGAAAATTGCATTGACTTTAATGTATCAATTTAATACTAGCCATGCCAGAAAAGCCTGCAAAGGGTAGAATTGTGGTGGCACAAAACTGCAAAACAGTACATCAGGTTCCGGCAGAGTAAGTTGTTTTAGGGAGACACCCTATCGCTACTAGAGGAACCATGAGCTGAGTGACAAAAGATAATAATAGGTATAGCAAATTTCTTATCTGTCTTCTCAGGCAGTGAGAAAATGTCAATGGATGTTATCTGTGAAAACACAAGATCAAGTTAAAAAAAAAAAAAGAAAAATGGAACCTAGTGAAGGGGAGGCAAGGAAGGGAGCCCGCTGCCCCTCAGGGGTCTGGCAGGAGACCCCTGCTGCTGGCCAGGCCTGGGCCAGGCCTAGGAAGACACCCTATGAGTCCTGTTGAGTAGCAGGGCCTCGGGTGGATGGGCCGGCTCCTGCCGCTGGGGGCCTTGGTGGGTAGTTTTAGTCCAGGGAAATCACCCTGAGCTCTGCAAAGTTTGCGTTTGAGATAATAAACTGTGCCTGAGGGAAGGGCCTTGAAGAGGCTTGGGCGCGGTACCGGATTTTCCCCCTGACTCCTGAGGGAACCTGCCACTTTACAAAAACAGAGGGGCTTAGCAAATACTGTGTGCTTGTACAAGTCTTCCTTCACAAGAAAGACACAAAGCTTTCCGGTATTTTAAAGTAGGTTTGACACATTATCATTGAGTGCACCTCAAGGAAAAGGATCACTTTGTGAACAAAAAAAAAGAAAAAGGAAGAGGAGGTTGTTTGTGATCCATTGAGTTGGATTTTTAAAAGCAGAACTTCTTTTATGTTGAAAGGTGACTATTGCTCAACCAGAGAGGATGCTTGTCCCAGGTGAGAAGCTCCTTGAAACAAGGATGATCCTGCTTTTTTCTGTCTTTGAACCAAACTGCATGCAGATGGGCTCACAAAAGCGGCACTGGTGGAACATCAGTAACTCAAATAATATAAACACATATGTATTCATGACCACGTAACAAAAGACTGTTGATGTGTTGAGCGTCCAGTTCTAATCATAGATTATTTTGCATTTATGCTATCTATAGAACTTCTTTAGGTTCCTGAAATAACTGTTTCTTAATAAGAATGAGATCTCAATTAATTAGTATGCACATATTAATTCTATTTTCACAGGATTTAATGTTTCCGTTCCATAATCTGGCTACAAGTGGCATACTTTCTTTTAAAAAAGAAATATTTTTTTGGATATAGACCCAGCAAAACTAATTTTCTCATCTTTACTTCATGCAGTCATTTTAAGCAGATTCCAAAGCTGTGTATGTGATAGTGGAAATTCATATTGCTTACCAATGGATGTTAAAGAAGCCTTATTTACTGACACTGGTTGCCATCTTCTCCAAGGTCCTACAATGAGCTCTTGGGATCTTTGGGGAATGTGTTCTGCTGAAAATAACTTAGAGGAGATCAAATAAATGAGAAAGAATGGTAAAACTGTATCCAAGGAAAATACATATAAATCAAAAAAGGAAAATAATAATTGAGGAGCTTCAAGTGGTTGCATGTATTTTCTGCAGAAACAACACATTTGTAAGATTGTACCTACATGCGATCCTACCCAAATGAATCACTAGTCCTAACACTATCTTGTCTCTTTTTTGGGGAAGCTAAGCTTGTCTCTAACAGTGCTTTTTAACAGTAACAAAAGATAAAACCTATTTAAATTTGAACTCTTCGCATTAGCAGGTTTGGAGGGAAAGTTACACTATTTTAGCTGGTGAATGGGTTAGAGTGTTGCTTCCATGTAACAAGTTTTATTCCTACAAGAATGCTGAATTTCAAGCAATCTGTTCAAGGTCTAAGCAGATATGTTTATTTATAGTCTAAGCATAATACAAAGCTAACACACTTAACTGTGTGAACAGTAAATACTTTGTGAGGTTAAGAAAGTGAAAACAGTGCTGTTTGCAAGCACTGCCACATGGTGTGCAGCATTTGCTGAGAATGATAACACAACATCTCTGGATCCTTATACATTATATGTACTTGTTACTTGAGGATATCACCCAAATATATTTGACATTATTGTAAGACATATAAAATTCAATGGATTCTAATCCTTAGCTTGCCATGTAAAATATTGGACAGATACACAACTTCAATAAAATAAAACCTTCCTATTCCCACAACCTGAATAAGCACTTTCACTCTCTTCAAGATCATTCCAAAAATAACAGGAAGCAGGCAGGTAATAGGTACTATCTGGCCTAACATTATAATTGCAGCCCCAGGGAAGGAAGGAATAAAGGATTCTTCTATATTCATTTTCCCCATGACTGAATCTTCAAGGAAAAGGGATATTGGTAATAATAAAGATTCCAAATCTTTAAATAATTGCCTTTTTAAACCCAACTCATTAAATAATTATTTTAAATCACTCATTTCTACCAGTTCTATGCAGAACATATGTACCCTGTGTTTGCTTACTATTCTATTTCTCTTCTTGTCCTGAGAAGAGGGATAAAACACGAAACACAAAAAGACTTGTATAACCATAGCTCAGCGAATCAGTGGAGCAAAGTGACTGTGTATTCTGTGTGTAGATCTCTTTTCTCAGAGTGTGTAAATATTAGCTTACAATTACTATTTATTAAGCTTTCTGCCGTTAGGAATTAGGCCTCATCAACAGGGAGAAGGACACAACTTTGTTAGGGGCTGTAAAGTCATTTTCTGGAGGTAATGACAGCCTCACTGTATTACTCCCTCTTTGTAATGCATTAGACAGTCTGAAGACATAAAATGCATTCTCTGCAAATATAACCATCAGTATATTCACAGGTTTTGAATAGCTCTAGTATTAACGAGGTTTCCTCCTTTAGCTGGTAGTTTCCTGCTGTTTATCCATGACCCTGGCTTCACCCTTGACAACTGTGGTGAACCCCAACTCCACATTACCTGTTTATAGCAGCTCAGCAGCCTCTCGTGAACTAAACTTAACCCAGAAAACCAGGAAGTGAAGCCAGCACAGAGCTTTTCAAGTGGTAAGGTGGTTGGAGAGAGAACGAAAATGTTGCTGTGACTCACGGGCACGAGTCAGACGGGATCACGGCAAGAATCACAGGTCTTTGTGGACCTGGGTGCAGGAGACAGGGAGCCATGAGGATGCTCTGCGTGCAGCTACCTAAGATACCTACTCTTAACTGTGCTCTCATGACTTATGACATCCTCTTCTGATAAAGAACTACAACTCAGCCATCCTAAATCAGAACAGATTAGCTGTATAGATTCCTTAAACATTTTCCTCCATTCTTTGATATATTGCAGTGGGAATCCACACAGTTTCTCAAAGGATCTCCCCATTTATTAGTGCAAATTTGTTCTGTTGAGGAGTGAATGCTTGGTTATGCAACTTTAGTGTGACAATTCTTTGGACGTTTGTACATCACCGAAAATAAGGGCTCTATGCTCATCGAATACATGGCCTGCAGACGATCAGAGAATATGTTTAAACCCTCATCCTTACATTATCTTCTTAAACTTGTCTGGGCTGAGGAAACTTGGTGGGGTTTTTTTCTGTTCCCTGTGGGCCTCCCACTGAGAAAGAAAAATGATATGATTTCAGTATTTCCATCCCTGCTCTCACAACCCACCTGGTTCTGAAAAATCAAAAGTTCTTCCCTCAGAAAAAATAAAATCTCCATAAAAGCATGAAAATATTTATGAAAAGATTAAGTAAATAGCTGGCCTTGGTATAAAAAAAAGACAAGACAAAAGATTATCTATCAAGAATAATGTGTGTGACGTTAAACTAGGAACACTGCACTCCTTTACACTTCATCCAACAGCCAGTGAAGATTCTGAGCCTTTTTCTAGTAACATCTATCTGTTAAGGTTAGAAGAGACTCTTCTATGTGCATTTATGACATAATCCACAAATTTATGAACCCACAATTAGTTCATACTGATCTTCTATTTAGTTCCTGCATTCAGTAATCATAAAACTATCATTAAACTTCAGGCAGCTGCCATCCATTTATATTTGTTTCTTAAGTCTGTTATTCCTTTCTGACAAACTTTCTTTTCTGCATGGCCAGGAATACTGGTCTTTTCATATTACAAATCTAGAAGACATTAGTGTTATTACAGAGTCTGAATGCCTGTATGAACTACCTTACTCGAGTCTTAATGAATTAGTGCATGGGTTTTAGATGTATTGGTTTATCCTAATCTTATACAGTAAATATTTCACAGATAGAAAAAGAAGACTAGCACCCAAAAATCCCTGAGCACTGAAGGGTGTGTGAGTATGAGCCTTGGCCCTGTTTTATTTACAAGTGTAAAAATAGCTCCATGACCTTTCTCTAAGCTTCCAGTCATTCTTCTCTTAGGTTTTCCATTTGCAATTTACTTTGTCATGTAAGCAACTCTCTGTGTACATACTCCCCTTTCTCCTCCTTTCTGTTTGCCTTAACTACTGTGTGTCTAATAAACTTAAATAATACACAGAGTCTGGGTGTCTCAGGACCTCTAGGATGATTACCCTTACAATTACAACCTGCATTCCGATTCTTGCATATACTGTCTTTTGTTCATCTTCCAAATAAAGAAAAAAGTTTTATGAAAACTATTTACCATGTAGATAGCCTTATAGTATGAGTTTAGATGTACTGTTAATGTTTTTCTTCTTTTCTAAATTTTCTCCATAGTAGCAACTTGTCAATAAGGACTATCCATTGTTCACATTCATATTGGGGGATAATAGGAAGTATATGCTTTATCTATCCATCAGAGCCTTTTTTGTCGTTGTTTCTTACAGTTTGGAGGCTGTGGGGAAGAGGCTGTATCTAACTTTCAAATAGCATTGTATATTTCAATTAGTAATAATGATGAGAACACCCAACCCTACAAGTAGAGCTGCTGAACTTTGAGAAATTCCCATTGAGGGCATCTTCGGTTTATCTGGCTATTTGGGGAACAAGGAAAGAAATCTTGACTGTCACTATTCAATTGTAACTCTGTCATGATGGTGGCAAGTCCTCTTCTCAGGTAGGGGAAGGCTGTCACTTCCTCACTCCACAAGTCTGGAGGCAGGGAATGAGGACTCAGGAAAGAGGATATCCCCAGCCCTCAGATGAGGAGCACAGTACTTAACCCAGCCTAAAACCACTCCATGGTCATCCCAAAATGAGACTGCAATGTGCTACAGAGATTGTGGCTGTAATCTGGGGTAAAAACGGAATAGGAATCATGACACTTCAGAATATGGCCTCAGATGACCTTAACTGAGATAATTGACCTCCTTGTTTAAAATATCTTCATTTTTAAATGTTCTTTAAAGCTAGTTGCTTTTATTTTCAAGATCCTATATTGGACCTAACTTTCATATGAAGTCA
Source organism: Nothura maculosa (assembly GCA_032353885.1). Lineage (NCBI taxonomy): Eukaryota > Metazoa > Chordata > Aves > Tinamiformes > Tinamidae > Nothura > Nothura maculosa. The sequence continues at coordinate 2,556,298 of JAUBOD010000363.1, read as the reverse complement.
AATATGATTCTCATAACTTTAGACACTGCTTTAACCATAGATGCAGGTGGTATCACAACACTGTTGGATGCCACCCTCTACAAGATGTGCCTTCCTCAAAACCACAGTCTGCTGCTGTGGTTGTTGTTTTAGAAGAAGTCCTTCAGCTGGTATTATCACATGATGATATAAAGTGTGGGAAATGAGACAGCCAACAGGTGCTGAAAGCCTCTGAATACTAGAAGTAAGAAAAAAAAAAGAGAAAAGAAAGACTGAAGTCAGCCAAGAGGATACAGAATCAGCCAAGAGGATAGAAAAACACTAAAAGTTTTGAAAACTATTTTCAAGGACTGACAAATGTAGTCCTAGAATTGTTGGAAAGTCAGGAGAAATGCTGTAAATCAGATGTCAGTCATATTCTCTATTTATTTTAGCCTGGTTTCTTAGGGAAGTTATTTTCTTTTATCATGGCATTTGTTGGGAAGTTTGTCTGTCCCTTCATTCGTATATCTCCTGCCAAGTAATTTTGGAATTCATTAGCCGGTTTCTGCAAAATTCAAACTGAGGTAAGTATGTCAGTGGTAAGTGTGATCCTAAATATTTAATGGAATTTGGCTGCTGGGTAGAAACTGTCCCGAAGTAGTACTTTAATGGAGCAAAAGGCAATGGGAACGCAACAGTTGCATAAAACATTTGCCTAGTTGGCCAGTTAACATAGTCACACAGTCACAGCCACCGCAGCTGGCCACCAAGTGCATTGATATCTCTGAGTCAATGTCAGCATCACCATTGAGGGAATTACAGTAGAGCAAGGGCTGCTGTAGTGGAAAGTACTAGAGGAGAGAGGATTCAAACTTGACTTTCTAGTCAGCAGTTCTTCTGCTTATGGCAATACATATTAAATACATGAAAATCTTTGCACTCACCAAAGCTATTGAAAAGCCTTTTCAATAAAAACATGCATGAAGAATTATTCCAAATGATCATTAAATGCAATTATATATGTACAAAAAGAATAATGAATACTTTAGATATATTTATGCAGATTTATTTGAATGTACCAATATGGAATACTGAGCATTTAAATACTTTGCCAGTAATTAGGCATCCAGAAAATTTGATTATTATTTAAATTTAATTAACATTATCCGTTTTCTCCAGAGACAACTAACAAAAACTTCCCAAGTAAAATTTAAAAAGAACTATCCCCAAATCATTCATATATTTGTGTGTGTATGTATACATACAAATATATTTATCAAAAGAGCATTCTCAAAACTAGTACAAGACAAAATTTCACTCAATTGGTTGAAATAATACGTGTTTCAAAGGAAAGACTGATAACAAAAAGATATCTTCTGAAACAAAGGCTAAAACAAACTTTCAGTCCAAGACATTGTTTTTTTATTGCTATCATCAGTGGGGCACATGGCCCATTGTGGCTTCTCTGCCGGTGTTTTTTTGTGTGTGTGTGAATCAGCAAGGGATGAGAAGTCTGTCAAACAACAGAAAGGAGATAACACATTTGCAGACCACAGTTCCATGCAAGCCTCCATGGCAGTGTTCTAATATGTGAGAAGAAGAGAATCAACCTGACCGCTTCCTCAAGCACAGCTACATGCCACCCTGTGCAAGGCTGGGTGAGATGGGCAAAACTGTCTGAAAATCAGATTAACATTTACAAGGAGTGTGGGGAGTCAGTCCTGTGGCCTGCAGGTCAGCATGTTCCCCCAGCTGTGCTACCCTGCAGGCAGCTGTGGTGCCCCAGGAGCTGTCGGCCAAGATGTTCTTATTTCAAATAGAGCAAATCCTTGGATTTTACTTCAAGAATGCCGGGAGGGAGAAGTGAGGGCAGAAAAGCTATGTTACGGCTTTAATCTTATTGATATTAAATTGAGCTTGCATAGGGAATTGAGTCTTACATGTGAAAGGAGGTATTGTCCTGGTGAAGAGTATTTTCCACAGATCAGTCAGCAATGAATTATTTTAAAATGAAATATTTACTGCATAATTAATCTTGAAAAGATATACACAGCAACTTTAAAAATTCATTTTCCAAATTTATTTTTTAAAGTATAAATATCCAAAGAAACTCTCTGGCACATGTATTGCATATATTCATTCACATCTTTTGGTTGCACAATTTCCAGTTATATGTGCTCAAATCTTCCAACTGCAGTTATAAGAAACAACATTTGTAAATCACTTATTGGGTTCTAATAGGCTTAAAAAATGAAAACCTCCAAAGATATATATCATGTACAACATAGAAAATATGATAAAAAAGGCGAAATAAAAAAATCTTAAAAATTAACAATAACAGTCTCAGCAATGACAGATTGCAGTTAAAATAGAAAATTCTACTGATTAATTAATGTGCTATGGAAAATAGGGTGGAATGGTTTTAAGCTAATATCCTAGAGGACTTAGATTGTATCACACTAAAGCACACATTGCAGGAAAATGAAATCCTACCCACCTAGCTGCTGTTGAACCTCCAAGAACCGTCATTGCAGAGGTGCTTCCCATGGCTGGAGTTAGGAAGGACGTCTGGGACACAACCGCATTCCTCTGCCTCAAAACCTGAAACACAGATGTGGCCAACAGCTAAAAGCATCATGAAAACCTGGAAACATCAGAGGCAGTAATGTCAATGCACAATAGTGCTACTACCGTCTACAGGACCAGATCCAGATCCAAAGCCCAATACAGTCAAACATGAGTCATTTCACTGTTTTCAGTGATCTCTGGAGTAGATGCAGGTTGCATGAGACAAGGGACTGCACCAAGGGTTTGGGAAGGGAAGGTACCACAAACCATCTTAGAGCAATCGTATCAATACCTAGATTTCTCTCAAATCACAGTAATCCATCAGCAAGTTCAGCTGTCTTTGTTTTGATTTATAAAGGGATTAGAGCTTATAAAGGGATGCAGAATACCCCTTTAAAATTTAATCATGCAGAATAGTCTGACAACCTGAACACTATGAACCACTGTAAAAGTGTCAGGACTAAGCATTAACCTGATGAACTGAAATGTAAAGAAAAAGAAACCCCAAAATGTATTCTTTGAGAAAAATACCTGCCTGACATATGAAAACTCTGACCACAATATGATTCATGCAAGTGACTTTTGGTGATTCACTGACTTTTTGTTTTTTCTTTTTTTTTCACTCTGATAATAATCTCAACTTATTTCCAAAAACATTGTTTCAAACAAATGGTTTGGACAGCTTTCCCTGTCAAAAACCTACATTATTCTTTCTGGCCTCCAAATCAGCCATATTAGTAGGCCATAGGAGGTTAAGATAGCTCATATTTTTTTCTGCTTGTATCATGAGAAGCCATTCTTAATGTCATACATTAAGATCTTGACTGCTGCAGCAATTTCAACTGTAATTTGTTAGTAATGCTACTGGCGGTGGTGATCTTCCAAGACTGAAACAAGGCAACTGAGCTCATGCTCATAGTCCACTGGAATACCATTTGGTTGTATCTTCTATACCATCATAACATGGTGTCTGTTTGAGCCAGTGACTCATACTTTATTTATGCAGGAATGTTTAATTACTTACTTGCACCAATAGCATTACACACATAAAAATAGATCAGTAGATGTTCTGTCAGGTATGATAACGTTTCTTCCAGTCAAGCATGAATCCCTTTCCAAATGACATAATATAAAACTGAAAAAAATATATATTTTTCCATCTCAGAAAAAAAGACAGTTGTGGGCTGTTTTAGTCAAGTTAAATCAAAGCAAATTCATACCTTCAGCAATGTCCATGTAGAAACAGTTTAGCAATGAAAGACCCAGCTCTTTAATTACTAGCCCTGTTAGGAAGAGATTTTCCACATTGTTTTTTTGTGACTTTTTCTTAGTTTAGGCTTCATAAAAATGTCACAAAGGCCTCTAGTATTCATAAAATTTTTGTAAGGCCACTGGTTTGAAAATTACCATCATATGGTTTTGTAATACCTTTGAAGTTTTGGAAGGTCATTTCCCAAGTTTAATCTGCTTTGCAGATAAATTATTTGAGTGAAAGAAATGACATAGGTCTAAGCTTAGACATTAGGAGCAATTTCTTCAGTCTATTCAGTCTACTGCATCTCATTACACAGGTGTAGCTTGAAACTTTTGGAGAGAGAGAACCAGTAGCAGATAATTGTTCCAGAAATTCTGCTTTAAGTCTTGGTTCTACTCAAAGTTTGGTGACTTCAACCACATAAAAAAAAAGGAATATTTGGCCCTTGAGGTATCTGCAGAAGACTGTGTTAAGACATAGTTGCTGAGCACTTGGACACTCTCATATGAGTATCGAAGAGGCTAACTAAACCCTTTTCAGCCTGGTGTGAGCTAATCTCTTTGACTTTATGAAGGCCTAGTTACACATCTCAGTTGGGAGTTGGTAAAATCTTTGTCCTAAATTGCTTGTTAGAAAAAATAATTAAGGAAAAAAAGCAAGTCATAGGAATGCAAGATCAAACTGCAAGAATATGCAGACTGGGTCTGACCTAAGACTGAGGTCTTACCTGCTGAATACCAGCTCAGTATTCAGCCCCTGTGCTGTGCAGCTGCATGATGCATGATCCATCTATGGTGCTCCAGCAAAAATTCTAAGTGGGAACAGAAGGAATGAGAGCAAGTACTGAGTGATGCTGGTATGTATCAGCAGCGACCATTAACAGCTTAGGATCTCTTAAGCATAAAACTCCTGATGGATATATCCTCTACTGGATATCCTCTACTGGATGGATCTATCCTCTACTGTCTGATTTGTGATAATTCGATTATACTTTGGTTTTCTTGCAATTGTATGGCAGGGGTTTTGCTGCAATACACATGTGAATCACATGGAAAAAAATATTCTCTTTCAGGCTCCCCTCCAACTCTACCGCCTTATAATTTTATGGGGTGCCTCAAGTCCTTGTCTTCTAATAAATAGACAAAAAAGGCTGGCAAAGCTTTTCTTAAAAGTAAAAAACATGTGCCATGTTTGAGTAGTAGGTGTTATTGTTTACTTATAAATCAATATAATTGTGCAAATTCTTACAGAATTTTTCATTTGTGTTTAATGCATGTGGACCTGGCAGCTTGTTCCATTTCAGTTACAGTGTGGAGATCAATGCTTTTTTGATTCCTATAGGGACATCTGTTCATTAGCACACAGGGTGGCCAATATCCCTTTAGGTAAAGATCAACTAGTTCCTCTGTTCTACACACTTGGGAAGAATAGCCTTGCTTATAAAATGTAACAAATGTTTCCTGGACTCTAGCCAATATATTTTTGATCCTTTCTTGATCTTCATTTTCACTAATCCTTTTCGTTTTGTATTCTTGTCTTTTGTTGACATGCCAAAATTCTGTCAGTCTTGTTTCCTCTTTCAAAAAACGTATTTTTGTTAAGTTGAATTAAGCATTCTACCCTGTTGCCAAGAGCAGATTAAGTCCCCCCACCACAACTTAAATCAAATTTTGTAAAGTGTCCGGGCAATTAGCTTTAATATGTGGTTGCTGTAACTCTTAATTTTCCCCTTTCAAGGGTTTTCTTTTTCCTCTGTCTTTGTCTCCAAACACAAGATGTGAGAGTCCTTCTCTTCCCTCTGGTTGTGGACTTTTGATTCCCCAGCATCTAGCAACCATCCACTGATGCTTAGCCAAATCTCACTTTAACTCAGATCTCATCTATAACCCAGAGGTATTCGAAGTAACAAATTGTTCATTCTTCAACCAGAAAGCTGAGTTGGTGGACCAGGCTGCTGGAGCTGGAACAGAACTGGAACAGAACTTGAACAGACTTCGGCAGAGCTCTCCTAAGCAACACATTTAAACACATCTTATGCACACAGAGATATTTCCCCTGACAACTGAAAACTGGCACAGCTCGGTAGCATAACAACAGAAGCCTTTCAGATCAGAAGTTGTCTTCTATGCATGTATTTTCAGGGAGTTCAATTCCAATAGACCCAGGGAAAACAAAATAAGACCACAAAATTATTTCAAGTAGCTGGGAAAGGAAAGGTCCCATTTGGGAAAGATCAAAATAAAGTCCTGCCTGCTGTCATGCAGTGAATTAGTCCAGCTCTAGCTTAGTATGCTGAGAAAGCTTCAGCATTCCCATACTCAGATCAGTCTATTTCAGGCTTTTCCCTCCTGCTTGCTTTCAATAAAGAGATTCCCCTCAGTCCTTCCCCAAACCCTTCATGTTGATGCACGTGGGACGCATAAAACAAGGAGTAAGACTCTGCTAGCCAGACCGAGCACTCTGTGATAAGAAAGGATGTAATCAGAACCAGAGAAACTGTTGTTTCGCTTCCAATAAAAAGTCATATCCAAAAAAAAAAAAAAAAAAAAATCCTGGATGGTTTCCCAATGTCAACTAGATTAGAATCAGCTAATTTGTTCATAAGGAATTTGACAGTTTGAACATCACTCAGCCAGCCACCGGCCCTCTCCTTCCTTTATATTCCCATTTATTTTGGCAAACCTAAATAGTGTATAGATAAAGCTGTGTTGTAGTAACATTCATAGTGATATTCTAAACATAACACTAGACATTAGAGTAAAGCTGCTTGGTCTCCTTCAAAGAGTATCTATACAAGTCTACAAATTACATTCATTGACCAGCCACACTTCCAAAGTCTAATGAAGCAACAACTAGTTTTAATGCATAAAACCTGTAATTACTTGAAAAGACCTTTTTTTTCTAAAAAGATCTTCTATCTGAGATGCATGCAGATGTATTTCCTGCTTCACATACTTCTCGGTGCTGATTGCACTACTCTTTTAAATTCCAAAATGTAATTTAGTGTTTATCTACTTCCACATTTTATTTTTACTCTCCTCTGCAACATTCCTTACGCTGCCTCTTCCTTAATTTAATTTTCTCTTGCCAAGTGATTTAGAAAGGAGTCCAGCTAAGTGTCAAAAGCCTAGCCCTCATCTACTTTCAGCAGGGATTAAGCCTTGACTGCCCTTCAGTGTTTTCAAAATACCCTTATGAATTGTTACATGTTAATAACTTGGTCTCTATTTGAAATTAATATTGCCACAACAGTATTCATAAATTCAAAGCCAGTCTTCTTGCTAGTCTGACTGATATCCTATTGCAGCCAACTATCCTGCTCCTCTAAGCCACTTAAAATAATCTGCATGTTGCCTGGGGCGAGACTCAGAGTATCTACCGTCAAAAACTAGAGAGATCCTGAGAGAGGAAGTGGTGACAGCTGGGGCATGAAGGAACTTTTTCTTCGCTCACTCTACCACGGCCTTATGGAAAGGGTTCTAAGGGGCTTGGAGCAAGGTCATAGCACAGCCTGGCAATGTCTATGTCTGGAGCTCCTCTTCTTTCTATGCTGTCTTTTCTGAGGTGCTTAGCTTAAGCTAAGCTTAAATTCAAACACAGCACAGACTCATATCTCACAATCTTACTCTAGCAGCTGTGTGTGAACTGCAACTTGGCGCAGTACAAGAATGACATGTAAACCACCTCTCTCTGCCATAGTCAACAGAGCTGTGGTGCCTATAATCATGGTGGCTCAGAGAAAAAGCCAATCTAATAGCCTGTGAATTCCCATAAAGTCTAAAATTTCACAGTAATGCTCTGTTCTCCAACGTCTTGTTCATGAGCCTCCCTTATTCCTTTCTCATCTTCTCATTTTCTATCCAGCAAACCTGATTCTCACTCTCTTCTTTCCTACAAGTTACAATTTCTTAATCCTCCTTGTTCCTCACCTCCAATAAGTAATTTCCTTTTTATTAACCTTATCAAAAGGATGAGTTAAAATTAATATGAGATTTGTAATTCAGCTGCATTGTTGGAGTAAGAAGTTAAACCAATCAAAACTGCAGATATAACATGCTCAAAGGAATATCATAGAAGCTTCTAAAAGAAAATACACTCTCTTTAAAAAACCTTGGGATCCTAGACAGAAGAAGGAAAGGTGCCTGATCATGCTCAAGACAGTAAATATTCACAGAAGCTGTTAGTGAAGTAGATATGGTATTCCTCTGTCAAACCTCTAACAATGGCCTTCCAAAATAGAAGGAAACAATGGAAATATAAATGGAAAAATAAATGGAAAAAATAGGTTGTATGATATAGTACTCAACATTATTTTTCCTGATAACATCAGTCACTTTGTTTTTTTCTATAATTTCATTTTATTAAAATACAAAGACTGAAGAAGTTTATCCAGTGTTTCTAAGGTAGTCATAATGCAAGATCTAGCATTCTGCCTTATAACATGTTATTATATCACTATAATAACAAATGGCTACTGATTTGTTGATTTTCAACTCAGAGTCACAGGAAGAAGTCACTTTCTTTCTGGATAATGATCATAATCTGTTTCTCATTTGTTTAATTCTTATTGCTTTTGAAATAATTAAACTTGTACCTCTTGGCCTTTGAGAAAAATCAGAAAACCTCAGGGGAAAATTCTCATGAGGCATAAAATGTAAAAAAAGAAGTAATGTAAATGTAAAATGTATAAAAAGAAAACAAAAAGGTTTCTTTGACTGTATTAGAAAGAAAACAAGGTAAAGCTCCATTGTTTAAAGCAAGAGAGAAAACATGCCTAAATGCACACAAACATAAAAGACGGATTTCGACCAGCCACTTGAAAGGGATTTTTTTTTCATAAGGACAGAAAGAGCAAGTTAAAAACTATTTAGGTGAGATGTGCTTGAGCTGGCTGAGCTAGGTGAAATTTACTCTAGATTAAGGAACTAACCAAAATAATTTCCCAAATACTAATGTTTACCTTTGAGAACCTGAGGAGGACAAAGGAAGCTTCAATAGACAAACAAAAAAGAATAAAGACAAACAAAATCACTTCTAAAAGTGGAGAAGATGCAAGCTGCAGAGCATTATAGACCAGTCAGTCTATAGACTCTGAAACAAATAACTGAACAATCTATCTTAAGTGCCTTAAAGATAATGAAGTGATAAAAACAGGCAACAAGGAGGTGTCAACAGCTGACTTCAAATCAGTCTAATTTATTTTTCCATATGTAGCAGAACTAGCAGATGAGAGGCAGATAATGCATTACATTTTGACTGCACACCTGCTTTGACACTCTCTGCTTGTCACTCTTATATGGAAGCAAAAATCTAGATAAAAATTGCTATCCAGCAGATAAACTTCACTGAAAAATAAAAGAGTTTCAAATTTAGTTCTAAGCAATTCCCTGCTGAACTAAGAAGGCATCTCAACCAGATTCCTCCATGGTTTTTCTGAATCTGCATATATTTAATGTTTCCATAATAACTTGCACGGTACAACAGAAGTCAGGGTTTGTACATCATCTTTAGCTGTGAATCTCCTTATTTTCCTGGCACAGACTACACAGAGGATTAGCCTTATTCATGGAGGCCAATGTGCAAGAGGATACACATTATCCTAAACAGATCAAACTAAAACAGCAAGTAAACCGTTTCTGTCATCAAAGAAGCAAAAGCCTGCTCAACAAAACCCCACTGCACCTTATCTGAGCGCTATATTATCCCAGACTGCAAGGTATTTCTTCTGTGTTCAAGAATGGATCAACTGGGTGGCAGGGCACTGGAACAGGCTGCCCAGAGAGGTTGTAGAGTCTCCTTCTTTAGAGATATTCAAAACCTACCTATGCAACCTGCTCTAGGTGTTCTTCCTTGAGCAGGGGATTGGACTAGATGATCTCTAAAGGTCCCTTCCAACCTCAACCATTCTTCAATTTTGTAAACTTAATCTCAGAAATTTTATATAGCTCAAAGCCAAGGCAACCAAAGAGAATAAAGAAGATAGATTAACTTCCATGTTAGTTGGCTGGGTATCATGGCGACTGCCTCTGTGGATATCACTTCAGTAAATGTCATTTGTTTTTCGTAGCAACCACAGCTTGGAGGTGCAAGAACAGGATAAAAGGGAGGAAAAAGAAAGCAATATTTACAGTTGATTTTTTTTCACTTAGTTCTCACACACAAGTGATTCATTTTTACCAATAGAGAAAATAAGGGCATTCCTTTCATGAGTCAGACTCTTTTTCTTGTGGATTTTTCTGCTTTCAGTGTTTTTTCTTTTTCTTAATTTTGCTTTTAAATCTATGTGACATGATAAAGCTTAGCAATAAAAAGGTGGCCATCAAATATGCTTTCTCTTCTACATCTTATTCTTAATATTTTTGAATTAAGATGTAGTTCAAGACTTCTTGTTACTAGCATCAGCTTGAAGAGTGTGGTTCATTTCAATCCTAAGTTTAACTACCTAAAGTTATGGAAGCTAACAAAGAAGCATCATCTTCACCCTTGATCAAGAGAGCCACAGAACTTTGACAGAACAGGGAATATGTTTAACAGATCAATATCAATATTAGAATTGTCTTTAGTCCTCAAAGTCTGAAAATATTGATTAGATTTTCTGAAAAAATATATATAAATATTAACTTAAAATTCACATTTCAGCCCTGATATAACTCATTTGGGCCTTCCAAATCATATCAGAAATTATTCAGCCATACAGAAGTAAGCCCAAAAAGTCTGAAAAGTATTCACTGATTTTGCATGCCACTGTTTACGGTTGTCTGGCTTTAAACATTTACCAGCAGGTGTCTAAAATGGGATACCTAAAAAAAGAAGAACCCAAAATGTGGGGGACTTTTTAGAAAAGATTTCCCCAAGTAACATGTTCAAGGATAATGAGTGAGCCAATGACCAACTTAGAAAAGGAAACCAATGGCCCATCCAAAATTTAGTGCAGGACATGGTAGACTTATTTAACTCTCAGGTTTCTGGAGCTGATAATCACAAATGTGTAATACAGTGCACATATTACAGTGTTCTGGGGCAAAGAGAGATGGTGATTTTCATACTGAAACTATATGTATTGCTTTTCTGTGCACCTGGCTAGATACTTAGTATACAGATCTTGTCTTCTCAAAAAAGCTAAAGAAAGAAAAAAAAAAGAAAGAAGATAAGTGAAGATGGTTTTAAATTCAGTTTATTTAACATCTATGCTACAATCCTGACACCAAGGAAATCATTTCAAATAGTAATAATTTCAACTCATATGGAAAAAGTGTACCTAGCCTTTCTGAGCTTTCTTCAGTCTTTTAGAGCTAAGGAGCATCTTGAAAATTAGTATCACTCAGATACCAGTCGTTAAAGTATTCTGATTCCAGACTTCAAATTCATCTTCATCCTGCTCAAAAATATATTTCATAAGGTTTAAAAACTCAAAATAGCATAAACTTTTTCTATTTACAGCTCTGTTAAAGTCCCTTATCCTGAATGACTTAAAAACTACAATTGTCTTGTCTTTCTCAAGATTTTATCTAAGATTAATTAACATGGGTTTAAATGCATTCCTCTTCCCAATAAAACAAAGGTTGTATTTTTTCAAGTTATCACCAGCAGAGTCAGGATATGAAAATACAAGATTTGAAAGATACAGACAAAAAGCCAGTTTTTGCAGAAGTTAGACTCATCAGTGGCAGAGTGCAAACAGGGGTGAGAAAGGAGGTCAAATGTATAGTCATCAAACACACCTGTGAAAAAGGAGATGTGGAATACAGTTTACTAAAAAAATACACTGGGGAAAAGTGAAAGTCTGTAAAATACTGCTGAATTGTTTAATTCCCATATCCCCCCAACCATCTTGTTGTAAAAAGCAGGACAAGATTTGGTTGCCTTCCAAACCAGAGGCAGGATTAACAGTTTTTCTGACTCTTTTTATGAAGGTTTAAGCAAGAGAAGAAGACTTTAAGGCCTTAGTTACTATGTTATGTTACTCCGTTATGTATCTAACGGAGTACAGAAATTGGCCTCATATTTATCTTTGCAAAAGAAAAATATTTCCTTACTTTCATGAAGACTTTATGCAAGCAGGATAATTCCTGATTTAAAACCTCAAGATGAAATGCAGTAACTACTCATAGAAGGGCAGAAAAATACTGTCATTCCCATTTCTAAAAAGGAAACTGACATAAAAAATATAACTGAAGATTAGGTACAAAAAGGGGCACAGTCCTGGGGTTGACCACCTAACTCCGTGCTTTGTCTACATTAGCGACTGGAGTAGCTCAAGAGGTATGGAGATGTTGCATGCAAAGGCTGATGGAGCATGTCCACCTTGTGAACATTTTGGAAGATTTTGACTGATGCCAGCTGTAGCCCAGTGCCAGGTCCTGGAAGCTCATTAGCAGAACATTGAGTGCCGTCCTAGTGCGTGTCCTTCCAGTCTAGTTCTCCTTGAAAAAAAAATCCACTTCTGTGCATTCTTAGGCCACTGCACCATGAGCCCAACTGGTGGAGATGAAGGCTCAAGGAATTGTTTTCAAAAGTACGGCTTCAATATGCCTTGAGGACGCTATGTTAGGAACACTTATGATTACATGTTAGGGTAAGGGACACCTTCGTGGCAAGTCCAAGGCATCTTGTAGAGAGTATGACTCTTCAAAGGGGCCATCACTCAAAGCAAGATGCCCTCTGGAGCTCAGCCAGGCCAAAAACTGCTGAAGAACAAGCTGAGGTAAAGAAGCCTACTTCCAATGTACAGACAATACCCTGCTGCCAAAGCCCTGACTGTGGCCTTCAGGAAGTCACCAATTGAATTTACAGCCATAACTGCAGATAAAAGTCATAGATCTGTAAAATCCAGACATATACATAGGGCACTGTGCTTCAATTTCAGCACCAAACTGCCAGAGAAAGCAGTGCCCAAGAGCCTTGCAATGGTCATCAAAGTACACAGGCCAGGAAAGAGCCTCACAGTTGTTTTTTCCCATAGCCTGGCAGAGTGCTAGAGCCATAGGGTTACCAAGTAAAGGTTTCTCCAAAGCCCTGGCAGGTGCTCCTCATGTAGGACACAGTCTGGTGGGCAGGGAGCATGTGAGCACATCAGCCAGACCATGGCCTTGGGGGGAAGCAAGTGGAGAAGTGCCAAAGATTTTTTTGTTCCAGACAAGCTTAGGCATGAGCTGGATACTGAGCTGTTCAGTCATGTCCCCACTGAAGTGGTTTTTTTTTTTTAATAAGCAGGTAGAAAAAGCCATAGAAGCATGTTTTTAAGTACCATGATTTTTAAGAGAGGATTTTGTCCTTCCCAGGTAACATTCTGGGGCTTGCACCCTCTTTTGGGTAGCATTTTAAGCAATTTATCTGAGCTCTTTTCAGATGTTTGTGGCAGAGCAAGGAAATATACCTTCATCCCCAGGGGCTCTGGCTAACACCATAACCACATGAACCTCCTTCCTCTTTTGTCCTTCCTCCCAGCCAGTCAACATCAGTTTAAATTCAGATAGCAAGCTCATTTGTTGATTACAGAGAGATAGGACATCAAGAAGCATCACAGTAAGACAGTTCTTGCACAGCAAGAGATACTTGGACCATAAGTGAACCACAGTATCTGGACCACAGTGGTCTATGAAGCATGAAGTGGTCATGGCAGTAAGAAATGACAAAAGTCTGTAGAGTGCAAGGGGAAAAGAAATAGTAAGAGCAAAGAAAAATATAAATGTATTCACAAGCAAGGCAAAATAAAGTTCCCAACTATCATTCTGTTGCACTCAATGGCAAAAATTCCATTGACTTCAAAGAGACAACTTGTTGGTCAGCCAAGCTAGACCGTGACTAGAGAATGAGGGACACCACTGTGAGACTTAGAAATGTTAGCCCATGTGAGAAGCTGAAACCATTAGGTTTCATTCCAAAACTGCATGAAAAATTAATATATTAGATTTATTTTTGCAAATTGAGATATATGCTAAATATTTGTTTTGATGAACTGTAAGTATTTATTTTAGGTCTTGAGATTTTGGCTTCTGTTATGATAGAAAAAGTTAAAATACATATGTAATACATATCCATATATACTAAAATACAAATATGCAGAATATGAACATTGAAATAATAAAGCATTTTGATAATTTCTTGAAAAAATGCCAAAAATGAAACATTAATGAAAAAATGTTATGATACAATTGAAAAAGCACTGGAAGGTTTGCACCCTTTTTGTTGTTATTATTGTTTCTTCTTTAAAATCAGCTGTACTTGCAGGAATAGGAATTTAAATTGCAAAACATAAACCTGAAATTTTCAAAAGTTAGGAAAGTTTCTCTACCTCAAAATCTAACTCCACCTGTTGAAGGAACCTTGTCATCCAGTTTTACTGGAACAGTGACATCATCTGCTACCTTTCACAAGGTTTGGATCACGCATTTGGTGAAAGATCTTTAATTATGTCTTTCCTTACAATAAGAATCTAAAGAGATGGAAATTAATCAAAGTAATTAGAGATTTTCTTGAACTTGTTCTGTCTTGTTTAGTTCTCATGTTATTTCAGCAATTTAATCATAATAGTATACTTACTGAATATAACTGCTTCTTTGCAAACACAGAAGCAGCAACATATATATGACTTGCTTTCAAATATTGCAAATATTTTCTCACAGTATGTTTACACAATTACTGCAAGAGCTCATTGAATTATTAATTCTGTATTCTGTGACATACTAATTGGCAATAAGAAAGAAAAGAAAAGATAGTATCTCACAAAAAAATAATAGAATGAGATGTAGCCGCCTTCTTGTTCCAGATGTCTAGGTTTTTATATCAGGCCTCTAACAACTGAGCTTCTATAGGAAGGCAAAAGATCATGTTTTCACTCCGCTGTTCCCTGGTAGGGTGCAAGGGAAGAGGTTTGGGTTAGTACTGTTCTATGGCCATAGCGTTAGGACGGGAATAAGAGGGTGAGAAGAATGAAAAAGAATAAATAGGAAGAATGTTTTATCTCAAATGCACCACATGAAAAGGGAGATGAAAATGGTGTTGATAGTTACCTTAATGGCAGATGAAAGAAATTGTGTTTCAAAAGGTGGGGCAAAGATTCAGAATGTTGAGGTTTGTTGTATTACACAAATGCCCAAACGTTTCTGTGAAAATATCAAAACAACTATATGAAAATATAACATTTTACAAGATGTCAGGGTATTACAGTTGGTAACTCTAAGGTTAAACAGAATGCACATGTGATATTACATTTGCTGTAAAAGTTTTAAAGATAAAAATATGAATGAAATAAAAATGAAATAGCATGAGAAAAGTGAAATAATATTCAGAAGGTGAAATTGCATGTTCCAATAAAATTCAAACTATTTTAAAACTAGATAAAAGTATCTTATGATAGATATTCCTATTTTGACAGCATATGTAGGATATTTTTTTCCTGTGAATCATAGGAAACGATTCTATAGCATTGGAAAATAATATAAAATAAATACCAATCCTTCTTACAGCCAACGCAGCTACTAAAATGCAATAATATGTAACATAATTCTTACTTTAATGGTAAAGTAATTTCTCTTGAGTAGCCTGCATAAAAGTACTCAGGGAAAAGACCAAACATGACAAATAGCATATGATGGACTCTGCTAAATATTTCCTTAAATACGACGGTCTGTGTCCCCCTAGAACCCTGTTATCAGCAATACTGTGTGAGTTCATATGATGTCATCCATACATAGTAAAGATCTTGATTCCTATTCTCTCACTGCAGCTTGAAAACTTGAAGAAAAAGACATCATGTAGGAAGTTGCTTACAATCTTCCTGATACATTTTAGGAGATTAAACGAGGGGGATTTCCCATCAAGGTGAGATAGAAAACACACCTGTAAAGGCTGAACATCAGCAATAATTTGGCATAGCCTCTTTCCTGTTCCAAAACTTGCTGGAACATTTTTCACTTTTCAAAAAGTCTCTTTTGTGTTTCAGCTGAAAAACAATATAAAATTTTAAAGCTATGAAGCTGAACATTCCCACCTGCTCAGGTCTTAGCATGACTGGACAAGCCGCAGAATTGCTTTTATGCCTCTCTACTTTTTTACCTTCCAATCTCACTCTGTGATTTATTTTCTCTCTTTCTTTCTCCTCTCCTTTGCTCTCTGATGTGTCATGGTGTTGATATTCTTTAAAAACTGTTACACCCTCTGTAGTGGAACAGTTTTGACTTTTCTTGTATTTGGTTCACTTCTTTGGATGTCAGTCTCCTGATAGAAGTCCAGAGTGCAAAAAGGAGATAAACTCTATTTCGCTTTTATGAAATAACGGTTGAACAAAGTTGACCAAAAGGCCTTCTGAAAGGACCTGATCTACTATCCTTGGTAATCAATGGCAGTCCTTTAACTGACTTCAGTAGGCCTCAGACAAGGACCCAAATTAGTAATATTACTATTATCCTTCATAGCTGAAGCTCTGGTTATTGTGATAGAGTAAATAAGAATATATAAAAAATATATGTATATATAAGATATATATATATATATATGATGATTTCTCTTTGCCCTCTAAAAAGATTATTAGTTTTCTCCAAGTACCTGCTTGCTTGCTTGTCTTTTCTGCTTTTAAATGTCAGATACTTAATTGTTAGAGGTTGTACCTGTGTTTTGAGATTTTTGAAATATCAGCAGAAAGACCAGAATGATAAGAAGATCAGGGTTTTTTTTTCACAAACAGTATAAGTATTTGTGGCAATTAAGTGTTAGAGGAAAATAAAACTTTCTGAAATAATTAGATGAAATAGAAGTCCCACCTTATTTAATCAGGCTTCACGTTTGTGGTTGTCTCTGATACCATTATCCTTCATGTCGCATTGTGTTCCAGGAAGAAACAGACTCAAATATCTGATATAAAACCCAAGCTGAACTTTCTCATGCCAAAGATGTTGAAGCATTAAAAATGGACATAAAGATGGCTCCCATTTTTGAAAACAGCACAAATGCTCTTCAATAAAATTCTGTAGCACTGAGAACAGTCCCAACAGCTGCCTCTACCCTTGTTGACCTCAACTCTGTTAAAAGAGGGAAGTGGAGCAGGAGATACCGTTCTACTGTTCTACAAGAAAACTAACTCTCAGATTTTTTTTTTTTTGCTTCAGTAACTTTCCATCTGATTTATATCACCAGAGTTGCAGCGACTCTCATGAACTTCAATGGATTAATTTTACAACATCCTCTAAAGAAGATAAATTTTATTACCCCTTATACTAGGTCCTAAGCTGGACACGTTGAGGCTAAATGGTTTCGTTTGAGTCATGCAACTGGTTTGTGACAGCTTGCAGTTCTATTCTCTTACACTTTTAGCCTGACAAGTGACTTCAGCATCTTCAAGACTATGCTTGAGCACTTGCAGAAGTTATATCTGTATGATTTGCAGCTCTGGAAGTCATCCATCCTGCCTAGATTTGAGCTTCATTCATTTTGTTTTGGGCTTTGTCCTACTCTCATTTAGTCTAGAATATTCATATTGCCTCTACTGCAAACAGAAGCAGATATATGACATAACAAAAGCAGCCTGTAAAAGCATTAAGAAGTAAATGTAGAGTGACACCTGGACCTTGTTTCCATCTATATAAATGTGTATATAGGCTTATATATGAATCAATGTGCACGTATTTTTCTATCAGCTCTAAAAATCCCTTTCCTGAATTACTTTTTATTCCTTTATCTCCACTCTTTAGTTTGTTACAGCCTTACCTAGCATCTCTGAAACTTCCCTACTAAGCTTAATTTTGCTTTCTGGATGGTAGTTTGTGTGTCCAGTGTCCAAAACCCGCTACAAAAAAGCAAGTACTCACTAAAAGTGAGCTTGTCAGGTCTCCCAGTACTGTCACTCATAGGTTTTAGTATTAAGTTAATAAAAGGAATTAATGTAAATAGAGAGTTTGATTGATTTAAAATTATATAAAATTATATCACTAGTGAGGCCTTGTTTACATTGAAAATTACATAATTCTAAAGCAGTTCCTTCATTTAAACTGATGCAATAAAATTGATTTAAACCCTGTATGTTCTAAATCTAACTCATATAAACTTTGCCCTAAATTGACAGCTAACCTAAATTAATACAAGAAGAAGAAGATCCATATTGTGCTTTGTACTGCTTTCACTAATGTGTTTTTAGAGTGATTTCAAGCTAAACAGTTTTAACTCTGGTAAAGACAAAAATCTAACTTTGATCTTCGTCCTCTGAAGCATTAAAATATTGACAAAGTTATAGATTAATCAGAACAGAAGAAATTCTCGTATGTGGCTATCATGTTGCAACATAAGGGTGGTAAAACATAGGGCAGATCCCTTAATCGCTAACAGGATAGGAAGTGGCAAACACTGCTTTGCCAATCAGAGCTTTCCTAATCAAGAAAGGATTTGAAAGCCCCAGCAAACTTAACTATAACTTTATGTCCAGATAAATCTCTATGAGATGATAATACACCAAAGGGACCCTCTACAAAATACTTGCCAAGATGTAACTCTATGACTTTGAGAATGATTAGATTTGAGACATCCTTGTCATTGGTATTTCTGAAAAGAATTGATGGATGGCTCTCTAGTCATACACCATCGGCACCCTAGAGAACACCAGTGAGATGACTCCAAGAAATAAAAAGTCAGGCTTTGACAAAGTACTTGGGGCAGACATTACAAAAGTATTCCCTACTAATGAAAGGATGCAGAAAATTCAAGCACGTGCAATCAGAGATGTAGACAGCACTTACCGAGGGATCTTGGTCACAAACGTGCTAGAAATGCAAAACATAGGAAATGCCAGAGGAAAGGTCATTTTTCATGTGCTGAACAAAAGGCATTAAGAAGGAACATGCTGAGCCTTTCTTCTTTGGCTTTCTTACTTGCGTGGATAGCACAGATGAAACCTGCAAGTGGATTTCCTAATCCATAGCAGGCTTGGAAGCTTCAAAACAGGCCTGGTACTTCTGTTGTCAGGGCTGGTGTACAATGGTCTTCATTACCGACCCAAGCTAAACACACTGATGTTATCCAAAATAGCTCAGTGGGAGAACCAGTCATGAAAGGACAGTTTACAGATGAAACAACATGCAACAACTATTTGTCAGGACCTTGTATGTAAGAAGGTCACAAGTTAACAATCTGATGAGCAATAATGCTTTAACAACAGAAGTGATACAGAAGCTTGAAGGGACCATTAAAAGAGCATGAGTTTCTTGAACTGTGAGCCAAGAAGGATAAAAAGCTGGAGAAGCAATTTGTTACAGCAGTGGTGTGGGGTGGTCTCAGCTCTGATTTCTCATCAAGGTCTGGAAGAACTAACCAAGGGATCAAAATGCAGCAGCAAGAGAACCTGCAGGGTGAGGCAACACAGTGTGCATGAAGATCAGACACAACCTTAAGAAACCCAGAGAGGGAAGACAGCAAGGAGTTCAGGTAGGTGTTCAGCTAGCCACTCTCACAAAGTCATCAGGGAGTTAAATATGCTTCCCCAAGAAGTAATGCTTCAAAAAGACTTGGGTACAACTTGGTTCTTGCCAATGGTGCTCACTTTCAGATTTCCTCATTTGGCCAATATTTTTAGTTTTGAAGTTACTCTTTTGTCACTGGCAATAATTTTCAAGATTTCCAGCAAAAGGAGACAGTTTAGGCCTTAGGCTGACTCAGTTCTTCTGTACATAGTACAGTTCTCAGGCATGTGCTTAATTAAAATGAGGTCAAGAAGGTTTGAGTGTTCCCTTAAGGTTATCAAGCACAAAAATATTTCCTTGAATCAGGGCCTACATCACCATTACTAATTCAGAGAGAGCAGGAGATAACTGCAAGTAGAGAGTATCTTCCACATGCAAAGGGAAGTAGCTCGTGTGTTTCATGCTGTTCTCCTGTGAAATGACACAAGACGAAGACACGTACTCTACAAATGAATCTTCTGGGAGTTTCACTGTTGTCTACAGCAGTGCTGAAGCCATTCTCCACAGTCAGCTCTTTTCTATCATAAAGAAAAGGATACACCATATAGAATGGTATATCTTTTCTAATACCCTGCACAAGAGTATTGCTTACTATACATCATAGCCTAAAAAATTGTCCTTTAGAGCAAAGAGTATCCTTGATGTTTTTCATATAGATTGCAACAATCCTCTTTCTTTCCTCATATATGAAATCATGCAAAACTTCTCTAATTCTTTTCATAAGATTTCTGCTAATAGTATATTGGAGTCAAATACTCCCAAGTTATGTGCAGTGTTGCCCCATGGAAAGTTTTCATAACAATTAGTATCCAGTTACAGAATTAGAACTATAAATACATTTATTTTGTGGAAGCAAGCAAAGCCAAAACAGAGTCAGGGTAAACTATAAGCTATTGTTCTTCCAGAAAACGTCATTAGAAAAAAACCCCACACTTGACCAACCAAAACTTTACAAAGTAAATAGTCACAAATACTGTACCTTCACAAAACAGCAGTGAATTACTTAATACAAGCTAAACTCATATTCATCTATAGGGCTAGGGTAATCCGTAAAACCTGGAGAGGAAACTGAAAATAGAAGACAGGATGGCCCTGAGGGTTTTAGAAACTGCTGAAAAGAACCACAGTATTTCCATAATAGCCTGGAACAAGTCAAAAAAAAAAAAAAAAGAAAAGAACTTGAGAATCGCTGAATTCTGACATATTACATATTAGTAAGGTGGTGCAAAGGGGGGGGTTTCTGATAATGCCACCTTTGTCTGAGGAGCACTCTGAGAAGAGTGGATATAAGTCTTTATGCACTAGGTGGAGAGAAATAGCCAACTGGGCTAGACTATCACACAAAATATTTATTAACTGTATGAATGCCAAGTACAACTAAAGTGTCACTGGAAAGGTTAAGAGTTTTCTTACTGGGGAATTACAGAGGAACTATGTTAAAAAAAAAAAGGAAAGGAAAGGAAAGGAAAGGAAAGGAACGGAAAG
>JAUBOD010000363.1:2502593-2524540 GCA_032353885.1 Nothura maculosa | reverse complement strand
GCACCGCGGGGCGCGGAGCGGGGCGCCCACCGCAGTGCCCCCATTCCTGCAGTCACCGGCATCACCAGAGAGTTTTTTCCTCCCGCCGCCCTCTTTTTCTTCTATTTCCTTATTCCTTCTATTTATTTATTTATTTATTTATCTCCCCCCCGGCACACACACACATACACACACACTCACACGGTTGTCCCGGGAAAAGGCAGCGCGTGGCTGGGGGATCCCGGGAGTGTCGCGGCGCCCACCGGGCTCTGCGGCGCCGGGAGACAGACGGGACCGGGGACAGAGGGGGAAGAAAGTTGAGAGCAGAGCCCAGAGGGAGCTCCCGAGCGGGCGTCCTAAAATCCCGAGGCCCTTTTCTCCTGCTGGAGAGCCCGGGTAATACACGGGGTCTTACTCATAGCCGTGCAGTGCAACAACAAGGCCTGGGTTATTTAAATAAATCATTTACATTACTGGCGTCACATTTAAATGCTTTTAACCTTTTTGTCGCTAACGTTCTGCTCCTGCATCGGCGCGGTGCTTCTTTGATGTGCCTGTAACATTTCACGGCACAGGAAGTGCCATTCCGTTGGATGCGTTACCTGGTGCTTTTGCTATCGGCAAAATCAGTTTTCAGAATGATACTTGGAGACCAAGCCACTCAACTTCCTTTGGCATAGGGCAGTCACGGAGCTGGCTCCAGGTGCCACTTAGAGAAGGGCCAATGCCTTGAACAGCAGCGGGGGCTGGAGCTCATCCCAGGAGGAGACCAGGAGCTTGGCTCCAGCCACTACTGCCATTCAAGTCTGGGGACCACAGTGCCAAACAGGACTGTGCTTAGTATGACTCACTGGGGCACAAGTTGAGGGGACAGGGCACAGGGAGGGACTTGTGGGACCTGGCAGGCCCTAGGAGTGGGGCATTGTGCTGGTTAGTTGCAGGTGGGGATGATGGGCCACCCGCCAGTGTCTTGGAGGAGACCGTGCACCTCATTGCAGAGCTCTGCAGAACTTCTTACCCCAGCATATTGTTTCATGGCACATGCCACAGACTGGGAAAAAAGACTTGGAGGTTCAGCCTGCTGTGCTTTAAAATAATATGTGTTCAAGTGCTTGCATTTGGGAGGTCTTTGCGTCTTGGCTAATAGTCTGTATGCCTCACTTAAAAAGTGATTCCCTGAAACTAGGTTCACAGGAAAACAGTACCTAATAAGTAACTGCTCAGGTTGCTTGCTTTATTACCAAGAAAAAAATACCCTTTTCATCTGAATGTTTTACTCATACTTCAGCAGCTCAGATACATCACAGTTTTTAGTCTCGCACTGTGACATTGCCCACAGATAATAACTGTGGTTATTATCCCTTAGCTAAAGTTCCAAAACTTCTGTTTATATCTTAAGTTTGAAAATAAAATATTAGCCACCAGAAGGACATCTCCTGGTGCAGAACACACAGTTTTAAGTTTAGCTAACTTGATAAAGCAAGGGCTGCCTGTGAAAAACAATAATAGATCTCTTTTTTTGTCCATTTTTGCCTCTGGGGAAATCCCTTAGTCATGTATTGAGTAGCAGAGTATTTCAAAAACACTATGAGGTATTCAGAAATGGAGTGGAGGTAAATAAAGAGGTAATAAAGTCATAAGCTAGGAAAATATGTTGTGTAAAATGGTTCAATCATTTATTTGTTAGTTGCAGGTGATTAAATATACTTGTCCTCAACCCTTTCTATGAATGGCAGGCACGTTTCATGTTAGAGTTTATTGCATGTTAATGCTACCATTTACTGGCTTTACTTAAGTCAATTTAGAAACTTCTGCCTGTACATATCAGTATCATAAAAATAGTCTCTACTAAGGCTGTCATTGGCAAGGTTTTTTTTTGCATTTATACACAGTCCGTCTCATTTGGGAGCTATTTGTTCTACTAAATATACGAAGCAAGTAGTTTTCAAAGTGTATGGCATGAATTAAAGATTTGGAGCGTGCATTTGTGTAGTGGACCCAACCTCTTGTTCTCTTCATTGTCCCAAACATTGTATTTTAATTTGAAACCTTCATTGGTTGAAAGCTTGCCAAAAGTGTAATTCACTGCTGATCTAACAGCATGAGCAGGTCTAAACATGCACAGTAATAAGAAGGTTGCCAGCCCTTTGCTTGTATCTGTGGATACCAAAAACAGCAGAACCAGTTCAGAATACTAGAACAACAGAATGCAGAACAAAATCTTGTTGTGCAAGTTTTAAAACTTTTATCTGTATAACCTTTGGAAAGATTGTAGTGTTTTTTGTCTGCTTTGCAGTTAAGTAGCTCAAGTCCTCACGTTCCACTCCATGTCTCGTTGTGTTTCCTTCTGCAGCATATACAGCAGTGATGATGATGAAGAAGATGTTGAGATGTATGATCATGATTATGATGGTCTGCTCCCTAAAGCTGGAAAACGCCACTTAGGAAAAACCAGGTGGACCCGTGAAGAGGTAAATATGAGCTAATTCATCACGTTCTCTAGCGCATGTGGAAAGACCAAGCATGGTTCAAATTTTTGTCTACCCAGTGACTTCATCCACAATCCCATCATATGAATAAGGACAATGATTTTGACCCATTAGCTACACACACTGTTTAACTTAACTTTGAAGAACATGGATGTCGTTTAGAGTAAGTGCATAAACAGCAGGTTATACATCCAGCAAGGTCTACATATCAGATACTCGAGTTTCTCTGTTATCCCAGTTGGAGACACAGAGTAGGAGTCACCAGCAGCAGTGTTTGGTTGTTACTGCTGCCTCTTTTTGTTTGAAAATGGTTGCTATGTGAGAGCTGACGTGGGCTCGGTGTCCCACAGCAGCAAACAACTGTGGCAGAAACTGCTGCAATTGGTGCCATTTGCAGTGGGCACTTTCATTGCAGCATTTTGATTCTGAACGGAAAAAAAAGTAAAAGCTAGAAGAAGGAATCTCACAAAGCTACCAAAATTGGACATTTAAGATTTATTTAGCTTTTGAAGGTCAGAATGTGTTTCAGTACCCTTGTGTTGACTTTTCAGATGAATTCTGGTATCAGGTCTTCTGCCACGTAGATATCCTATGACCATTTAATTGCTTTAAGTTTATTGTGAAGTATATTAATACAATTACTAAATTATGTTTTGACTTTCTTCCCTGTACCAACTTCTATTGATATATAAATAGTGACAGGTCACCTCTTGTAAGGTCTTTTTTTCTTTTAATTTAATCATAAGAGAACATGCAGAATCCGCTCACAATGATCAGCAGCAAAAAGGGGCTGTTACTTTAATCGGGCTTTCACTGCACCCTGATGGGGAATGAGCAAATTATTGGGACTTCCAGTGCTTTCAAGACATTTGAAGTTCCAGACTGATTTTTAGCGGTCCAAAGACAATCGAGTGCCCGAGTGTTTATTGAATTCCCTTGTTAGTCATGTGCCTGGCATCTAAACATCCATGCACTCCTGTAAGTCCCTTTCAAGAACAGCACTCACTGCTCTGAGCAGTAAAATGGGAATGTAACAGTTGAGTCACACAGAAGCCCAGAAAGTCGGTCTTTCTCCTGCAGCAGCTTTAAAGAACTTGCCAAATGCACAGGTAAGGAAAAAAATCCTTCTGATTTAGTCAATTACAAACAAAAGAAGAATGCAGATTCCCTGCTTTAATATTAGGGGATGATGACACAACAAGGAAACAAATGCATACAAAGTTACTAATATAAATTTGGGGATTTTGGGGGTGCATTCTCATTTATGTTTTTTTCTCTTAATGATTCAGGATGAGAAACTGAAGAAGCTTGTGGAGCAGAATGGCACAGAAGACTGGAAAGTCATTGCCAATTTTCTTCCTGTAAGTGGATATTGGTTTCTGTTTCCAGTTCTAGTGACAACTCTTTATCACAGGGTTCCAAGGAAAGGAAAGGGGAGTGGCAGTTTCATAGTTCAGTTTTTGAAGAAGATATAAAACCTCTCTGTAGGTTGAGAGCTCAGCAGTTCATTTAGTTAGAGCACTCTGGAAGTCCTTACCTTAATTTTCCTTTCACTTCTCAGGAAGGGTTGGAAAACATCAAACAAGCAAAGAACAGAGGGTACAGGAGTGTTGGCAGTAGATGCAATAGATACGATACTGAAACAAAATGTCTTGGCGCAGAGGAAAAATAGCTTTGCTGAACTGCAAGTGCAGAAAATATTTTTTTGAGCTCTTCAGCTCTTGTAGAAATACTGCACGTGAAAGCTCTTAAAGCTCTTTTTAAAAAGGACAGCTATTATGCCAGATGGTGGAGGAGTTTTTGTAGTTTTAGTGCTACAGTCATAACTGCAGAAACTGCAGAAATGTAGAAATTTGTCTAGCTCAGTGAGCAACGTGATAGTCGGGCACCACCTTTTCAGACCCACTCTATCACTACCATGCAATTTAATAACAGTAATCGGCGGTGAGATTTAGTGAAGTAAGTGTACCTTGATAAGAGCAATATCGTTCGATGTTCATCTTTTTAAAGAATTATTTACTTTGCATATCTCGCATTTCATTAGAATCGGACAGATGTTCAGTGCCAGCACCGATGGCAGAAGGTATTAAACCCAGAACTTATCAAAGGCCCCTGGACTAAAGAGGAGGATCAAAGGGTGAGCAGTTTTCCATTCCATCTGATTAATACCTTAAAAGTGGATGTAATGTATCGGGAGAAAACTACTGGAAATTTCCGTGATGTCGACACTGATATGGCCTGAGACAGGACTGATCCTTTAATATCAATGCTTAATATATGTATGTGGTTTTCTAAGCACTCTACACAAATTAATTCATGTTGATTTCCAACCCTGATCACAGTGTTGTATGTTGTAGAAATGCAGTCTGGATTGTCTTTATTATGACCAGACTTTTCCTTTTGGGTAAAAATATAAAGGGGGCCTGGGAAGCTTTAACTGTGTATTAGCTTTGCAGTGGCAATTTTGAGAAATGTCATTGAAAATATTGCTCCACTATAGAAAAATTGCATTGATTCATTATGCATCATTAAATACAGGCAAGTTTTTATGTCCTTCTTTGAAGGTAATAGAACTCGTGCAGAAATACGGTCCAAAGCGCTGGTCTGTCATTGCTAAGCATTTGAAGGGAAGGATTGGAAAACAGTGCAGGGAGAGGTGGCACAACCATTTGAATCCAGAAGTGAAGAAAACCTCCTGGACAGAAGAGGAAGATAGAATTATTTACCAGGCACACAAGAGACTGGGAAACAGATGGGCAGAAATTGCAAAGTTGCTGCCTGGACGGTAATGACATATACCTTTAGCTCTTAAATAGAAAAGAAGGAAAAAGCTGCAGGCCTGAGCAGTCTGTTTCAGTTGCCTGGGGCTGCACAGTGTAAATCAAAAATTTGGGGCTCAAGTCCTGGAAAGCGGATGACATCAGTGTGCACTTTTCCTAGTGGGGAACTGTTCTATTTGGTCAGTATGTGGAATAATACACTGTTTATACATGCTTTTAATGTTTGTCGTAGGTAAAAAAATCAATAACTAGATAAAATCCGTAACATTTTCCTAAATATATGTGTAAACTTACTTGTGCTTGAAATAACAGACTACATTTAAATTCATTGAACAGTGAAGGATCAGGCTCTACAGGTGGAACATAATTTGCATTCAATTAAGGGCATGCCTTCAACATAGTCTGTTTATTCAGAGTGTATCAACAAGAAGGCTGTCTCAGCATTTGTATTTGCTCCCAAATCAGTCAGACAAATTTGATCTGTAAAAAGCTCTATATGAAACAGAAGAGGTTAACTTCCTCTAGTTGCAATCCTTTGTCTCATTCAAAGTTTACAACTTGTATATGAATTTAGAGATTTGGTGTCTCTCTTCAGTGTACAGTAAAAGTGACTCAACATAAAATGTAATTGAGTGCATAATACAAGCAAAGATTATTTTTCCCTTCTTAGTTTTATTCTTGTTGTTTGGTGAAATACTGAATGCAGTGCCATTGTGATATGTTTCTAAGTGAGCATTCCTTAGAATTCCAAAGAAATAAGTTTCTTTGTAGAAGAAAACAAGAAATGGATCTGCTGCTTGGGAAGGTTTTCTGTAGCTTCCACATATCGCAGATGTTTCTTTCAAAAGTATCGTGTGATGGTGAGGTTTTTCTGATAGAGGAGTTACTTCTCAGAGTGCTCTTAAAAATCTCACAAACTTGATAACAAGTTTTTATAAGCTTTTTCTGACTCATATTTTTGAGAATTTGTATCACAGTTTTTCTGCAGCTGAGAAAAAACATATTGGTTTTGTTCACTGAATGCATGTGTATAGCATGATGGTACCGCTGTTTAGGTGGCCCACTGGAAAGTTGTCTGGAAGACTTTTTTTCACAGTTGTTTTCTTTCTTTCAAGCAAGGAGATACCAATAAAGTTCCACTGAAATATTGAGAGTTACAAATGCAATGTAGTCAGTCCTTAGAGTTGCCTCAAAGAGAGACTTAGCGCTCACTGTCACCTTGTCCCATGAGGATGCAGTGAAGCCAAAGTTCTTAATTTCTTGCAGTCTGCAAACTTGAGACAAGGGGTCGAGGTTACTCCAAAAAGGTTTTAAATAACAGCAGCCTATTCTTTTTTCCCTACCTTTTATACTAAACATCTTTCTTGAGAAATGGAGAGTCGTATTTTCAAAGGTAGAGAGGCAGGTAGAAGGTCAGAGAAAACCACTAGATTTTGAACAGAAACACTCAAAAAAGTTCCCTGTCTCTTGATTTCAGCTTGAATTTACATTTTATTTTGTAAAGCTCTTCAACTATGTGCATTATCCCATTGCAGAACTGATAACGCCATCAAGAACCACTGGAATTCTACCATGCGCCGCAAGGTCGAGCAGGAGGGCTATCTGCAGGAGTCCTCCAAAGGCAGCCTGGCATCGGCAGCCATCGGCTACCAGAAGAGCGCTCACTTGATGGGCTTTGCCCACGGAGCGCCTTCTGCCCAGCTCCCAGTGGCCGGCCAGCCTCCCCTGGGCAATGACTATTCCTATTACCACCTCCCGGAGCCACAAAATGTAAGCTCCTGCAAGAGCCTTTGCCCGCTTGGCTTTGGGGAGCGGGTGGATGGTCTTTTTGCCAGCTTGGGTGGATGGTCAGAAAAGGTTAGTAAGCCCTTTGGGTCACTGCTCAGCAGGATTCGTGGGTCCTCGATGTCAGGCGAGGTCTTCAGTGACCAAAACAAGCATAAATATATGTGCATTTCAAATTGGTTGCTGGCATTGAAGGGATGAAATGGGATGTAGTGCTTTTAACATAAGGCAAAACACCACTTGGCATTGAGTACCATTTCTTATAGCGGTTAGTTTTATCCGTGTTGAAAATCAGTTGAATCTGGGTGAATCTGCTTTGGTAACCTGTTTGCAGTTGACCTGTCAGAACTAAGTAAACAAGTATTGTTTTTAATCTTTTCTATTATGATTAATAATGAAATAGACTGATCAGCTACATTATAAAGTTTTAGATTATAATCAAATGCATCTTTAGTATTTTCAATGTAGAAAATTGTACAAATGCATCTATAAATTATTCATCTTTTCTTGTTCAGGAAGGATAGATACTTCATATATGAATTTTCTTCCTTTTTTTTTCTTTTAAACATTTTTTTTTTGCTTTTTCTTGCTCTTTCCTCTGTGTAGAACATAAATGTTAAGAACCTAAACCCAAATATATCTTTAATGCAAATTCACAATGCAGATCAGTTAATATGACAGAAATAATAACTTTTAATGTCTTTTGCTTTTTGACCTAGGTCCCTGGTCAGATCCCATATCCAGTAGCATTGCATGTAAATATTCTCAATGTTCCTCAGCCAGCTGCTGCAGCTATTCAGGTAGATAATTTGAACTTCTTTTCAAGATCCAATTTGTTAAATGTTTGATATGCATGTCAAAGATTTTGCATTGAGGATTTTAATGTAATAAGTATGAAGAGCGAAAATGGGGAAGGAGGGGGAGTTCTGGTATGGCTAATGATTGCTTCTTGTGAAGTGAATTTAAGACACAATAGTTGACATCTGGTGTGCTAGCTTTCACTTTCTTCATTTCAAATGTTTTTACTGAAATTCAGCAGGGACTTTGATAGTGGAAAGCCCAGTTGATGTTTGTTTCATCTTGGAGTCTAATTTGGCTATTAAAACCACAGGACGGCAAGCCATAAGCATTTTAGTTGCTACATCCTATCAGACCTTTATCTTTTCTTTTCCCTTAACTCTTAATTTCAGAGACACTATAATGATGAAGACCCTGAGAAAGAAAAACGAATAAAGGAATTAGAGTTGCTACTAATGTCGACTGAGAATGAACTGAAAGGGCAGCAGGCATTACCAGTAAGACTGTCACTGTGTGCTTGGATGGAGGGATAGCAGCATTACCCCAGTGCTTGTCTTTCTAACTTTTTATTCCCGCCTTGCCTTTGGTACTAATCAAGGCCCTATATTTCCATTTTAAAAGGATGAAACATAGCACATATATTGTCTGCATTTGCTTTTGTGAATTCTTTTATAAAAGAAATTGCAGTTATTTTGCTTTTGAAAAGTGGGAGCAGGGCTGGGCTCTGTCATGTTACGTAATACTGGAAACTCGATGATGGTACTAAAATGAAAAATCCCACAGATCTTAAATCAGCAGGATCTGCATTTCTGAAAGTGTGCAATGGTTCATATGATGAAAGGTTCATATAGTGCCTGTACATCCGATTTTTCTTCTCTGTTGTATTCTTTTCTTCAGCTGTGTATTATACACTTCGTAAGCTTCAGACTTGGTGCATGATTGACAGTTTGTTTTACTTATCTGAATAATGTTAGATCCTTCATAACTGCATGTGTGGAACAAATGCTGGCTATTACTGTATTCTAATACTTTGCTGTACAAGCCATTGGATGCTAAAATGTAAAAACCCCGATGTAATTACTTACCACTATCACCAAAGCCAAGGATGCCCAAATCATCTTAGAAGATAGGTGATAGCCAGCAGATTCTTCTTTTTTTTGGGTAATATTTAAATTAATAGTAAAACAACTGCATGCATGATATGTTAGTTTGGCCACTTTTTTAACTTTAGTTAATGTTTTGCAATTTCTTCTGTTGCATGATCACACTGGAAAGAAACTTCTGTTAATTTGTTCTTCTGCTTTCCTAACCGTGTTGATTTGACAGCCTCTTCATTGCATTGGTGTAAGCTGTAGCATTAGACAGGGACAGAAGAAGAAAAGGAGATAAGCAAACAAAAGCAACTCTAACTCTTAAACTCTTTAGCCTATTACAGTGCTGAGCGCTCAGTAGGGAACTCCTGCCATTTCTTGCTTCTCACAGAAAATGACTTACAGGCACTTTGAGCTTTTTGGAGTAATGCAGTATGACTTACTTGTATGTTAGTGATGATATATGCTCATAATTCTGGAAATCAATACTGAGGTAACTTTGGGATAACAAATACAATGCCGCTATTACTTAAAATGAGATCTTGTGCTGATGAAAGGAAACATCTTGACAATTGTTTCATGGGCATAAGTTTTTAGATGATGATGCAACTGCTTTTATCTTTCCTCCAGAGGCATCTGACACCTTGTGCAATTTCATTGCTAAGTTCCTTTTGCCTTTTCCCCCTTCTTTTTCTCTTCTTCTTCTTCTTCTTCTTCCTTTAGACACAGAACCACACATCAAACTACACAGGCTGGCACAGCACCGCAATCGTTGACGGTGCCAGGACAAGTGGTGACAGTGCGCCTGTTTCCTGTTTGGGGGAACATCACCACTGTACTCCCTCCCCACCGGTGGACCACGGTTGCTTACCTGAGGAAAGCGCATCCCCTGCAAGGTGCATGATTGTCCACCAGAGCAACATCCTGGACAATGTTAAGAATCTCTTAGAATTTGCAGAAACACTCCAGTTAATAGACTCCGTAAGTAGAACCGTCACCTCAGGTGACTTTGCGTGTGGTCAAGGACTAAGGGGAAAGGAGCTGGGAGCGTCCTAAAGCTGTTTCTTTTTTCTGAGTAGCTTCTAATTGCTTCAAGAGCTGAAGCTTGGCTTGTGAAATAACCACACACGGTTGTTCATAAATGAAGCCCTCGAGTGTAGATACATGTACTCTTTGGGGGTTTCTCCCTTCCTTGCTGCATCTCAGTATGCAAGTGTGATTTTTAGCATACTGCAAAATAGGAGTTAAAACAGTTTAGAGACCAAATTAGAGACGCCAACAAACATTTTAAAGAGTTAGATGATGCTTGTTTGTATCAGAGGAGACATATGCTCTAATTTCATGTGAGGCTGTTGATTTATCTGTGTTGTTTTCTAAAGGTTTTCCATGTGGCATCAATAGCTGTTTCTCAGAGTTTAAGGAGCTCACCTAGTGAATCTCAGAAACTGGAAATGCAGTATATGAATACCAAGCAACTGACTGGCATCACTGCTGGCCTTTTTATTGTTATGGTCACTCAGATGCTATATGTAACATAAGCAGTGCATTGAATTGCCATTGGTGGTGGCATCTTACTTGAGCAGCAACAGCGTGTGCCACATCCCACTTGACAGGTCTTGAGCAGTTGCTGGTTAAGAGAAAATGGACTCAGTTCAGAGTCCAGCACAGGCCCTTTTTCTGTAATGAAAGGCACTGTCTGCACACAGAGCGGCAAATACTGGTGAAGTCGTAAGGACATCATTTGACTCATTGCAGGAACTGAGTTGCCAGCAACATTGGGGTGTTGGACAGCTTGGTACACTGAGGGTATATATTAAAAACACAAATAAGCATTCACAGTATTACTCAAGTAAACAGGGTCAAGCTCTCTTGATTTGGGAAATATTGTTTTTATTGTTGATTACAAGCATATCTTAGCGCTGTATTTTCATGAGGTGGCACTATACACTGTCTTATAGCTCCGTGCCTCCCACGTTGTTTCAGGATCCTTCATCACGGGGTGATCTCAGCAGTTTTGAATTCTTTGAAGACACAGATACTTCGGCTAGCAAAGCTCCCTCAGGCAGAGCCGCACAGCTTCAGCAAAGAGGGGCCAGTGCTTGTAGACCTCACGGACACCCCATCACATACTTGAGCAAAATCATGTCGAGTCAGGGCCCTCCCGGCTCACCCAAGTCCTTGTGTGCCTCGCAGTGCAGCGCGGCTCCATGGCTCCTTCTTCGCAAAAGGAGAGGGCTCTGCAGCCCCTTAGCCAGGAGCCACAGTAGCACTTTGGTACTAGCTGACGACAGCAGCTCAACTCCTAAGCGCTCCCCTGTCAAAAGCCTGCCCTTCTCTCCCTCGCAGGTAGATCAAGACTTGTGCACAGATGTTACTAATTCTCAAAAGTCACCGCAGTGTTAACAATTTAGAAACTAATCCCTTGGAACAAATGACTAATTGCCGTTGTGCTTGCTGATTTCACTCCGTGTTTGAATCTTCTCACTGCTCTTAAGTCTTCACCACTGGGTTTAGATGATCAGCAAGCTAACTGTTGATTCTCTTATTTCAAATTAATGTGTGGTTTTTGTTTTTTGTTTTTTTTTCATTTGGATCATATTTGTAGGGGAATGTGATTGCTTGCTTTGTTCTTGCTGTTAACTCCTTCAGCTGCTAGAGTTTAACATTTCTGATCATTTGTAATACTTTCCATCTCTGTCCACTCACAGTATGATTCATTGACCTAGAAAACCCCAAACTGCATTTAAATAGCATTCAGGTTGTGAGACAAACTAACAACAACCAGCAAATTCAAATCATGGCTTCCCATCCTTAACTCAAGCCATGTGGGGTGGGGTGGAAGAGGAATGAAGAGAAAATTGGCCTGTTAAAATTGTCTGATCTGCCCATTGAAGTTCCTATTGTTTGTTGCTTTGTTTCACAGCTGCAGCACTATTTAAACATGTTGGGTTTTTTTGTTTGCCTATGTATTTTTGCTGGTTTAGTGTTTGGTTTGGCTTTGATCCTTAAAGTCAGAAAAACACTTTTTCATTGAAGGTTATTAAAAGATTGCATGTAATGGTCTCCCACTCTATCTCCACTTAGGCATATATCTTTTATCCAGTGAGATCTGTATTTTCATATATGCCATGCTATTGAAAAAATACCTTAGTGGGATACAAGTAAGTCCAGAAGGTAATAGATCTTACAGCAAATCTTTGTCAGAATAAGGGGTAGAGCTACACTAACAGATTCATAGATATTAGAAGTGGGAACAATATTTTAGGTTACTAAATGGAATTCCTGCAAAAGTAATTCCCTCCCTTCAATACCACTGCCTCCTTTGCAGTCAGAGATTGCCATTGCAGAGCACTTCACGCACCCCTCAAGGACCATAGTTTTCATCTTATTCTGTAAAAAGGGAACACTTTGTTTGGACCACAGTGATAGGAAATATATTTTCCAGTCATAAACACTTTATTTCAAGTACCTAGATTCTGATGATAACTTTCATGGAACTTAGCCCCATTTCCTGTGGGTTTATTCCTGAAACATCCCTTCTTCATTTTCACTCAGTTCTCAGCAGGCACACTGCTCTTAATATTAGTTGTAGTTTATTTGCAGAAAACCCACATCAGGCTTTTAAGATTTGGCTCTCTAAGTGCTGCAGAATTTTTCTCACTGGAATGGAGTATCATTCTGTTTATAAGTTCCCATTCTAGAGATGATAGGTTTTGCTTCCTAAATGCCCAACCAAACTGTTAATTGAACTTGTTTTATTTTTTTTTTCCCTCCACATAGTCAGGCTCCCCATGTGCACCCACCTGTAGGTTCAGGAAAACCACTTATGTTGTCACCGAAAAGAAAGTGATTTATTCTTCTTTCTTTTATTTTTATTTATTTTTTTTTTGAATTGCACTTAAAAATAAGTCTAGTCATCTGGAGTGCCAACTGATTTTCTCTTTCCCTATTTACAGTTTTTAAACACCTCAACCAATCATGAAAACCTGAGCCTGGACAACCCCACTTTAACTTCCACTCCAGTGTGTGGCCATAAGATGGCTGTTACAACACCATTCCACAGGGACCAGCCTTTCCGGACACAGAAGGAAAATCATCATTTGTAAGCCTCTTCCAGCATTGTATTGTCAGATTCATGAGGGTTCATTTTGGACACAACCAAAGCAAAAGGCTGGGTAACTGTGTGCTTCCTGTGGAGTTGTTTGCTAGTACACTCAGATTCTTCTTGCTGAAGAATAATGCTTCCATTTTATAACTACCAGGGTAGCTTATTAATAAAGAGTAATTGTGCATATAGAATTGCCTTTTTTGAACAAAGCCATTCTGTCTTCTAATATTGCAATAGATATTCTTCCGTAAAAACAAGATGTCAACTTGCAAATGTATTATATGAGTGCAGGAAAACATTTATCAAAGTCTTAGAGCAGTCGTTATCTTCATGCGCATATTTTTGCAGTGGGCTGCTATTTCCAAACGCATCCTTTTAAAGTTTTTCTGCTTTTTTTTTAAAGTTTCAGAACTCCGGCAATCAAGAGGTCGATATTAGAGAGCTCTCCAAGAACACCCACTCCATTCAAAAACGCACTTGCAGCTCAGGAAATCAAATATGGTCCTTTGAAAATGCTGGTAAGAAGGAAACAATGATAAAAGTTGCTTTGATATTAGTGCGGAGGGATGTTCTGGCACTCATATAGAACATTTCTTCCTTTCAGCCTCAAACTCCGACTCATCTTGTAGAAGATCTGCAGGATGTTATCAAGCAGGAATCTGAAGAGACTGCAATCATGGCTGGGCTACATGAAAGTGGACCCCCTTTGCTGAAGAAAATCAAACAAGAGGTAAATTGCAAACTTACCTGAGGCAATTTAATTCGGAGCTCTTTGCTGTGAAACTTATAGCAATACCTTTTCTGTTAAATAGTGATATCTGGTTTTCTTTCATGTGAGCCCCAAGATCTTAGTGCCGGTTCTGTATAGTGTACTAGGCATGCCTAATTCAGCCCCCATTGATTTCCATAGAAGTCTTTCTGCTGTTTTCAGCAGGGGTTTGCTTGGGCTGTTCTAATGCGGTTTTCATTTGAAACTTAAAAAGAAAAAGAAATTAGACAGGAATTTGGATTGAGTCCTTCTAATATTGGTGAAAACTATAGAAGAACCCCACAGGGACCAAGCTACATGGAGTGACATAGAAACCTGAAGATTTGAGGACACTGCATTATATTACTTTGTCACTAAAATTCCAAAAATACATACGGTCTGCATCTCCTTTAGGGGATTAAACTCTTGAATACTGACAGAGAGCTGAGTGCAAGTATTCAAAGTTTTATTAGATGGTGTTCTTTTGAGAACCT
Organism: Nothura maculosa; assembly: GCA_032353885.1. Taxonomy (NCBI): domain Eukaryota; kingdom Metazoa; phylum Chordata; class Aves; order Tinamiformes; family Tinamidae; genus Nothura; species Nothura maculosa. Next base: position 2,510,268 of record JAUBOD010000363.1, on the reverse strand, counting down.
TGAACATTTTCTTTCTGCAAAGAGCAAGGTTGCTGTAAAAGATTACCCTGTAAATCTGTGTTATGCACAACTGTGAAGAATATTTATTCAGCCTGTTAAAAATTTGGAAGATAAATCTCCTTTTGATCAGTTAGATACTGCTTTTTTTTCACAGTGCCTTTCTTGCTTTCAGGTGGAGTCTCCAACAGATAAAGCTGGACTTTTCTTTTGCTCAAACCACTGGGAAGGAGAACACCTGAACACTCAGCTCTTTACACATGCATCTACTATGCAAGATGTGCCAGTAAGTACAAGCTTCCACACCACCAAATGATTTTACAGTTTCACATCCCATTCAGTTCTTAAATGCAACAGAGAAAATAGTTTACATATAACCTTCCCAACTAGAAGGCATTATTCACTATTTTCACACTGTTTTCCTATACACAGCAGATAAGAGGCAAATACCTCTCTCTCAATTAGATCATTGCACAGCCTATAGAAGTTAGCAGAAGTTGCGGCTGCTGTGCAGGCCATGAAGAGAACGCATTTACAGGACATCTGCATCTATGCATAAAAATGAGTAGGTTACAGAGTTAAACTGTTTAAAAAGAAAAAAAGATTTTTTTGTTCAAAGGTTCTCCAACATGCGCATGGTGGCTTTGTGCTTCCCCGGGACTGCTCAGTTTTGTTACTGTTACTCGTGTGCATAGGAGAGTCACAGGGTAAACCCCTAGCACATAATAATGCTCCTCCAAAGTCAAGCCTGGGGACCTCCAGCCTATGGTGTGTGCCCAGGCTGGCACCTCCATTTGTGACAGTGCCTGATGTAAAATGATGGGCTGGATCTGCTTCTAAGACATTCCATATAGTTTCTTTTTTTGTGTTTTGTTGAGCTGTTAAAAAAACTTTATTTTTTTTTTCTTGTTCATTTGTTCAGAATCTCCTTACCAGCTCCATTTTAAAGATGCCAGTGTCAGAAGAGGACAGTGGTTTTCACAGGCCATTTGCGGTTCCTAGGAACAGGCCACTACCCAACCCACTGCAGGTAACTCCCCCTCCATTAAAAACCTTTCTTCAGTCAAAATACATTCTGCAGATGCCCAGTACACTCTCACAGGCTGATCTCAAGTTTTCAAGTAGGGAAGAATGAAACACTAAGGCGAGTAGTTGGCCCTGAGCCAACCATCACTCCCCAAAGCAAGCTGCAGGCCCAGCAGAGGAGTCAATGTGGGCCAGAGGCCTTTACCTGTAGACTTCTTGGATGCAGCTTTTCATTTGCAGAGCAGGGAGTGTGATGGTGCTGCTCCAGCCAGGACATGTCAGTTGGCCCCAGGCTCCAGAGCAGACTCTGGCAGCGGCTGCTTTTGCAGGCTCAGATGTAGCTGGTGCTACCAGCCAGCAGCTGTCAAACCAAATCCTACAGCGGAGGGAAACAGCCAAGCTGATCTTCCCTGGAGCTCAGGAGAACATTGTGCCAGGATTACTGTTGTCATTTATTGTCTGAAATAGTTCCACAATGCTTAGGCCCAACTTCATGTCTCAGGATCTCTTAACTGAAGTAAATGTGTGGTTGTTTTAATTCAGTGATTAGGTTGTATTTTAGGTACTTAGGCTTTTCTTAGCTGTTCACAAATACATAAACTTGCTGTCAATTTTAGCGGCTAAATAACTGTTATATAGGGCCTGATCTGTAGCCCAATGAAATAATGTAAAGTAAATAATGAAATATTCAGCAGCCTTTTCATCAGTTCATGTGGGTTTTCGATCAGGCCCATAGCAATATAGATAGTGATTTTGGTCTTTCCACCAAAACCCTTATTTTTGAGATAGATGAGTAAGGAATTTTATATCCCTTCTCTACATGGGCCACTTGAGTTGAAGACAGTCATTCTTTACAATGAGTCAGTGTCACAGAGGAAATAATAACTCCACAGTTTCTGACTTCTGGACAAGTTTTCAGCTAGTCTTTTCTTTTTTCTCTGCTTTCAGAATTTATATTAGGAGAAATATTGGTTATTTGCAGTAAAACAAACTGTTTATAATCTGTATTTGATTATGTATCCCTAGTCTAGCACCATAAAGCAATATTGAAATTTTACACCTGTCCCTGTTTTTGCATTTCAAACACCAATGACATTTGATGATGTCAGTAGCAAAGCCGGGCTAGAAATGTAACTATAAGAATTCCTCAATTCCTTCACCTGTTTTTCCTTTGAAATATGAGTGAAATATTCTGACATTAAAAATAAACAATTTCAGAAGGTATGTTACAGAATTAGCAAAGGAGTAGGTTTATATTTTGCATTACCAGATCATGTGATTGAAAAGCACCTTTGGAAAGTCTGGCACCAAAATCTCTGCAGTGTATGGAGATGTCTGGGCCAAAAATCCTCACTCCCTGCTGCTTCTGGCTCTTCCCAGCCTCACAAGTCTCTGTTTTTTAGCTGTGTTGTGGCACACATCCATGAGGAAAGTTTGAAGATTCATGCTCTCCTCTCTGTCTCCTTACTCTCTCTGCCTGCTTGGCAGAGCAGCCCCATCAGCATGGCCAGTGCCTGAATTCCAGCACATCCACAGGAGTAGGGAGGAATTTTCTGGCAGCTGACTGGAATTATGCTGAGGATTGCCTTGCTAATGGCAGTTGCCTGCATTCTGCTTATAACAGAAACGAAGTGTTTGAGGCATCTATGAAATAGGATCGTTTGATCTCTAGCATAACAATGTTAGGTTTCCTATCATCTAAAAATAATTTTACAAGCCACTATAAACGAAAAGACTTATATAACCTTCTCACCCTACTCGTGCTGATTTTGGTCAGGAAGTTTACACAGTCAATTTGTGGGCCATTCTAGAGACCATTCTTCAGTCCTTGGGTCAGGAAAAGCCTTTATAATTTTGCTTGAAGTTAAAAGTCGGTTATTCCCATTGTTAGTCTAAAGAGGATTTTTCCTTAAGTAGGAAATGAATAAAAAAGGACTTTGCAGTTTGTCTCAGTACTTATAACCTGTTAGACTGAAGGAAGCAGCAGTAGTAAAAAGCCTCAAAAATATTTGGCAGGCAGCACCGTGGACTCAAACTGCTGGTCCTCCCTGCTGGTCAAGAACTGTCGGGTGCTCCAGATGAAATATAGTTGTAAATGAGGAATGAGACTAAAGGTGTCTATGCTTGGGCATGGATTACTTTCTTCAGAGTGAAATGCAGGTTCTTTATAGCAGTGCAGTACTGAGTGTTGATCAGTGCACAGTCTGATTTGGTCTTAGTGCAAGGGGTAAATCTGCTTCATCCCCTGCTAAGTTTGCTTGAGCTCACTGAGAGGAGTGTTTGGCCTCTGCTGCTCCAGAAGCACATAGGGTAATTGCATGAATTGGCTTCATGGTGGTAGGAGTGTGTCCTTGCGCTGGGAGCACATGTGTGTTGTTAGGACAGTCTGTGTCTGACAGGTGTGGAGAAATTGGAAATGTTACCATTTGTTCTTGATTTTCCCTTTCTAACCAGTTTTTAGAGTGTCATCACCCTATGCCAGCATGTACATTGCATGTTTTATTCCATGTGCACACAAATACAGTTATAGCTGCTCAATCCCAGCAGGCAGAAAAGAAATACTGTGGAACTCATCTGGGTTAAATTTAATTGTATCTGCATATGTTTACATTGCTGCTCTTATTATTTTGGACCTGATCCAGTAGCTCTTACCTAGGCAAATTTTCACTGACTTCAGTCCAAGTAAGGATTATAGGGAAATTTGCACCTTGGATGTGTGCATGGGGAGGGAAGAGAAAAGAGTTTGCCACCGCAAACTCTAAACTTTATTATTTTTAATATGCTTGGTACAAAGCTTCTAAAATTATTTTTTTCTTTTAAATTTAAATTTACCTAAAAGGGAAATAGGACATTATCAACTTGCAGTATTTTTCATTGTTTTAATAGTTTGCACCGTATTTACTTGAAGGAAAGGATATTTGGCTGGCATTAAATGCAGGGAAGTGTCTGATGATGACTTGCCCTTTTGCCTGTTCACCTCCAAACTAGGCAACAGTAACAAACATTTAGAGCAATGTCAAAGGACTGAAGGATCGTTTTTTTCACTGCATTTTGGTTACACCTTCATGCAGCTTGGCAGACAGTAGTTGACGGTCATCTCAGGTAGCACAGTATGAATCACCATCACTCAGGAGGCAGAGCTTCAGAGCAGGGCTGGATGGGGATGTGCCAGCTGCATGTTGTTCATGTGCCACGTCAGCAGGCACAGCCTGAGTGATCGGAGGCAGCCAAGCCATCTTCCCCATTTGGCAGTCTCAACAACACAGCAGTTGGTGACAACCAAGATCCTATATTGTTGTTACTCGAACAATACCCAATTTCATGGCAGGGTGAGTTTGGCCTTGGCAGAAACTTGGAAGGGTTAAGATTTTGGGATAATGTGTGGAGCCCTATTGAGCCAGACCAATTATCCGCATTGAGCATTTGGTTGAATAGCTCCTGATAAGAGGTGGTTGAGTAAAACCTATACTTTTGGTCTTTCCTGTGTAAAAGTCATGCTTTATTTTATATTATAGTCTGTAGCCAATCAAATAAGTAACAGTATATAAAACAAACTACCCTAACAAGTACATTTTAGATAGAAAAGATCATAGCCCATCTACCTAACCCTGCAGGCTATCAAAAGACACCATGAAATGGAACCTTTTAAGAAAATAGCACTGCTTTGATATCTTCTTCTCCCGGTAACAAAGGAAATAACATAAGGTAAAAGCCCTGCAAGCTAAAGAGAGTGTTCTTAAACCCCTAGCTCCTGTCACTTTCCATTTTTTAACCACAGACTGACACATTTCAGCTCGAATTTCCTGACTTTCAGTGGTTTGTGTAACCATCTTCATTTTCTTTAAAGAGCAAGTTTAAAGGATTTTAAAAGAAACTGCTACCCGGTAAACTTTTTTTTTTCAAGACTGGGAGCTGACATTAAGCTTAATTTTCTGCACTTTAAAAAGTCAAATGTGGAGTTGAGCTTGCACAAGGCACAACACACAGGCAAGGCAGCTGTCTTTGGGAGGAGCCCCTCTGTGCTTTTCCTCCACAGCTTTTTGGGGGACAAGGAGATCACAAAGTCTCATATTTTTGTTCCCTTGGTCAAGGGTGAAGGGGGACGCAGTGCACTCCTGCACAGCAGTGCAAGGCAGCCCGGTGCTTTTCTCTCTAGAGCCACTGGTTCTTTTCCTGTGCTGACTGGACGTGCGCTGGGTTTTGCAGGCATGAGGGAAGCAGGAGGAGGTGGGAAGTTAAGGTCAGTCTCCTCCCTCCCTGAGCAGCAGAACTCAGGTTGCAAACAGATCAGAAGTTGTTGCTGTCCCGAGTAGATAGAAGTCTCTCAGCTTTCAGAGGCTGCAGCTGAGGAAAAATGGCGGCTTGACTCTGAGCCATTGGCAGCAGTGTGTTCCGACCTGGAGTATAAGAATAACTTAGGGACAAAACTCACAGAGGTACTCAATATCCTAATGTGAGTTGCAGGTGCTCAGTACATTTCCATATCTCTCTCATTAATCTTGCTTGGAAAGCTCATGCATCTCAAATAGAATTTTTGTCTGAGTCAAGGCTGCAGGGTTAAGCTCTTAAAAGCACCACAAAATACCTTATTCCAGCATTGGTCCCAGACTTAATATAAAAGCTGAGAAGTCAGGCCATCCGATTCTCTCACATTTTGCAAACTGCCTATCTGAACAACTGGACAGAACACAGAGTTTAGGGAAAAGCTGCCCTATGTCCCTGGTGGGAACTAGCGATGTGAGCAGAAACAGTACCCTGTTTCAGTGGATAAAGTAGAAATGGTTTTTGGTTGCTTGAGTTTGTTAATAATCTTTTCTGCTAAGAGAATGCTTTGTTTATGGCATTGATCCCATTGCTGCTTAAAAAAGAGCACTGCATTTCTGTCTTAAGCCTTCTTTTCAATGGAATGTTCTGCAATTATCCATGCCATGTAATGCCAAGGGAAAACTGGCATGAAGGGCTGCTTCTCAAGTAGAGAATCAGGATAAGATACCTTTTAGTAGCCTGACTACTTAAAAATTTTTGGCTATTTTATTTTTAAATGTCAGTACAATTGATCTCAATTCATGCAAATGTGTGTAACACCAATGGCTTTGCTGGAGCTGCAGAAGGTTTCTGTCAGCAGAGCTGAGATGAAAGTTGCTCCTCAGGAGCTGAAGATCTGTTTTCTAAAAGAGTTCTTTGCACAAGGATTTTTGCTGCCCTTGGATCTGTGTGAGAGCTCTGTACTAAGGCTGCAGCAATGTTTGGTTTTCGTATCCCCTGCTAACAGGCTGGGTGTCGTAATGCAGGAACTTTCTTAAGCCCTGCAGACAGCACATGAAAAAGGCAGTCCATGATGTGAGGGCAGAAGGACTAGTTCTGTTGGACAAGCACCTTTGCACAGTCTTTCTTTCCTTACTCCTGTCTGTTTTCTCTAGATGGTCCAAGTTTTTATTGAAAGTGCTTTAACTGGATATCCCAGTTACAGCTTTGACAGTTTGTTTACAGTTCACATCTGCCCAAGGGCAATTGAAGGCACGTTACAGGATAAGTGAGGTACTTTTGTTGCCAGGAGAAGGATGTGCTAGTAGGATTACTAGTGTAAAAAAATAATTTAACAAGCAGCAGAGGGAATGGCATAGCTGGAATTGCAACATGGATCTAGAGTTTTATGCTATAGGAATTCTTATTACCTTACCTACCCTCAATTTTACATTAGAGAGAAAACAACTGTGCAAAAATACAGCTATGGAAATCCCAGCAATAGAATTTAAAATTCTTTTAATTAAAACACTAAACTAAGAGTTAAATCCCTTTGTCTGATGGGAGGAGGGAATCATGCCATGGGGATCCCTTTCCTTCCAAACTTACTGGGGATTTGGAAAATGAGCACCTCATGCCTAGATGGCTGCAGTTAAGTGGAACGAATCCAGCGCATCAATGAAAACATGCTCATCACTTCCAGTGAGTTTTGGCTCCTAACTACAAGGCTTTTGTCATTTCGACCATTGACTTGCAGAATTGGACCTTTAAATGACGGCAGCAATATGAGGGATATAATAAGCGTTCTCAAAAAGGAGCATTTCAATATTTGCTCCTGAGCTGCTTCCCTGCTTTTTGCTTGACTCTCTTCACGTTCCTTTTCTTTTTGGACACGCTTGGTAAGCTCCACTTTCTGCAGGGTGCTGACGCTTTCCTGTAGCCGAGCCCTGTCAATACTTGCTGAGGGGCTGGCATGGAAAGGGGCATTGTGCACCTCAGCCTGCATTTGGCCTTTCCTTTTTTTGCTCAGTGACTCCTTAGACGTGTGTGCTCAGACCCGGAAACGCGCTCAGCCTGGGCCGTGAGAGCCAGCGCTCCGTGCCAAGAGTGGAAGTAGAATTTCTTGAGTTCAGATGACTTTCACACGTGCCTCCAGCGCTGCACTGCGGGGCTGGCACGGCTCAGGCATTGTGCTTTGTTACGGCTCACTGCTGAGAGCCAAGACTTTACAAGGAAAATATTTGTTCAGAATGCCTAGTTTAAATGTTATCTGAGATCCCAAGGACGAATTTGAAACTTTATTAGTAGTGATACTGCTGCTTTGGGTCCAATTCTATATTCTTTACCAGAGTAAAACTCCTACCAGCTTCAGTGAGACTGAAAAATTAGTATCATTTTATAAACTATC
>JAUBOD010000363.1:2467969-2486644 GCA_032353885.1 Nothura maculosa | reverse complement strand
AGAAAGAAAGAAAGAAAGAAAGAAAGAAAGAAAGAAAGAAAGAAAGAAAGAAAGAAAGAAAGAAAGAAAAAAAGAAAGAAAAGAGAAAGAGGAAAATCTCATGTTATTTCTCTGGAGTTGAGAACTCCACACAGTCGCTAGGCACGTGCAGCCAGTTGCCTGTTGTGTGCTTTGCCATGTTATATAGCAATACAACAACTTTGATCCCCCGAGAGCTGAAGCGGAGGTTGGTCCTTTACCATTAAATTTTTTTATGGATAACAAAGTCCATCCTTCCACCTGCATCCAGAGAACTGAGGCAGCTGGCAGAACAAAGCATGAGAGAAAAATAGTTGACCAGAATCTATCTGAAGTTGCCAGCATACAGGTGCAGTCTTGTTTTTCATCTCAGTTGCAGCAGTCCCTAGTGACTGTCAATGTTTTACTGAGACTAATTAACCCCTTTTTGCCTACGATGGGTCACAAAATGGACAAGAAAACAACAAATCAAAAAAAAATCAAGCCAAAATTATGTAAGTACGGACATGAAATAATCACATCTAGTTCAAAACTGTGCTGTGAATTAAAAGATGGATGAAAAAGCAAAAAAGAACCAGCAAAAGTTTTGGGACAATTTAGGGTGGCAGAGACTGTTCCAAGCACTTGCCTGTTACTTCTAACACCTGAGTGAGGTGGTAAAGATAAGCAGAGAAATCACCTACTGCAGAAGTACAGCCAACTCTGCAGTGTAAAGGAGCAGTTGTTAAACAAGGAATAGTAGAACTAAGCAATCAGCTTGGATAAGCACTGTAGACAGGAACTCAGGAAATATAAACAACTGAAAATAAAGATAAGAATTTGGAGATGGATAAGAATTCCCAAAGCTGCATTGCAGCTGAAACTGCAACATTTCTTTGGATCTTGAAGGAGAAGTTGCCAAGAGGTCCTATGATTTTTTTACTTTCTTGTTCAAAAAAAGTGGGAGAAATGCAAAAGTGTTGTGCAAAAAGCAGGATATTTCTCTATGATGCAGTTTCTAAACTTCTAAACTACTTCTCTATCTGGTTGCTCAAGTCCTAAACTATGGGCTCCTACTACTTCCCTGGGGAGATTATTCCACACTTTCAATCTTAGGATTTTGCCATTTACATGTAGCCTAAGTTTTGCTTCTCATTTTCATCTCATTCTTGCTGTTTATGCTTCCCCCATTAAACAGAAAACATCCATCACTGCTATTTACGTTTCAAATATTTATCTCTTGTTCATGTCCTTTCTAGCTAAATGGCTGTCACTAAGCTAAAGTTCTCTCAAAATCTCTGAAAGTCAGCCCCCATCACAATCATCTGATACCTCAACACAGTCAGCTCAAAATAGCCCAAGTGGGCTTTTTTTTTCTTTTTTTTTTCTTTTTTTTCCTCTCTCTTTTCTTTTCTGATCATATGATAAGGATATGTCTAAGTTCACAATCAGAGACTTTCTTCCCTTATGGAGAGTATATTCGGTCCAGATTATATTTTCCCCCTTTATCAACATTTCCACAACAGCCTGGTTTATGATTCAACCACATTTCTGATTTCTCACAAATATTAAAATAATTGACAGCTTCCTCACTGCAATGGAAAAGTGCAATATATTTGGGGCTCTTTTTACCTTCACTCTTTAGCTAGGGAAGCTAACGCTAGCAAAAGAGGCAGGAGGATAAAGAAAAAAACAAAGGAGATTATAGATACTCTCTGCTGTGCCTGGCATTTCCTCCCGAGTGTCCTGCTTTTTGTGGAGTCTGTCCCAAGCTCAACGCTAGCAAAGCCTCCATGGCTATAAATAAGGCTGTCATGGCAAAAGGGGAATAATTCATTGGATGGGGATGGCAAACTAGGCTGCAAAAAGGGGAAACGTGCCGTAAAGTGGCACAGCATGAGCTCAGCTCTGGCACAAGAGCCTGTTCGCTCTGAATGAGCCAGTCTAGCCCATCCTGCCAGGCTGGAGCTTGGGATTCCTCCGCCGCAGCTGAATCCCCATCCTGCTGGGCTTCCCAGCAGCGGCGGCCAGGAAAGCGCTGCCTCTGGACGCGGCACGTGGACGGCTGCCACCCTGGAAAGCAGGCAGGGCCCTGATGCAATTCCCTGGCAGGGCTGGCCCGCGCGGCTGCCTCCAGTATCACCTTCTTGCCATGCACAGACTCGGCGAAAGGAAAACCACCTGCCCTGCCAAGGCAGCTTAACAGCAGTCTCGGACATTTTACTCTCTATTAAAATAGAAGACACAGGCACTGCAACAGATTGCTATATTTAATTCTCTTTTTTTTATTTATTTATTTTTTTTAGGCAGGATCAATCTGCCTAAACCTGGAATAGGTTTGTTTCACCTCTTCTTCAGCAATTTCAGTGGTGAAGATGTCGCAGTTTCTTAGGGCAACCATCTTCATGTCTCTCCATCCTTCTCCATTCTGGGTTTCTTTTACCTGAATCTTCCTTGCTGTGATTTAAATCCAGGTCTTTTATGTATTTATTTATTTATTTATTCTGAACTGGCAGGAAGCATGAAGAACAGTCTGTTATTTCCCTCTTTGCGGCAATGTAAATAATTAATATTAATAAATAATCATCTTTCTAATGAAATGGAATGAGATTTAGAAACACAAGTCACTAGAAACGTTGAGCTGAAGGGCAGAATAGCTTAGTAATGCAGTATGACAAAACACGTTCTCTTGCTGTGAAGGTCTCTCAGCTCTAGTATTTCTGGATGTAACAGGATTCACATGTTAAATTGAAATTCCAGAAAGAAAGGAATTCTAAGCTTGCAAAATTACTTCCTCCCATTCATAAATCATATCACTTTGCATATATTTGAATGGTCAAACATCTATTTTGTCCTTGGAATGATTTGTTCTTTCATTAATGGAGACTAGATGAAAGCCACAGATAACAGCTCACAGTGATTGAACATAAAGTAAAACTCTTTTCTTGTACAGGATCTGCAGCCCTAGCGCCATGGCAATAATCTAATGATGCCAAAACTTGGATGCCCTTCAAGTGCCTTGGAACAATAGGTGCTGTCAACATGACCTATATGAAGTACCAGCAACTGAGAACCCCCAGTCAGGAGTTACACGCTCTTTCAGTACAGATGGCACATAAATAGAAGATCCTCAAGAAATGTTATGTTAGCAGAGAGCTAGACTAGGGGCCGGGGTCATTTAGGTCGTAAGTATTCTCCTCATTCTGATTTAGACCCTCCAAAATCAGGCTGCCCTTGAAGCCTCTGATAAAACACAGAGTCTCTCTTAAAAATACCCGGAGAAGCCAAAAAGCTCCCATTGACTTCAGCAGGACCTGCCCAGCAATGAAACATGTTAATATTTATGCTGTAGGAACCTCCACAATTTCAAGTTAAGAGGAGCCCAGCCTAAGTAATGGCCTGGAAGTGGAAGTTAACCACTAAGGCAGCTCCAGCACTTCAGTGCAGACCATAGGGGAGCCTTCCCTGGGCCAAATATGTGGATAATAAAAGATGTTGGTCAAGGGCACTTATTACTCATTCCCATTAGAAGCAGTATCTGGCCCTGCTGTTTGCCACCAAATTGTTTTAATGGCTGCTTGTCTTACTCAAATCCATATGTACCCAGTGTAGTATAAAACTAAAATATAGTTGAACATGTTTTGCTTGTAAGCAAAAAATGGTCTCTTACACTAATATTCAGAATAGATTTGACACCTTTAGATGTTTCTTTGGGAATTGGAAAGGGCGGAGAAAATAAACCAGCCAAAACATAGCCCAGTTAATTTCATGACTATTATTTCCCTTTTTTCTCCCAAAAGGTTGTGTTTATCTAATATACTATTTCCTGAATAGAAATAGTGTTAATTCTGAGTTGTAGGGATGGAATCATCCATAAAGAAAAAATATGAGATCACTACAAACTTTTCACTAATATAAGTCATTGAAGAAGAAGAGTGAACTTCTCCAGCAATGTAATATTTGCAGTTGGACTGAAGTATTTATTTTAACTTAAAGACATTGCTTAATGAATTAATCAATTGGACATACATTGATCAGGACTTGACAGATCTTCTCCTCCCCTATTAGGCTTTTAATATTAGGCCTCATATTTTTAAAAGGTATTTTTACAGCCTATATTTGCCATATTTCTGCCCAAAAATGAGGGAGCACGTAAAATTAACATAAGCACTCGAAATGCAGCATGACCTGCAAATCTTATGATTATTTCACATACTGGTTGGATTGTAAAATAAGCACCATCTCCTCAAATGATTTTAATATACAGGTTTTGTTATGAAATCAGTGCTTCAGCCCCCATAGTAGGTAGGCATTCCCATTTCTGGGGGACAACAACTCGTGTCCTTTCCTTGCCAGCTTATCCAGCATTTATCTCTCTCTCTGTTTTGATGGCAATTATCACTTATGAATGCAAGAAACCCGAGGGGGAAAAGTAACCTCTCTTTCCTTGCCATGGAACATACTTCAAGGCTTTGAGATTTCCTGGCCAGACTCCATCCCAGATTTCTGGAGCTCCACTGGGGCTTGCTCTGCAGTCTATCATCATAGCTGCCAGGGGAGATGATTGTGTTGTGATAAGTTACGCTCTCCAACTACAGCTGAATAAACCACCTTTACAAAGAAAGGGCTTTCTCAGAGCTTCTTCATCTCCTGCCTGCTATTGCCAGACTCCCAAATAAAGTCATTAGAAATACCTATATGCACCAGATGACACCAGGACTTTACAAAAACACACAAAACAACCCCCAAAATGGAGTCTCATAATTTCTATGGCCTATATGCAGACTGCTTGCTGAGTCATAGAGGTGTGTGGCAGCGACTTTCAAGATTCTGCTAAGACAAGGGCTACAGGATACACCGTCAGGGCATTCATATACAGATTAGCTCTCAGACTCTCTCCAGCAGAAATATTAGTATCTGCAGCTTAAGTCAGGGAAATTGAGGCGGAGGTTCAATTTACCCAAGGCCATGCCATAAATCATTGAAATAGCATGATTAAAACTGAATAGCCACGGGTTCATGAGTTCTGGAGTAAGATTCAGGGTCAGGATTTTGCTCTAGTTAGAGATTTATGGCACAGAAAGTAATGAATAAAACAACTTTTGCTGTCATTTCTCTTTAAAAACAGCTGTTAAGCACCAACACTGATGAAGTAGGTCTTACAGTTGCTACTTTAGAGGAAGAAAAAGGAAACTCGTAATATATTATATAACACAGAAAGAAATATATGTCTGTAAAATGTAAATGGTCCCATAAACACATTTTTTACTCTGTTACGTTGCCATTAGGTAACACTAAGCCTTTCCATAAGAGAGAGAGAGAAAAAAAGAAAAAGCCATGATTTGTAACAAAATCACTTACAGATTGTGTGGAACAGAGGGCCATCTAACCTGTTTTCTTTATAAAACCCTATACATCTAAGCATTTAAGTACTGCTATTATGGTTTCTATTACTTATCTCTTTTCTAGATTAACAAATTCAACTCCTTGACCTTCCCGCATATGCCCATAAATCTCTTGTCATCTGGATCCTCTTCAGTTTGTCCACAGGGTTCACTATGTGGTGCTGAAAAGCGTTCCTGCTGAAGCTTCAGCAGCCCAACTTGTGAAGAAATAATCCCTGTCTGGGCCACCCTCCATTCCTGTTAATGTCAAGACTGGGATGAGATGTGGTTTGAGCAGTGTTTCCTGAAGCTGCAGTGCACTCTTGATGCATTTAGCTTGTGTCTGAACCTATTGCCCTGACATTTTTCTGCCATAAAAGTGACAAGGCGTTTTGTATTTTTGCCTCTGCTTCCTTCTTCCTGTACTTTGCACAAATCTTACTAGCTGCTTCTTTGCTGACTTGCACCCATCTCCAAAACAGTTTTGACTCTGATCATGTCCTGCAAAGAGCCTATAAATTTGTGGTGTCATGCCTAAGTTTTGTAAGTACTACCACATCTTCCAAGTCGTTAGGGGAAATGGTGAAGAGAAGTGACATATAGCTGATCTCAGGGACCTTCATTGCAGCATCTCCCTAATATGATAACTAAATTTTAGTAAGTTTGAATGTAGGGTTTTTTTATTATTAGTTATGCATCAACTCCTGGCCCAGGAGACTATATTTCCTTACTTCGTTTATTAAAAATATCATGTGAGACAGCATCAAATATCTTACCAAAGTCAAAAATTACCACTCCCATTATGCATCTTTTTTCATTCAGTCCAGGTATACTGCCAAAGAAGCAAATTCATTAAAAAATTCATTAAAATCCATTCATTGTCAGTGTTTTTCATACAAGGAATTTTCCTAAAAAATGGCTTTTAAGTAAAGACAGAACTTCTCTGTGAAAAACTCTCAGTGTTAGCAACATTTTCTGTAGTATTTTAGTTACTACTGTTTCTGGAATACCTTAAAATCACTGCTGATATCTTTCTTAAACAAATAAATCTATCTAGGATCATTGATTAGGTCAATGTCTATTTCGACAAAAGTTTCAGTTTCAGAGATTAAAAATCCAGGTAAAAAAATTGTGAAAAAAATCATGAAAAAATCAAACGTAGATTCAACCCAGCAAAATTGAAGCAAATATCATTATTTCAGCTTGTTTTCTGAAAGCTTTTTTCCCTGTTTTCAGACAGCGCTGTGATCCTAGACCAGAGCTTTAAACTTAATTTGGCCACCTGCTTTTCATCCTAGAGCAGATACCCCAGAGCCTTAGGGCAGCAGCAAAATGAACTCTCCTTCGCATTCGCGCCCCTCTAGCCCAAGACAGCTACGACAACCATGGTAAATAAGTGGCCAAGCAGCCCGAAAAACAACAACAACAAGAACAAAAAGCGCCTTTCCCAAAGCCTGTCGCCAAAGCAGGCAGCTGTATCGATATATGCTCGAGCGCAGCCGGGAGAGAATGAGCCCTTTGAGCAAGGAGAGGCACGAGCGGGCGGCTGGGGGTGGCGCTGGGACATCTGGCGCGCTGCCACCCTCGCATTTCTCCATTTCAGCCAGGCCCTGCCGCGGAGGGCGGGAGGCTGCGGCGGGAAGCGAGAGCAGTTGTGAGGGGGCCCGGGCGCCGCGCCGCGAACCCTGCGTCCTCCCGGGAGCCCTTAATCGTGTGTGACATTCCCCACCGCGGACCAGCACGCGCACCGCGGGGCCTGTTTTCCACCCTGCTGCTTCCACAGCCAGCAGTGCCCGGCAAGGACCACCGCACCGATTCTGCACGGGCTCCCGGGACCAGTGTGAGGTAACGGCACCTCAGAAGTAAATTCTCTCTCTCTCTGCCTCACTAAACTCTTCCTCGGCACATGGGATTCAAGCTGATCCTGCAAAATGCACTCAGATGAACAACAACATGCAAGTCACCGGAGAGGTTAAGCCTAAAGTGAGGCTTATACACAAATACACGTGTGCAAATCTGGAAGCTGGGTCAGTCTGTGATCAAGCTCTACAAAACCCTACAATATATATTCCCACACAATTTTAAAAAAAAGAACAAAACAAAAAAGACACTCCGAACACTTGCAGGTGTTAAGAGTGCTAGATTCTTAGTGGGGGAAGCCAGCAGGGTTTGACTGACAGCAGGGAAGCAACCTCAGCCTACAAAAAGATCAAGCCTTGACAGTGTTTGACCAGTCTGTCACCTCAAGTCACACTCCTTCCTCTCCCAGCAAAACTTGTTCCTAGAATAAGTAACCTGAGCTAAATGCCAGGTTTATAGCCTTTGGCAGCAGGCCCAGTCTAAGTGCACTTATCGCTCAGGCTAAAAGGGATTTTATCCTTTAAGTGTTCTCTTCCAAACCTCCCAGCTTTTCATGGCCCAGGAGAAATCTTCACTGGTAATACTATGAGCTGACCAGCAGCAGCCTTTATTGCATCCTCCTGTTTTAGCAGCATGAAAAAGTCCCAGCAAATGCCAAGTATTGCTAGAGCAACAGGTCTCCCGATGAACCAGACTGAATCAACCTGTTGCTACATGATAGTGCAAGCTAATTTGTTGGGTTTGGGATGTGGGTCTCAGAGCCGAAGGCAGGAAATTGCAGGCTAGACTATGGCTACACAGCTCTACACACTTCAACAGTGCCCCTTGTCCTTCAGCGCAGGGCTCAGGGCTCTGCCTGCTGACCAGTGCCTTTGGTTTGGGCTCAAAGCACCGAGCAGGAGTCCTGGGGTCTGAAACGGGAGCCGCGCGTGCAGGGGCAGCTGTGTCCCCCTGCCACAGTTGATGACGAGCGCGGCCACCGACGGGCTCTGATGACACTGTTGGCCGGGCAGCAGGACGCAGCAGCCCCGGCCGTGCGGCCGACGCAGCACCCAGCACGTTTGCTGCCCCTTCTGCCCTTTTTCCGATAGCACTTTCTCATTACATTATACGAAAGCACAAAGGGGATTAACCACCCCCATATAAGCTTATTATAGGCTTATGCAGGCTGTTGGAGCTTGGCTTTAGATGGCATTTCTTTTAACGAGCCTGGGGCTGATGTCAATATTACAGCCATGACTGTATATCCCCATTAACTGTTAAAATTAACACAGGATATAAACCCAAGCTGCTTTAGCCAGTGTGTATGCAAAGCTGTCAGAATATTGATGATATATACATAGAAAAGATGGCTGATGGTGCAATGGCAAAAGAAACGTCTGAGTGGACCTAAAGGAACACTACTGCCCATACTAAATAACCAGTGCCAGGTGAAAGACATAAAACAGGTAGCAGTGTTAACAAGTTGCATTCACAAGGCAGTGTACTTTCACTGGCAGCAATGGCTGAGTGGGCAGAGACTGGTGTACATTAAAAACTTAGAGCAAGGAAGCAAAACAGCCTATTTCGCACATGAAAATTTGTGAGAGGTGAAAGAGGAATAGTCCTCAAATTGCCAAGAAGTGCAGTGCAGAATGGGCTATGTTTAGATGTGGATTTATATCAGGATAATCCAAGTCTGAAGGTAACCCCAGAAGAAGATGAAATTCAGGCTGTCTTAATTTTAACAGAGACCAGAGGCAAGGAGTTTAAGATATGCAGTTGAGTACACAGAGGGTCTACTACTGATTATCTTCCTAAGAATGGAGCAATAAGAGACTTCTGGAAAAAAAAAGTATTTTGAGAGATTTTTTTTCTTATTTTCTTTTCAACTCATAGCCCACTTCACTGGAACTCTCTCAGTATTAAACAAAACTGTGTGTGGTTTACAATGGCAGAAAAGCACAAACATGAGCTGATCAAGAAGGTTCACCAACCCAGAGCGTTTCAGCTCCAAGTCTTACTTTCATCACCAGAAAAACATGCAGTGACTCACAAAATGTGTGAAATGAGGTTCCTCTGTTGAGCATGTCCACAGAGCACCAATAACCATTAACTGTCTTTCTGACTCCCAGCAGAGTAGGATCTAAGCCAATATATTCTGCAACCATTTCCTTTCCGGCTAGTACCCGTGTTGGCGCTGACTTTGCCACGTACATTCCAGGGTGTTAGCGAATTTGGGAGCTATTTCTAGACTTGGAGAAATATTGGTGACACTGCTCTTTCTGTCTCACTCTTTTTCTCCCCATTCCAGCTATACCTGCATTTTATGTGACTACAGTGCTTTCAAACAGCTATATCATAACAGTCTGTCGCAAGTGTATTGGGTGTTTCAGTTTGCCAGACCTGTCATAATAAATTAATTACAGGATGTTGCAGAAATGGCTGAGTTCCAGCAGCATCTTGCACAGTTTAATATAGCCCCATTTCCCCATTTCGATGTATTTGTGGTTAGATAAATCCTCAGAAAATTTACAGCTGCTACACACTACTTTATTATACTCCCTGCCTGTGCAGGCGATATAAGTGCAACAAGAATTTGATGTCTTCTTAGTGCATAGATTTTACTGATACTGCTTTACCGGTGTGGAAACATTTTTCCGCTAAAAGTGGCATCTGCAGTTTCTTCTGAGTATTTGCATCTGAGCCTTAGACAGGAATTGTAAAACTTGTTTGCCACAGCCTGACGCAGTGCAAAATCATTTGGCTTGAGCAAGGCCTCACAAGAAGGCAGGTGGATGGAGTTGTAAGTGAAATGCAGAGCAATCGCTTTCATTTAGGAGAGCAAACTAAACCAGCATTTTGTAGATGTGTCAGGTAATGTAGATTAATGGATAAACTACAGCCTTGATGTTGCTACTGAAAGCCTAGACCTTGCTGACTTTGCTGTGGCTTTCCTTCGGTAAAGGGGTCTATTTTGAGCAGCTTGTGGGTCTGGGACTCTGCTGTACACATGGCCCTGCTGCAACATGGGCCAAGCATGAGGGGAAGGCAGCAACCAAGGGGAGCACTCTTGCCAAAAACATGACAGGACAGCAAATATAGGTCCTGCTAAGTGCCATGTAAGAAAAGGATCACACAAAATCTAATGTTCAAAACAGCAGCAGCTAGAAGCTTGGTGTGAAATCCCAATCTCCACTTTATTTTACACCAGATGAAGAGTTTGGAGCTGCATGGATCTACGCAGAAGGCCATGTTGCAGGAGGCATCCATGAAGGCCTCCTCCCAAGACTTCTGCCAGAAGAATTACAGACCAAAGCTTCAGCAATCCTGGGCAGTACTACAGGCTGTGTAATGATGTGGACCTTTCTGCAATGGGTTTAGGAAAGTGCAAAGCTAAGAACTGCTGGAGTGACATGAGAAACTTCCCTGTGGGTTCCAAGAGTTCATCCAAAAAGGCGCCTTTAAATGGCACAAAACATATTAAAAGGTGAAGTGGTTAAACAATTAATTTCTAAAGCCTCAAAAACATGACAGAAGCCACCAAAGCTCTGCTCTAACACGCCTTCCCGCTGTCTTTGTTCCTTCTTCTTAAGTTCCAATTTCTAATTGCCACATTCTTACAAGTCTCCTGCCCAACACTAGTTTTGTGAAGTTGCTTATTTCCCTCTCTTGGGCCTCCTCTCGTTTCTATTCCTTATGTATGGTAGTTTTGCTTTCAATGTAGATATTTTATATTTCAACAATAACCTCCATTGAACCGATACAATATGTTTTTACAGGAGCAGGTGCATATCCATAACAATTTCTCTACAACACTGGAGAATGGAGAGCCATTAGACAGAATGCTAAGGGGACAACACTACAGATGTGTACATGCATCTTTCCAAGCTTGCTTCACTATTCAGAAAATACTTGTTTTTCTCCCAGTTTGCTCCCACATTTGGAGACGGGGCTGTGGCGCGTACATACTAATTTCATACGTGCTAGAAAAAGATCATTAAAATCCCCCACCACTCTTTGTGTTTACCAAACAAGTGTTTTCGCTTTAGTCTGTTCCCGCCCGAAATGAAGTATTTCCTATTCACCTTCGCAATTAGAGCAGAAGGATGTGGTGAATGAAGTGCCTCATTACCAAGTTTGTATCCGCGCTCCCCGCAGAACGGCTACCATGCCGGCTCCTTTCCATAGCTGTCTGCTCCTGCTTGTCCTGGGCCTTTGTTAACCCTAAGTGATCCTGACATCCAATTCTCCCGCAGACAATCGGGTCCAGCCGGCAGATTTAGTTCACTAGTCAACAGAGACTTTCGGTTGTCATGTTCCTCTGTGTTCTCATTAGCCCTTGCTTGACTGTGATCCGGCCCCTGTTGCCTCCTGAATTAAGTGATGCTACAAACACGCTACTTGCGTTTTATGATGTCTGTTCCTCAAATTATTCTGAGAGAAAAAAACTAAATGCAGGCTGATGGTTATTGAGAAACACCAGGAAAAAATGTGCCACCTCTTTCCTATTTTGTTAGTTTGCAGGTCTCGGTGAGCTCTCCAGCAAACGACGGAGATGCAGCAGCAGGAGCTGCAACCCCACAACTCCCCACGCCGCCAAAACCCCGAGCAATGACAGACCTAGTCCTTGGCTGCTGGCATGGTGCACTTGCAAATATCTAGTATTTAATTTTCTTTTTTACCATACAGATTTGTACCTGCTTTGTTCCAGCACCGAAATAGCATCACTGAGGAATGACACTGGCTTCAACCTGTGGAACCTCCTCAGACAGGTGTTTGCAACTTCAAGTCATGAAGTGGGCAGCAATTTTGCAGTGCACTTATGCTTTAGGGTACTTAATGTAGTTCTCCTTTAATTACGTCAAAGGAGGACTTCTTTTCAGTAGGTAATCTGAATCCTTTTGGAATTTATTTCTTGAAATTCAAATTTAACTCCTTCAAATACTTGGGAGAATTTTGAGCAGATGCAAACAATGCACATTTTACAGCGATTTGAAAAATCATTTTGCATTAACATAAAAACAGAAATAAAGGGTTAAAATCTCTATTTTTTTAAATAATCACTCTATTCCAAATCATTTAAAAGTTTCATTTTTTTCCTGCAAGTTTTAAAATCCCAACAGCAGTGCCTCAAGGATGAATGTAGGTAGGTATAGTCAGAATCTACCATCATTGAAGAGAAAAATAATGTATTTATCTTTAAATGGGTGTATTAGCCATGTTTCTAAATAGAAGGTAAACTTTATGCGTAACAATAATATGATTTAAAGAAGTAGCCTGGATATTTTAATTTGATACTAAAAAAAACCCACTTAGAATGTTATTCCTTTTAATGAAAAAAAAAGCATTTTCTGCTAAACAAGTGTAGGAACCTCTGAACGTGCAGCAAATTAGTAGTAAACTATAGAATCTAACCAACCAGGAGGTTGGGAGGAAAAATTATAAAAACAAAAGACACTGCAATTACAGAAGAAAAAAAAAAGAAAAAAGTTTATTTTCAACTCCGTGCATTTTCATGTCTGGGCTCTTATCTGATTTCTTCTGCTTAATTGTTATTTGGAACAGTGCCTTGGAAGACACGACTGCTGCCTCTCCTCTCAATTTGGAAAGTGTGGCAAAGCAGCTCTATTCAGCTTCAGAGCAGTGCACATAATTGGAGCCCTAGTTCGCCAGCATGAAAGGAGGTGCTGTGCCTTTGATTAGAGCTACCACCGCTCTGTGGTGTTTATCTCAAGTGTTATTTCTGTCTTCAGTGTCCACCGTGCCAAATTAACATTTCACAAAGCTTCCCAATGAGCTTGCACGTCTTGGCTCCCGCTCAGCCCTGCCTGGTGTGGAGTCTGATGTCACGCTCTGCCCTTATTTTAAATGGGGCTTGGGCCATTTTTAAAGATGTGAGATGATGACATTTTTCTCTCTTATAAAACGTGCAAATGACAGAGAAATATGTGTATATTTCCAAAGCTGAGAGGTAAGAAGCCCTAAGCCTTGCTGCAATTATGCAGTCCTGGGACTAACACAGTTTGACACCACATAAGACAAGGGAGACAAACCAGAACGTGGCACCACATGGGTCTAAGTTGCATTTAGGGCACACACAGGCACCAGCCACAGCAGAATATGGGTTGTTAGCAAAGAAATACTTATCAATGGGGCCAAAAAGAGTATTTTCTACCGTGTTTTACTCAAAAAGAAACATTTCTTCTAACTTTAAACCATGTGCAGAGAAGGTATTGCAATATATAGCAACTAGTGCACTGCATCTGGCTGCATTTCACACATCAGTGCCCAACATTGTTATTCTCACTTCTTTTTTTAATGGAATCAAGTGCCCTGTCTACTAAATAAGGGCTTTCTAAATTTATGTTATTTATTGCTTCAGAGGGGGAGGAGGAAGAATTTCCTAGCAGAGTAAAAATAAACTGGACATTATCAGCCAAAAAAAATACCAACAGTAACTGATAGAAAGTGTTTCATTTAATATAAAATGTAAATTATTCAGAACTGCAGGTAATGAGTGAAATCACGAATAAAAGTTCACCAGAAAACACTCGATTAAAAACAGATTAATGACACACAAGTGAATGACTACACAAAAAAAGTAAAACAAACAACACAGTTTGATAAAAAATAAATTTCATGTAGACAAAAGAGAGTGTATTTGGCAATACTGCTGCCAAAGCAGCCAGAAAGTCTAACATTGCACATTCGTTATATACATAAAACTCTCATCTGCAAACAGGAATGGCTACACTTTCCAATACTTACTTTGATTGATAAGTATCAGGAGTCCACTGAAGTCAACTTAGTTGCATAGGTTGTTATTCAACAATTTGCTCAAAAGCTGCAAAATGCAGTCCAAGTGAGTATCTGATGTGAGGAAAATATTTTTACAGTGTACCTGAAAAAGTAAGCTACGTAGTGTTAGAATTCCTTTGGAATGTCACCATTCTGAACACTGCTTTAATTGATGTAGAACGAATTTTGAACTGCTAATTTAATAACTTCTGTCGTGGCTGGGCTTGTTTTGTTGTAGATGACACTTTTCGACTCAATTCCCTGGTCACAATGGGTTGGTCTGCAGATTTCCCACTTCCCATCTTCATCAGAATTCAACTGAAATGCCTGTTGAGCCTACGCTAGGGGGCTAAACAGATCTTACATTCTTTCAAATTGCCTTTGTCAGCGGAGTTGTCAGAGAATACCTGTCCAAATAAATTTCAGATTTTACAGGTTCAGCGAAGAGTTCAATAATTGAGTTCTGTTGATTTTGAGGAAATTAGGTGGCTGTTGGGGGGGAAATTATTCTGAAATGGCCATCCACCCTTCTCAGTCACAACTAGCACCTTTTCTTAATTTCTCTTTTCTTCTTTTTTCTTTTTTTTTGTGTGTGTGTGGAGGCTTTTCTTTCTTGATAATCGCAAAAGGGAGATCATAATTGCAGCATTCAGATCTGTTTTTGTGCATATAATGAATGTCACACCAATGTCTGGAATTAAATCATGGCTACACATCATAGCATTCAGGTTCAAAGGCAATATTTGCCTTTCCATTTGTGCTGGAGTTTGAGCCTCTCCCTGCTCTTTTCTTCTTCTTCAATTCCACCCCATGGGCTGTAGGTTCATTTTCAACACCATTAGCTGTAATTAATGATACAGGAGTCTCAAGATGCATTAAGTCACTCTGATCTTCTGTCTCATTCCTCTGTGTCTTTTGCTTCTTTTTCTTTGTACCTCTAGAGGAAGGTGAAAATAAAAAAAAGCAAAAGAAACACATAAAGTTAACTCAAGTTTAGAGCTTTTTCCACCCACACCTAACATGTTAAAACAATTGCTTGCCTGTCCCTCTTGAGTACAATGCTGAAACAGCTATAAAAATTACTGTTCCATTGCAGAGCAAAAACAGAAAAAGAAATTAGGACAAATATAAGAGACCATTCCAAATCCATTAGTCTGCCTTTCAGTGCATGTCCTTGTGCCGCTTTATAAAGAACTGCCCATGTTTTTAAATATCAGCTGAAGCCTTGATTAATAATCAGCAGATGTAATACAAAATTGCCAACCTCATCTCATAAAAGTCACTGCACTTTGTTTTTTTCTGGGTTCAAATGTCAACATTCTTAAAACTGAAGAGAGATTTCTGGTTTATTTATTGAACTACTGTAAGAAGGTCAGACAGGCAAAGTAGAACATGTGAATCTGCTCATTTTATCTTATCTGAAATAGGATACATTTATGAATCAGAAGGCAACTTCATCATATATATATATGCTCATCATATATATAACATCAATATATGCTCATCACACTTCATACAATACCAAAAGCAACAATGCAGCCCATATCCTCTTTTTATCTTTCCCAGTTAGTGCCATTTAAAAATGGGATTAGGCTGGTATTGTTGCTGATGCCAGAGATAATGCACAGTTTATACCACTTATGCTAAGAATGGGAATTCATGGTAGAAGTTATAACTTTATTTAAGTATGAATAAGCAGTAGTACTTAGAGTGCAATCTTTCAAGGACAGGTACTGTCATTGTTTAAAATATGTGCTGGCCAAAGCACAAAGAGGTCTGGGTTTGGGAGAGTACGATAATAATGAGGCAAGCGCAGTTATCCCAAAAATGTTGGTGCAAGAACTAAGAACGTTGATGATATTGTCCAAATGTAGTAAAATTTCACAGATGAAACCCTTTATACATCAGCATTATTAATGGAATTACTACAGGAATTAGCAGTAACAGGAATAGCTATTTGCCTATTTATATTTTTTAAATAAACTGTATATACTTGAAATATGGAAATTGCTGCAGCTCTACTATTGGAACATCCTCCCAAAAAAGGGTTCTGGAGTTGAAGATCCTCTGCAGCTGTGTGAGGAAAGCAGGGCATGGAAACATAATTAAAGAGTAGTTTATGTTCCAATCTACCAAACTACGCATCGAACTGGACCTAATGCAAAATCATTTGTAAATTTACAGAGCAGGCTCTCCCTAGCACAGCTCAACAAAACCATTCCATGAAAATATATCTGAGGAGATTTTGTCTGTACTGACAAATGAGATCTAACCATTAATATCAGAAGGGTGAGGCTAACATGCAGGTTTTCAGTATTAAGCCTCATCTACTCAAAGTCTGAATAGTAGTTTTCATCTTTTTATGGTTTTGAGTATCATCACAGGTGCTCCTTAGAGGCATAGGAGCCTGCCTGGATAGAACCTTAGTTCACATGGCATCCAAGACATGGACATTCCTCTATTTTTTCTAAAATCTGAAGAAGATCCATCAACTCCTCTGAAGGGTGAATATGCCATAAGGTCTTGCAGCAGTCTTGCAGTTCTCTCTATTTTGCAGGAAATGTTGCAGCCATAATGAGTGCTATTTTAATAGGTAAAATAGCAAGCATTCATCGTCAGGCTCAAAGCAAGGTATAATGAGTTGTGCAATTGCTAAAATAGTTTCACTTCTCCATAACGAAACCCTGTACTTGGCAATTACATCTCACTTGACTTTTCAAAAATTTATTTACTGCATAATTAGCATGTGACACAAGTATTTAGTGCATTTTCACAGAAAATAGGAAGAAAATTAGAGTTTTAGGCGAAGCAAGTATTTAAGTACAGATGGGACTGTATCTCAAGTCATGTGATGCTGCTAATGGATGCTAAAAGAGAAACCTTTCCCAGTTAAAAACTTCATATTTGCAAGCACATTGTTTTCTGGGATATTTCAAGACTCGCTAATTGCGGCAAACAAGAAAAGGTTTTAGATAAAAAGAAGTGAGAAACTTAATGATGTATCTGCAAGCATTATTCTAAAATGTTTTACCATGTAATCTGTACTGTACAGATAACTATACAGAAATGTAAGAAGATGCACCTCTCAGCTTTCTGAATAAGGCAAAATCTTTTCTGAAATAGCTTTATATGTGCAGTCACTGCACCTAAAATCACACAGATGAATGGATCCCATTTTACTGTGCTCTAGATCATGGAATAACTCAAAAAGTCTATGCCTATGTCTATGTAGATCCAAGTTTTAGACCAGGAACTGCATTATCTTAAAAATTCAGTGAAAGCAGCTGTCTGTTTGCTCCACAGACAGACAAAACGTGCTGAAAGAAAAACAGAAACAACAAAAACGTAACCTGTAGAATATCCTGGAACATGGAAGAAAAACACAGCATCCTGCTGACATATTATGATATACTGACATCCCCCTGCATTTCCATTTGGCTCTAGGCACAGCACCCCAGCACTGCAGCAGACACTGCCTTAGCCTCTCCCTCACTGCTAAGCACTGAAATGACTTGGTACCCTGAAGCTTGCCCACCCTGTACAGCAGGGACATGAAGCACGATGTTCATGTTAGATGGCCACATCCATGGTGTTCCCGCTGCTCAGGAGGATGGAGTACATTCCAGGTGCCTTTTTTGATCTTGCAAGTGAAAAGGCTTTTGGCCTTTGCATATTCAGAATGCCAATTCAGGTTAATATAATTCAGGTTAGTTTCCATCAAAACAAGTACTTTGTATTTCACAACACTTAAAAAGAATTTAATCAAACTCAAGTAATTCAACATTTTAAATTTGTGGTCCCACATTCTTTAGTGATTACCCAGGAAAGGTCAAGCAAGAGTTTTTTGCTTACGTTCCACGAATGCAGTTGAAATATCAAATATCATATCAAATTTTGGATCCTGTCTTCTGACAGACTGTATTAACTGTTACAGTAATTCCACTGCAGGACATTTCATTTCTTAATATAAATTCTATTAGAATACTTCAGCCCTGACTGACTTCCATCAGTTTGCAGCTTACAACATCTTCGTCCTCAAACTTGTATGTTAAGGTCCTGACTCACATTTATTTTCAAATCCAGACATGGCTTGAGATAGAAAATTAGGATCTAAAAAAATGTTAAAACTAGATATCTAGTTGCATCTATACTACATAAGCACAGATTATCTGTAGACAGTCTGGAAAATGATCAGGTGGAATAACTTTGTTTAGACAAAGTTATTTGTTTGCCTATAATGGCAAACAAAAGAACTATTTCCACTTGTATTTTTTGAATAAAAATGGTTGCAACAAGCTAAAGATGTTGTGGAAGCTCATGTTCAAAATGCTGAGATCTTACCTGCATCCAATTTTCACAAAAGGAATACACAAATTTTTAAAAATATAAGCGTCGCCATCAAAGACGTTACAGCTTCTTCATCTTCTCTGTATGTGACACTCTTTCAACTCACCTTAATTCATTTTTAGAAAGTGCAAAAGTAGTTTGCAGGTTGTAGCACTAAAGGTTAATACAGAGCTAAGGGATGCCACAGGGCAAACCTATCTCCAGACTACACTTTTGATTCTCTTTGGGGCGTGTGTGTGTGTGTGTGTGTGTGTGTATGTACCTATATATATAAACCAGTATTTCCTTCACATTGGGTGTCAAACAA
>JAUBOD010000363.1:2448114-2465923 GCA_032353885.1 Nothura maculosa | reverse complement strand
AAAAAAGGCAATATTTGTGTTTGTATGGAATTTTTTATTATTATTTTCCTGCTTCCTTGTATTATTTGACTAGCTGAATATTATTTTACTGATGACTTAAAGGGAACAGGAACCAGCTCTGAATGACTTCCTGAAGTTTTATAAGCACATTGCTCCCAAGAACCAGGTTAAAACATTGGTCATTAGAATAACTCTGCTGAAATAACACAGTTCACTGGATTGGTTTAGACAAAAATCACAGTTTTAGAATAAAATAAGGTTACAGAAAATCTCCATTTACATACAAAATCTTTATTCAAACTGTAATATTAATCAAGTAATTTTGTGTAATGAAATAATGCTGAATTAGGCTTGTTATCTTCCTTTTTGAGCTAATGTAACTTTTAAAAATAATCTGGATAATTAACTCTCTGCATTGTACTGATACTGTAACCAAGCACAGACCTTTCCAAAGCACATTCTGGTAGAATCCTCCTCAATGTGGGAGGATGTGGGGGATTACAGAAAAATGACATCTTCTATCAAAAATGGACTGAGTTTTAAAATACTTTCATATGCTTCAGTATCTGTACACAGAAAATTATCCCTGTTTTATAGGTAAGAGATTAAACTATGACAATTAAGCAACTAAGGCCAAAAAAAAAAAAAAAGAATTGAAGGCACAAGAGTATTTCAGTTCCTGAGCCTGTCAACAGAATTCACAGCCATAAATCAGGAACTTAACCCTTAACCTGTGCAATACATGGAAAAAATCAAATGCATCAGAATGCACAACATGGCAAATTCTGAAGCAGAGCCATCCAAAGGTAGTATCAAAGATAACTTTTCATTTTAAACCTAGATCTTTGGCAGTACTTTCTTCTAGGCTGTGAAAAGCTACCTCAAAGACCAAAGATCTGGAGAGGTACCTGACAGGTTAAGAAGTAGATGGACAGAACAGAATAGTGCAATTTGAAAGGACTTCCTTCCTCCACTTAAGTGATTCAATCCCTGAATAGAAATGCCCTTACTACATCATCTACTATGTGCAGGGAACTTTCCCAAAGAAGCTATTGCTACACATCTTGATTTAATTAAAGATTCATTGGATCAGAGAGAGCAAGAATCAACACGTCCGTTTTCAGTCTAGTCATTAGGACATTAAACACTTTCTGTGTTAAGTTTGCATTTTGTTTTCTACCAAATAAAATAGTCCCTGGATCAAATGACTTAATGCCAATATACCTTTGCTCCTCCAAACTCTGTTGATGTCTTCTGTCAAAACTGTTCTCATGAGTCAAGTTTGGGAGAGATGCCACGGCACCACACCCCGCTCATTACCCTTCCCTCTTCCTGTTCCGTCCCCCTTCACAAAGGACATCTGGCGGGAAGCCTGGAGAGGGGAATCTCACAGATTTCTTTTCCTCTGATCTCCCTATCGGAAATGCACTTTTGAAATGCACTTACCTTTCTAAGTTCTCTAATATTTTAAAAGTACAAATCTATCTAAATCTGGCACACTTTATGGCCCTTTATGTCTAATACTACTAATTCAGTTCTGAGTATGTAGAACTGGGGCTCCATATACAAGAGAAATGAATCTGATTCCTTGATGTAAAAAGAAATTAACCCACTGAAACATTCGGGACTAAGCTGACACTCACTGTTTTTTTTCATCCATGAATGCTAGATAGAACAAACAGGCTGAAGGAGAATTTGCCTTCTCCTTTGAAAATACAGAATTCTGGACATGTCAAGGACAATGAGGAGAGCAGGAAGGAAGACTCGTGGATGAAATCCATAATCTTGGCTATCATTGCTGAATGCTGACACACACTGCACCTCAGAAATCCAACCAACTGGAAGACTGTGTGAGAGGGAGTAAAAAGAGGAGGAAGAGTGGGGACAAGCAACTTCAGACTGAAGTACTACGCTCAGAACAGCTGCTTTCAGTCTCAATGTCTTTACCTCTGGGAATTTAACTGTGGTTACAGATTTGCATTAAAATTTGCATAAAAATAGTTCAATCCTGCTCAGAAACAGGTTGTTAGGGCTCAAGGAAAAAAAACAATGGGGAAGAGAGAAGGCTTGTCCTCAAGAGCCATCTTAACGATGAGGAAGCTCCTCAATAATATTTTGAGTTCTGCTTCAATAATCCAGTGGCTCAGCCTAATTTTTCTTATCTTTAAGTAGATCATTTGCATTTCAATCATTTGCAGTCAATGGCTATTGATGACATATCATTTTTGCCATTGTTCCCTCTTAGATAGTGATTTGCTCTTAAACCAGATGCTATTTCGTTCCATGACACATAATACTACAGAGCCAGGTACTAAGATGAGACAGAACTCATTGCAGGAACTGCAGCAACTAGTTTGGGAATTATAAAAGGAAGAATTGCCAATTTACAAATAAAGTAGCAATGTACATGCTTAATAGAGGGTAATTCAACATGAAGAATACAGACTCCACTTTAAAAGGAGTACAAATATCCAAAGTCAGAAAACTGCAGATTATAAACTTAAAAGTGGTATATGCTAAGGTCAGATTTAAGGAAAATAGGTTAGGTTTTTTAAGATGGTAATGTAGCAACTTTTCCCTGAGTGGAGGGGTTTCTTCCAGAGCAGAAGTACTTACTATTTCAAGAACATGATTTGCAAAGAAGTATATATTTTTAATGTCTGTTTGTATAGGAAGACTATAACCAGGCTTTGATTCTAGAAAAGCATAGTTTCTTTCAAGCCCATGAGCTGCCAATGCCTTTAGATGAACAAATCTTTAATCACAGTAGGGAAGAATGAACCCTAGAATAATAAACTTCACTATAATAGATTCTCATTAAACTGACAATCTCGGGATAGCTACATTTTTGTGGGTCCATAACCTTTCTGAGCCTTCAAAATAAATGAACATAGTTGCAACATGTTGAAAGGCTTTAATTCATCTAATTCATTTGAATTCCACCATATTACTCCTATCATGTTTACCTCATATATATTCTCATATCTCCCCGGTCATTACATTTCCTAATACATATTAATTCACTGAGGTATTTCCCAGCAATATGAAGAAAGGCTCTTATAAAAGAGAAAACAGAAACTGAAGAAGCTACAGTATTAAAGTGTTTGGTAAAATTACTAGAAAAAAAATAGTTAGCATTTTTAGAAGTATTTTTCCAGTAAGCTTTATAAGCTTAATGTTTAATACGCTTAATAAATTAATTCTGAGCTCAGAAAACATCCACAAGCCCAGGGAGAAAGACTCAGTAGCTTAGCAGCTCAGTTTCACGTATGTTAGGCTAAGACTTCAGAAAGCCTCCCTGGAGAACCTACCCTGGAGAAAAAGAGAACTTGCACATAACAATAACCCCAATCTTTGGTTAAATACGTGGAGAATCAACTCTTGGTGATCTCTGGCAAGATTATCCACATTATGCAATAATAATGTAGTTCTAGAAACTAACCCTTTTCTTCATGATTATGACCACATTATCCACTTAAGCTTCATTTTTTTTTTTTCAAACATAAATGTACCAGAAAAGAGTATCTTACAACTTTTACAAACATTTTATATTATCATATGTTTGGTTCTTTTTTTCCACTGTTTCTTCCCACTGTTTCTATATAACGAAGAACCGATCTTCTTACCATTTGGAATCCAACGAGATGCATTTTAAATGCTGACCATTAAGCGACCATAAATTATAAAGGAGAGTCACAAGAAACTCACAGACGGCAGAATATCTTTGGCCAAATAAGGGTAGACTGTTAAATTTGAAATGTCTCAGAGAGATCTGACAAATTTTTGTCAAACTCATGTGCTAGTTTCTAACAGCAACATGTCTGAATTCCTGCCTTTTCTGCCTTCAATTTGAGGAACTTGCAAACAGCAGTTTCCTGAGGCAGCCAGGTGGTGGGTCTGTCCCTACCTCTTGGGATTCTGTATGTGCTCAATGAGAACTTCACGCCATGAAATGTCTATTGGCAGTTTAGACATGTGTTGTAATTAAATATGATTATGACATAACTTTGTGGTTCAGAA
The DNA here is from genome assembly GCA_032353885.1 of Nothura maculosa. Classification (NCBI taxonomy): domain Eukaryota; kingdom Metazoa; phylum Chordata; class Aves; order Tinamiformes; family Tinamidae; genus Nothura; species Nothura maculosa. The sequence goes on along the minus strand of JAUBOD010000363.1, from coordinate 2,461,903 downwards.
GTTAAGTAACTCACAAGGCAGGAAAACAAAGTTTGCATAAAATTATGTTGTGAATACGAAGCTCATGGTAGAAATCATTTTTGAAACAGGTTCTTTGAATGAAAACAGAATGATCCACATTTGCAAGGATTAATACTGAATTCCAAGTATTATGTGTCCTTCTAATGCAAACAACTCCATTTTATTCATTCATCAGAAAATTCTGAGGATTAGCCAGCTAATTCCCTATTTATGATATTTGCAGCCAGGGAAAATTATTTCTAGATAAGACTACAGGGAATTCTTAGCGATTCAAATTGTATTATTATTTATCTACATTTCAAGTGCCCTGTTCAGTCTAGTGTGGAGACATAACCTCATGAATAACTTCTTTTTTTTTTTTTCTTTTTTTTTATCATGCTATTTTTGCAGACTGAACACATCTAAACATTCATGTATTTCACCAAAAAAATATGGAATGAACAACATGTAGCAGACCTAGAAATAATTGTTTGGAGAAGCAAGATGCTTTTGTGTTTAAAAAAATAAATTTAAAAAAGGATTATATTTTCCTGTTTGTAGGTAAAAATTTAAGCAAAAATTTAATGCATTATTTAATAAATATTTTTGGATTTTTTAAAAAAGCCATGTATTTTCTGTGAAAGCAGAAATAAACATATTTCAAACTGAAGATTTTCCATATTTCCCATGTTAAAAAAAGTATTCCTTTTGATCAGCTCTAAAACTAATATATTTTGCAAAGTTCAGAAGAAAATGGAAGGAATGGGAAGCCAACGTTGCTCTATCATTGCTGCAACACAGGAACTGCCATAACTGATGAGCCCCCACAGTGGCCCTCTTAGCAGCTTTGTCTTGGAAGTATCTGGTATTGCTTGAAGCCAAAGCACTGCAGAACTTCCCTCGGCTACAACAAACAGCTGAACAATAACATGCTTCATTTGATTCATTAATAGTAATAGTATTAAGTGGCATATATAAAACCATTAGGCTTCAAGCCATGCCCTGTCTTGCCCAGGGATTTGACTCATTTGCTGGAGCTTCAACTCAGTCCCTGTGCAAAGTGACACCAGTGCCTCTGCGAAGGGAAAACTGGTGAGATTTGTTTGCCAGCACTGGGATGCTGCTGGAGCCTCGGCCTAAAACTTGCATTTCAAAAATTAATCCCTGAGCATGTAGGTGTCTTGTGGTAGCAAGTTCACCAGGTTAACTAAGCATGGCGTAAACAAATACTTCCTCCTACAAATATTAGATGCATTCATTTTCAGTCGAAGGTTCTCTATATTATTTTCTCATATATTATTTTATATACATTGTTTCTTCTTTCCTTGTTTGTGTCTTTTCAGTGTATTTTGTAGCATTTTTTCCAGGACTTCAAAGTCCTTCATTACTTTTTTCTGAGCCCCTTATCACTTTATAGTGCTCTTGGATGAAGTCCAAAATAAAAAGTGAAATCCTTTATCATTATGAAATCTAAATCAGTATCAAAAAGCAATAGATTGAATATCTATTTTTTTGGACTGTTATTGAGTACTTTAACAATTTCAGCTTTAGAATTTCTCTATGTACCAAATAATCTTTACTATAAAATTCAAAGTAACATTAGCAATTTAGTCAATTTAATTCAAAGAGCCAGTATTAGAGAAACTTTCCCTGAAATATTGCTGAAATGGAGTATTGTCAAAAGTGTTACTGATAATTCAGAAACTATTGCTAGAAATTTAAACTAATCTATTGAATATGACCTCTCTATTCACCTAGATAAAAAATTTACACAAAACATGTGAGTTGAAGTGTTTTTGTGTGTTTTAACCCTGAATACTACAATACATATTGTGTGCTAAAGGTTAGATCAATTATCTGAACAGAAAAAATGGTAACTAAGTCACACAGCATTCAAGTCCTGCACATTAGACAAAATACAGAATCACAAAAATTAGAAAACACATGGACAAGTCATTTGAAAGAATTCTGAAAAAAAATAAATAATGTTAGTGATATTTGACTAACTGAATGGCTGTAGAAAGCATGAAGTGGGCTACAAACATTTGAATAATTCCTACAGGCTGTTGTTGGACTTGCTTCTATTACTTTCCTTGCCTGCGAAACATCCTATGGTTTGAGACAATCATTCTGATTTTGCAGGAGGGGAACATTAGCTATGCAAAGTTTCTAATCCCTGTTTGTCTGGAGAAGTGAGAGTTGTGCATTCTGCTTTGCACATAGCTGTATCCCTAAATATCTGGAAGAAAAAAAAAAATCAACCTCTTTTTCCCTCCCCACATACAGTACATTTGCTCTACCTGACTAAAACCCTGTTGCACTTTCTTTTTTTCTCCTGCATATGCTGCAATCTGATTTCTAACTAATGCTGTGGAACCAGGAATGTCTCATAAACATACAATATAGTATTTGATATTTATATATCATCACCACCACCACAACAGAATAAACAATTGCCATGCAATGTATGCATGCTGTGCTATAGCAGTGAGATGCAGATACAGTCAATACAAAAGCCTTGCTGAGCACCAACAGGGGAGCACATGGACACTGGCTGGTAAACACACTAGATTTATTTAGTGAGAACTTGTTTTAACAATGAAAATAACTAACCAAACAGACAACATCTAGAAGTACTATTTCAATAATCTATTATGTATTACCCATGAAAAATGATTACACCTGAAATTAAGAAAAAGGGGTGGAGTCAAGAACAACAAAACTTATACTTTTTAAGTTTAAGTTTCTTGGTATCTCTTCACTTTGTTCCTCCAAACCAGACAGTAGATCCTCCTGAACAACCCACAGGAAGGGTGCTGTCATTCATCAGAGGACCATCAGCAGCTTTAAACAGAAACATCCATTGCCAAGTAAGTGGGTTCTGAGGCAGCACGTTGCATCGCCTGGTAATGAGACTTCTTCACACAAGGTTTTTTAAATAGCAAATTATTACACGGACTAACAAACTCTCCAGAGAAAAACAGTCTGATTTGTGTAAGCAACTTGATGGATAAGGACACTTTAATGAAAAAAAATTACAGAACTTATGGGTACTGCATATTCCAAGACTGACATTAGAGCATCAGAAAGTATATCTATTTTTGACAAATCCATGCTATTGCTTCAGCAGCTGTGACAGCACCCAGGTAGCTATGAGAGATGCTTCTGTCAACCTTGGAATCAGAGATTTGCTACACATTTCAATGGTGCAAGAGTGAGTGAGTATTTGATAGGCACATGTCAGAATAGTTAGATCCACGCAAGAAATGGACATTAGCCATAATCTGAAAATATATATGCTTCCCTGGAATGAGGTCTAGACATTAGAAATTTGAAAAAAGAAGAAAAGAAGAGAAAATTACTGTATTTTATACATAGAGTACTATTTACAGAATCCCTTCTTCACAATTAATTACCTTACGTAGTGGTGGAGAGCCTTCCTCTGCTTCTCTTTGTTCCTGAGGTAGGAGAGGAGCAGTATCTGGTACTGATCCTGAGGGCTGGTCTTCATATTCCTCTGAAAATATAGTCCATAATTACCATTGTGCACATCCTTAATGATTTATGAAAGTGTCTGTTTTATATGAATAGCTGTGATATTATGATCTAGATGACACTGGGATTGAACTAAAACTAGTCAAAAATGTTTGAAGTCAAATTTCATATGATAATTTATCAGAATTTCCCTATTAACTCTTTCATTTATATTCGTTAGCTTACATCTAACTTTGCAGGCAATTACATAAAAAGATAAAAATCAAACACACAACTAAGAACAGAATCTATACCTACAGCAATAAAATTGAAGCTTAACAAACATTTCATGGACACTTCTTTCTACTGAATAATAGAATTTCTATTGAATAATAGAATATGTAATAGGACATTCACTGACTGAAATAAAATACACATTGTGGGGTTTTTGCATAGTTGGCCAACTGCCTCAAAGACTTGTTTTTTTTAAAGTCTTCTCAAGAACAGGCCTTCACTGAAGACTGTTCCTACAAGCTGCCCTCTGGCTCACTTTGCAAGGTGGAGAGGAAGGAGAAAATGCAGAGGATGTATGAGGGGAGGACAGTGGAGAAAGACAGGACTAAGTGCAGAAAAACAGCACTTAAGCTTATTTCAAATAGCTTCATCAAGTTCATACAATATTGTGTCCAAGGTTTTTAGAGAAGAGGCAGAAAAACTAAGCTAGTCACTTGGAAGACAGAGGGAGGAAGTAGAAAATGGGGGAAAACATCTTGAGAAATGTTGGGTTAAGAGATTTCTAAACACCAGTATAATTGATAGTTTAGAAAGCACATGAATTTCCTGTAGCATGAGACCACATACTGCGTCTATAAATTGAATATTCAGAACTGGCATGACACTGAGGATTAGTACATTCGTTGACTCAGTAGAATACTTCCTATATTATTCAATTAGATTTCAAGTTGGTTTAAGTTATTTATTTTACATTTGGTTATAGTAGTTTAATAAAAAGTGTTTTCATGACAGGGACCTGGTGGTAATCTCTCAGACTGGAGACTCAATCATGACCACGCTTTTAAAACTTCATAGTGAGCTCCACTCATTTGGGAACTGAACATTCCTTGCTAGAGTAGGAGAAAAACAGTTTTTCTAAAGGTAAATAGTTAGATCTAAGAAAAGTCCAAGAGGTCTGTGAAATGCTTGGATATAGCCTAAAACACTGCCAAGGCAGAGTATGAGGAGGTGGTGATATGTAAGAAAGGAAGAGGAGTCAAACCAGTTGACTGACAAACAAGCCCATGGCTTATATAAGCTAATGCTAGAATGTTTTACTAAGTGCCGACAGCTTCTGAAGTTAGATACATCAACTTGCTAAGAGGTTAGCTAATTTGACACAATTTTTGCATTACATTAAGTAATCATTATGCCATATGCATGCTAAATAAATTCATATCTTCAGAGTAATCTGTAGCACAGCATGCTAAAAATTTTGGACCATCAGTTAAACCCACACCGGTATACCAGGAACAGAGCAGTAAACTTACTTTCACCAGCCACATAATTAGCTGGAAAATAGCCTTGCTGTCCATTTGCTAGGCTGCCAAACCACCAGTTATCATTATCTTTGTATAACACTTGGATAATGTCACTGCGATGGATGGTTAGCTCATCTGATCGATGCGCTGTGTAGTCATAAAGAGCCACTACCTAAAAGAGAGATAAGAGCACCACAGCTTTATCACAACCATGCCACAGAGAAAAAAGCGCAACATTCACTTCCTCTTGCAGAAAGGCAGCTGAAACCAAAGCTGCACTTTGGTAAAAGCTGAGGCTCTCTCAAGTTTTGCTAATGGGATCAGGGGTGGTGGGAAAGCAGCAGGAGAGGCGAGATAAAGGACTGTGGGATTGTAGAAATGGTTAAGAACATTCAATTCTCTAAGATTAGCTTCAAAACAGCAGCTGTTAGTTTTATAAGCAATTTACTTGTGAAGCAAAAGAAAAAAAAAGGCACTTCATACATTCAGTTTCTCAGAATTGTTACACCACCTTCAGATCCCATTCTATGTGCGCGTGTGTGGAGCATATGCGTTTGAATAAATATTTCAGTAGTGTGATAGCTTTACTAGAAGGAAAATTCTAGAGGAAAAATGTCATTGCAAATTTTGAACTGATTCCTTCACAAACTTTTTTGTTTAGAAATAACTATTTACATAGGCAGCTTTATAAGTATCTGCAAAAATAGGTGCATACTCCACATAATGAAGTCACAGGGAAATTCAATCAGTATATGCCAGATGGAAATACCAGTGGTGGTTCAGCACCACGTTCACTACGTAAAGGACGTTACCTTCTGCCAGAAGCCTGCTTGCTACTTAAATATAAAAATATCACATAGAATGTCTTATTCACTCTCCATCACTTGCAATCAAAAATCGATGCCAACTAATACACAACAGGATCAAAATATGTGAACTGAAAAATTAAGGGAATTTCACTCATAATAAATGAGCAAAAATATTTTACATATAGAACACTATCCTCATGTATATAACTGTCACATCATAAAGCTCCATGAAATTATATGCAGAGAGGTTAGATATAAGGATTGTTAGAGAGTGAGAGAAGGGCACTTCTCATTAGGGGTTAAAAGACTCCCAAGTTATTAAGAAGTCAGGGATAAACTTTTTATTGCCTATGCATGCACATCTACCTTAAGACTGACGAAACACACCAAGATTTTCATATTTTGACTTCAATATGATTATTTATGAGCTACAGCTATAAAGATATAGTTAACGTTGCTTTATTTCTCATATTTGCATGCCATGGATAAGACTCATTAAATCAGTTATGACTGGGAAAAAATGGAAATGCTCCCAACATTGTAAATTCTGTGTGGCAGCTCACAGGCTGGCCAGCAACAAAGAGTTAACATTAGCTTAGCTCTCAGCAGACAGGGATTTTATGGAAGCACATATTCCCTAACAATGAACTTCCTTGGAGCAGCCAAGAAATGAAGTTTTGGCTCCACCAAAACTGTTCTGGGCATTCAAAAAGCTATTGCATTAACAAGGGGTGACGGTTACAATGCAGGAGCAGGGATCACAGAGTGGTTAATACTGACTTAACAGGGAGTGCAGAAGAGAGGGCAGAAGCACCACAGAGCCCGGAGCTTCCCGAGTCTTGCACAGTGAGGAGAGCTCCAACAGCGCCCACTTCAGCCAAGGGCCAAGGTCTCCTCAGAGACAGGGTGCTAGGGAGCTCGGGAGGTCCTCCGAGGTGACGAGGGAATGTAACTACTGGCACAACAGAGAGCAGTGAAAGACAGAGCTGCGCGTACTTGTCTTTTGTGGTGTCTTTTATAGGGTAGTTTGCGTGCAAGTGTTTTGCCACTTGGAAAAATATTATAAAAATTCAGTAAGACGAGAACTCTGCCAATAAACAGAGCAAATGACCAAGCCGAGACCGTGATCTAGCAGCCTCGCAAAATAAGAATTCAAATGGCAGTGCGTCCTGCAATACGACTGGTTAGCAAATTTGATAATTAAAAAAAGGAAAATGAAATTGTCATTATACTCATTGGAGAAATATGATCAGAAAGATGATTATGACGGGACACAGGAAATGCACCTCAAGAACAAAGCCACTCACAAAAGAATGTAAGAGATTTAAAATTATGACCACAGCAATGCAATGTCTTCTGATCCCGCTTTTTAAACATTTTTGTTAAATGTTTTCTAGGCTCACATTCAAGCAAAAGAAAAATCTGTATCTATCAAAATTTTATGAAATGATTTTTAAGGCTGATGCAGAAACAGCAGAGCAAGAATTCCAAAATCTGTGGCTGCAAAGATATCAAGCTGAAAAAAGAGAAAATGTTTTCAAAAGCACAGATAGAGTGAGACAGCTATAGGGATACTGAAAAAAAAACCAGTACTCACTGTTTCTTGCCCTAGAGGAGAACTACTTCCTCTTCTCATCCCCAGTGCAGTCAGGCAGTCACTACTCTAAAGGAAGGAATTATTTTAAATTTAAACATGAAGTATTTTCATGCATTATAATTTTGAAATTTATATATATTTGTCACATCCACTTTTAATATAAAAGTTAAGAATCTCTAATAAATATGTATTTTTTAAATGAAAAAGTAGAAATGATATTAAACAACATTGAGTAATATTGGCTTTCTGGATATTTAGAAGGTTTTTGTCAAGGGACTTTTTAAGTAGGTACACTACACTAAAAACAACAAGTAGGAAGACACTGGATTGATGATAGTAACTGCCTAAGCTTAACTGTATTGCAAACATTATTGTAGAGTCTTGCAGTAAACTTCACCTCTGAACCTTAGTGCAAAAGAATTTACATATATATACATATACATTACATATATAATGAGAATTATTAGTCCTAATAACCAAGGCTTTTATATTTATTTCAAACTGTTCTACCTTTGCCACTTTCAGACTTCCACTAAAGTCAAAACAATGCTGGATGTGAATAATTCGGATGTGCCCACAAAATTTTGTTTCTGTTAAAAATTCTTCAGTGGAAAGAAGTTTTAAAAACTGGACAATTTTGAAAATTAGCAGAGGAGCAATAAATTATAACAACAGAAGAGATGTCAGTTCTTTGTTGGCATTAATTTATTTTTCAATGGTCTGTTTTTACAAAGGGCTAAACTAGTTTGGCCAAGATGTTGCCTGCGCCAAAGTAATTATACAAAGATTAGGCAGTCGAGTGCCAACATAAAACCAGGGTCCAGGCAATTAGACCATTTTAGGATAAGAACCCAGTGTGAGCATTCTGACGCAGCTGCTACCATCCATAACAGATTGTACAACAGCATAAACTACTCTTAAATTTGAGCATTTCTATTTAGCATATTGCTGCTCTTTTCTTCTTTTTTTATGATAGTCTAATTAACTATCTTTGGCACAGGTTCTCTCACTTTCTTAAGCATATATCTGAAATGTACTGCTCTTTTCATTCACTATTGTTTTATTAGTGTGATCCAAGGAATATAATTACAGCAATTTTTGGCAGAATTAATGGTGTTTTCCAGAACACCAGATCCTTTGCCCTGCTGTACATGTTGTTTTCCTACCTCAGCAAGGCTTATCTCATACAGGAAAGAAATTACCACTGCTCCTGAAAACTACTCCAGCAGTGAGTGTTTCATCCACTCCAGATTGCTTAGGACGTCTGACAGTAGTTACAGATATTTATAGTAGGTGGATGGAGCTGCACACTTGCTTTTAGTTCTTGTCATGTGCAAGAACATCTACACATGCCACCCAAAGCTTTCTAAATAACTAGGCACATGCCCAGGGTAAAGCAGAGCAACCTGATTTGACAAACAAATTTTGCACATCTAGGGGTGGAATCGCAGCCCAGAGAACGTGGCTTGCTCAGTGGGCTCTGAGCAGTAGCAGCGCCTTGGAGGTTTCAGCGAATTCTCGTTTTCCATTCGCGAGTTCAAGAGAATCGTGCAGGCAGGGTGCTTAGCCCGTGGGATGGGAGTGCCTCCTGTTGCTCAAAAATGATTCATCAGAATTATTAGCACTGTTATTTAGGTATCTAGTTCAGGTACTCATATTGCCCCATTACTGTGTCTCAATCTTCTTCTCTCTCTCTTTTTAATAAAGTATTTATATACTCTAAAACATAAGAAGTTGAAGAGAGGGAGCTGTTTGGAAATAACAAGCTGAAATCCATGAGTCATCCTGAGAATATGTTGCATGTTCTCAGGCACCGTGCAGAACTTTTCATGCTACAACCCAAACTGTTTCCAGCTCGAGAGGGGCACGGGGGGCGTCGGGGACTGCGCGAACCTCCCGACTCCCACCAAGGGCCTGCGGGGCCAAGCAGGGCGCTCACCACGCACGGCCCCTACTGCAAAGGGTACTCTCCTGTGCTGGGTAATTCCTGAAACTGGAGGGACTACCAGTTATGCTGCAAGGAACTGTCAGGAAAAAATACCAGCTTTTCCACTTCTTATTTTTTTTTTATAGTAGCATGAGATTCACCCCCATTTTCAGAATTTCAAAATAGCGACAGACACAGGGAAGCTTCTGAATGTGTAACTCTTAAGACCATGTTACTGTCTTTCTCCATGCAAGATGAAAACTGGTTAACCATTTGGTTGCATCTGGAACAGATGTGGGACCTGTAGTTATGTTTTGAGGGAGCCAGACCATCTGTGAGAAACAGGAAGAAAAGGCCTGCTGAAAAAGCCTGCTGTGTCACACAGGTTTTGATTGAACAAAACTGCTAAAAACCTTCAGCTTAGTGGGTAATCTCAGAAGATAAATAGATTCCGCAGCTGACTGAGAGTCCTAGACTGGAATATTACACTGGTTGTTTGGAATAAGATAACTTTGATATTTCAAATGTAAAAATAAAAACTCCAAAAAATGAAGGCAAAAGAGAGCGTTACCTGCCAGAATCAAGAGATAATAAAGTTGTTATATCAAACAACTTATATATGCCACCAATTCCTGATAAAAACAGTAATTAAAATGTTTATGACTTCTTTTTTATTAGGCTATTTCAGTGACTGTAGTAAAGGAGCCTCTGCTTTTACTCATCTCGCTATAACTTCTCTGGCCAGCAAGATTTGAGCATTAGATAGTGTTCATTGCCTAGGAAAGGCACTGACCAAAAGCAAGTGATACATTATTCTCTTCTTTTCTGTACCAATTTTGACATTTTATTCCTACTACCCAAAAAACACACTTTTAATAACATAATATCAATGTTTAAAGGAAAAAAGTTATCATTCTACTATGGGCTTCATATGCTTCTTATAGGTAAACTGATTCTTCAAGGCAACAGAATAGAGGTGCAGATAATGTTCAACTTCTAATTAGTCATCAGCTCTCAAAAACTGCCCTTGCAGATGCCTCTGTACACGCTTACAGTAAATAAACTGATGCAGACACTATATGCACACACTGAAGTGTGTGCATACAGGGGCAAAACCCCCTCCCTCCTGTTCCTGTTGGACAAACATCTGTTGCTTGGATGCTCCACAGCCTCTCTCCTCCTTCCTGTACCTTGTAGGTGCCAGGGTAGGAATGAAACCTGCAGAGTGACTGGAGCAAGTGCTCTCATAAGCACTCAGGAAATGAGAGTTAAAGCTTCCCAAGTCTTTCCAATAAATCTGCTCCTAAGTGTACAATGGCCTGGGTTCTGAGACTATTCAGATTTTTTTGAAGTGTCAAAATGAGATATGGATTTATAGTATTTAAGAAAAAAGATTGTCTTAAAGATGTGAGCGTATTTTAACCACTTTTAAAGTGTATAGAATCACTTTGAGCTCCATTTCCTCTATAAATGTGAGGATTAGAAGTGTACTTACTCCTATCCTTCCCCAAGAATGGCCTGCAATACCACAGTTTTAACAGCCAGTTTTAAATGAAACATAAAATAAGCTGATACTTAACATAAAATAACTGAAAATTGTTGCAATTCTGTTCTTGTAAGCTGGTGCAATTAACTGTCAACACAGACGTAGCCCAGACTACCTAGCCATACAAATTTAGTGTACAGAAAACAGAAGTACAAGGACAGTATTAATAGCTGAATTAAAATGATTCTGAAAGTATTAGCTGCTAAGAAAAATGTACTTTCCTTTGGTCATAGTTAATCTGTCTGCTCTCATGAAACTACTGCAAAGTTACTTCCTTAGTCTTCAGATGACTACAGTCCTTATTTGACTATAGTCCTTCAATATTTAATGTGCATGGGAATCGATAATCTGCCCAGAGGAAAAAAAATGTGCCAGGCTGCACTTTATTGAAACCAGCAATGTACAAACAGAAAAGAGAAATGCAAACACAGCTGCTGCAGCAAAGCCTACAGGGATTAAAAAAAGTGGAGGGATCAATTTAGAAGTGTGTGATATACTTCAGTTTCTAAAGTTATTCAAAAACTCTTCAACTATTTTGTCTTTTGGAAATATGCTACTTTCTTGATTTAAAGAACTCAGTTTACCTGCATTTATAACATATTCACTTAATGCATTTGTAACAACAGAATCAAAAATAATCAAAATAAAGAAATTTAAAAGTTTCATTTAACCACCCTTATTCTGGCAAAAATAATAATAATAATAAAAAAAAAACTGCTACACAATATTTTCCAAAGACATATAAACATCTTATAAATGCTTATAAGTCTTTCTGTGATGGAGACTCTTAAATGAAGAGTGAAGAATTTGTAGTATTTGCTAACCGTTACATACTGAAAATTAAAAATGGGAAAATTTTGAAAGTGGAAAAACAAAATATTTAATCACTAAAAGAAAGAGCAAGAAAAAAGGATACTTTTGAAATTTCTCGATAAATCAAATCTATCATATCAGCCTTACATAAACTCCATTAAATAGAGTCTGTTAAAGTTAGACTAAAGGTGCAAAAAACCCACCAAACTTCAAAACAGCTTTATAGTATAAATGACTCAATGTAATTTTGGCCCTTTCTAACTATTCTCTGAAAAAATACAAGAGGCAGGCAATTAATGCAGAATATTAACTCATGCTATTTTCAATATAGGAGAGTGGATTTAACATATTTAATACAACAGGCCCAGACTTCCAGGGCCAGTACTCAGAACATCACCCACTCTTCAAGGACTAGTTCCCCTCTATATTTTGTGTTTGTTTAAACAGGTGCACAGTTGGAATTAATGGAACTTACAGATTCTGATGGTTTTCATTACAATGAGAAATGTAACAAAGAAAGGAATAAATATCATTGCTAGAAGTTTCCAATTAATACTTACATAAAGATGGATAGAGGGATAGCTGTGATTTCACTTGTTACAAGCAAGTGAAATATGAGGATACCTGGCACTGCAAATAGGATTCAAATTGAAGTTATGACTCCAATTTTCTCTCCCTACTTACTAGTGCTTATGTTCTCAGTAAGAATCAGTGCTATTGACTGTGATTTGGGCTTATTTATTTCATAACAACAAAAAGTAAACAGTGAAAAAAAAAGTTTTAATTTGCAGATCTCTGACCTCTCTACCAGCTGGCCACAAGAAAAGCTGATTTGCCCATGAAGGCAATTTGCCTGAAGATACTTCTTTTGAGAATAAAGACAGATTTAAAAAAAATAGAAAGAAAGGAAAAAAAGCTTCTCTACAATAAGAGCTTGTGAATAAAGGCATTTATAGTTAAACATCATTTTTTTAAAAAAAAAAATGCAAAGATAAAACTCCTTACCGTCTGTAGTCTGCCCAATAGCGTTAGGCTAAGAGGATTTCCTACTGGGCTGAAACACCCTGTGAAAAGAAAAGGCTGTGAATTTTTTGCTTGTTATCCTTTTCCATCGAATAAACCATTTTCTTTTAAAATCATTATGTTAGCAGGATATGTTTGACAAAATTCTAATGAAAAGCAGCAGCATCTTTCAGTCATAACTATGCATCCCTCAGTCAGGAACAGTTGGAAGGTTTATTTAACTAACAGACCTGACACAAGGTTAACTAATCCAATATTTCCATTCAAATGATTTGGAGAAATAGCTCAGGCTATGTCCACATGCCACCACCTCGTGCTCAGAGCTGACACTATTATCTAGGCTGCATTGCTTTTCTTTTCATTGAATTTCTGAGTAATGCATATAAAGTTTTCCAACAGAAATGATCACAAAACTGCTCAAAGGAATTACTTCCTTATTTTATCTGAAAGAATAACTATGCCTATTCGGTAGCTCCCTTTGATCATCTGAGTTCCTATCACAACACATCTTACTGTTTATTTTATTCGCTTTCTACATAGTGCATTTGAACAAGTACTTGTAAATTGTTTCCTTTTCAAACTATTACATTAACTACTAAGCTCAGGAAAATCATTTTCTGTGCATTTATCTTTTCCTTACTGGCTTCCTTCGTTGTATGCTTAACAGAGCATCCTAAAAAGATACAGAAATCTAAAAATTGCTGAAGATTACAGTGAAAAATGCTACTGCTTGAATGAAGAAAGGTTTGACCTTTCTCATTCCAAGGCGGTGGACACCAGACAACACAGAGTTAAGCCTACTGGATTTTCTCTGTCAGACACTAGATTTGAAACAAGTTCAGTTTCAAACATGAATAAGTTCTGAAATCTCATTTTCATTTACCACCTCAAAAAACCTGCTTTTGAGGAAGCCAGTATCTGAATAAAGAGGATTTTTTTTCAGATTCCGACTCCCAAGTTCTGGCACGGATCCTTAAGGAAACTTGCACAACTCCACCTACAGTATACTTCCCTAAAGCTTGGTGGTTTAGGCTTTCACAGGACACTTACTTGCAGATGCTTAAT
>JAUBOD010000363.1:2421714-2432961 GCA_032353885.1 Nothura maculosa | reverse complement strand
TTGTTGGAAACACACACAAACAGCCTATATTTAAGTTTGATTGTTGTATTAAAAAGCTCCATCTGCATATTAATCTGTGCTTTTATCTAGAGTAAAAATTAAGAAAATAATATTGCTCAAAACAATGCAAACACTGGATATAAACACTTAGAACAAGTTAAGGTTGATGTTCATTTTCTTTAAAGGAATAGTCCACTGACTTTAAATAGTTATAGAAAAGTTATTCTACTCTTCCTGAGGGATGATCATGCTCTGGAAATACTGAGCATCTGTTGTGAGATTAAGGCTTTAACAACTCTCCTTTTAAGAGAGAAAAATGGAAATAAAGAGGTTAAACAGTAGTTGGTCACTAGTGAATTAGTGATAAGAGTGATTCTGAGGGTAATCGGTCTTTTAGCCCACTCCTTTTTTTTAGTGCTATTATTTTAACACAGTAATTACAATTTGATTTATGAAGAAAATTATCTTACTTTAATTACACAGACACTTCCTATTTTTATGATCTGTGCTTTAAATCTCTATTATATATTTAGTTTTTATTTTTGTTTCCTCTCCCCACTACTTCTTTTCACTCTGCCCTGGGATACAAAATGAAAACACTGAGAAACTAAGTGAACAATTTTATCTGTTACAGGGATCCCCCAAAAGACATAAAATTAGCTATTTTGATATTAAATATTTTGATTAACAAGATACTGTCAAAACAAACAAGTATCATAAAAAAACATGATTTGATTGCTGATTTTTTTCTCATGACTACAAAGCATCAAACTCTAAAATACATTTAAAACAAATGCAAAGTGTAATGCTTTAAAAAGGGATTTTTTTGTGTTCAATATACTTAAAATCAAAATATTAAATTAAGAAAAGCTGGTAATTACATATTGCTTTAAGAACTTAAAATATTAATAAATAAGTGTAGAGCTTGAATTTAAAAGAGAAAAAAAAAAGAAGGAACAAATATCAATGTTGTATCACAGCACACTGTACAAACAATGGCACGTACAGCAACCTGGCCACTCCACAAGAGAGATTCACAGCTAAATTCACCTAAATGAGAAAAATTTATCTCAAAAGATATTACCCATTCCCTAGAGAGCTGTCAAATAAAAAAGGCAGCTCACCACTTTTTGTAGAAAGAGGCTGCAGAGGATTCAGTGGGGAGCTCAGGGCGCCTGACAGTCCTAACTTGGAGTCTGGAGACAGCAACGAAGGCGCAGGAAGCAAGAGATTTGAGCTTGCCTGTAATAGGAAAGGCAAATCAGAAGATGGAGTGTAATTTCCTGGGTTACTTGCTGATGCAACAGCTAAAAGAGAAATATTTGTTTACTCTAAATAACTATTAGATTGTAGGGAAGGAGGAAAAAAAAAAGAGAGTCAAATAGACAGTAAAAATTCTTACCTTTTTGTAGAATATTTGAATATATACATTTGAAAAAAATTGCTAGTGCTATAAATAGAATTCTATGTTTACATGCGGACATTGAAAATACCAAGCAGTGAAAACAACTGAAAAAAACTGAATTGGCAACTTCATACGATCACAAACGAAAAAAAAAAAAGCCAAATATCTTCTCAATTTAACATTTACACACTACTGTCTCTAACAGATAACTTTGCATTAGAACAAGTGAAAAAGGTTAAACCCATCCTATGTCAAAATTGATTTCTGCAAACTAATACAGTGTATGCACACCAAAATACCTCGCGCTTTCTTTATGCAAGCTACACAAAAGGCACCTGCAGTACATGTCCTTCCTTATTTCCATAATAATAAAGACAAATAAAATAAAATTTGCTATGAAGTTCTTTGCACAAATGCAGCTATCACAAAGTATAAACTTTTCCAAGACTTATTCTTTTTCATAGACCCTCTGGGATAATATATTATGAGAATCTCAAGTTTTTTTACATGATCAATTGCAGACTTCCAGTATTTGTTAGATGTATTTTATTGGCTGCCTTTGTAATATACCCACAAGGAAAAGAAAATAGACTTTTCTTCATATTCTTAATATTAAAATATTCCTAATTATCTTTAAATAAGACAAATTTATATGCAGAAGCTTTTAAGAGTGATTTACACAACACAATATAATTCTTAACCCTTAAAAAATTAAACTTATTCTGCAATTTAGAAAAACTGTGCTTACTTAATCCATGTGAAAGCCCACACTCAGTGGAAGAGTCTTTTGGCCTTATTTCAGACTTTCCAGCCATAGTTGTGAGCCAAAATATAACAACAATGAGTTTTCAACTTACTGGAGTCTAACTTTCATTGAAAGAAATGGAGAGGGTGAAAATAAAGTGAAACAATAACCCATTTCCAAAGGTTATATAATTTATACACAACAATTTTGTCATTTTAAAGACAAAGCAACTCAACAGGCTTGAATAATGCCAACATATACACACTTTGACATGTTTAATTATAAGGATGCTAACATATGTGCTTAAATGCCTCGGACCTCAATACTAATATTTAATCAAAGCTTGATGCAAATTTTAAGGTAAGTGACTGTCCATTATCTCAAAAACCTTTGCAGGTTACACCACACATTTTTAGGGCTATATTATCCATAAATTAATTATAAAAACGTTGAATTATTACTACACTAGACTTTCATCTTACTGTTTGTGGTTTTCATGTAGTAATATGTATTTCTACTGAAAAGTATGCAATATAATTTGTCTTTTTGCTCTGTATGATGGAGTACTCTCTCAGCAATTGCATGCAACTGTAATGGGCTATATTCCCAAACTGACAAGGAAAAGCAAAACAGAAAATCAGATTAAGCTCTGAACATGATACAAAAGCATAACAGCTGGGCTTTACTGGAGTGTATGAACTCGATTGAATGTTAAAAATAGTACTTATGAAATGTAGGCAGAATGAAGAGATTTTTCTGAATGAAAACAATATTTTTATATTTTATGTTTACTTACACACTTTATGTTACATATGTAAGTTTTCTTTGGTTTGAACAAATACTGTGGAAAGCTATTCTGAGCTTACATGCTTACTAAAATGCAGAAAACCCATCAATCCTCATTTTCCATCGTTTCATCCTCTTTTACTGACTGTTCACTGTATTGTGAAAGACAGAACACACACTCCTGCATGAGCTTCTGGGCAAGTGTTAGATTTTCTTCCTCTATGATCAAAACTAGTGTATGTTGTCCGGGGAAGCCACCCCATGAAAGTTCCTGCAATTTGTGTTCAAATTTGTTTTTTATCTATCAGTTGATTCAGAAATTATTATGGAATGAAGAAGGTTGGAATCTATAAGCCTTTGGAAATCAAGTTAAACCCAGCACAGCAAAGTATTCAAAACCAGCACTTGCAGATACTTTTTCTGAATCGCCCTAGAAGAAGAAAAAATCAGGAGAAACTTGTCTTGATTATGGTACTTGAGCAAAGAGATATGAAAATCTGTATGTAAATTATATCTCTACAGAATTTAATTCACTTCTATCTTCCTGCTGTAGTACTCAAATACGCTCATTAGACATGCCAAACAGAAGTGTACATTAGAAGATTAAATAGGTTCCTGAAGTTTTCCCTTTAAGAAAATCAGCCCTTTTAAAATGCAAACCAAGCTCTATCTTACTATCCTTCCTTCCTTTCCAAGTCCTTAAAATAATAAGCCAAAAAAGGCTTTTATAAAAGAGATATTCAAATGAAGTTTGAAAAGTTTTATATTTAAGAAGTCTCACACAAGTGACTCATTCCTCCTTAACGGCAGTGAAGCTCAGCCATAAAAGCCTGCCCGTGTGAAGCAAATGCAGGATCAGCGTTTCTACGATCTTCTCGGCACTAGCTCCTAAATATTATCTAAAATTCTAAAAGGACCAAAGAGAAAAGTGCACCACCGTAGGAGAGGAAGGAAGCATCCAGCTAACAGTTGAGGACGAATGATTTAGCAGGGCTGCTTCCAAAAGAGTATTACCAGCTACGAGAAGCAATTAATTTTCCTACAACAGATATATACAAAACTACCTACAGAAGAGGCAGAGTGAAGTAATCGCTATTTTTGAAATTCTTGCTGTGGGAAGGGATTGCTAAATACCTTTACAACGAGCTAAGTTGGCTAAGAGAGCCAGCCATCAATCCACTTATTTTTCACAACAGACTTTGCTTGCTTCATGCAAAAACCACATCTTTATCAAAGACACCATTTACTACCATCAAAAATTGAGTGAAACTACGTTATAAAATTAATGTCGTTTTTGCAGAAACAACAAGAAAAAAACTGCATGTTTTTGCCAAGTTTAAACAAAGCTGATTTGCATTTTCTTTTTCTGTGTGATAAAGCAGCTCTATGCAAATTATGCAAATATACATTTTCAGTGGAACTAGTTTTCACATTAAAAGTGAATTTCATGAGATTAAAAAAAGGGGAAAACTGCAAGACTTAACAATTTGTCCATAACAATTTCTCTTCCTTCCTCCACCTCCTTTTTTTCTTTTTGGTTTGAATCCTAGTCTTTTTCCATCATATAAGATCCTCTCTAGGTAAGTTTTCTGAACATTATTATTATTATTATTATGGACAAAAAAATGACTTTCTATAAACAGGTTGGCACTCACTGAGTTCACTGAAAAAAGTGATGTGTATAAAGACAAAATGTAATATAATTTCTTATAGTGACAAGTCCTAATTTGATTATTATTATGTTAGAGTTAAACTGTAGAATAAAGAGAGGCAGCTAAAGAGAACCTGACCATATTGTGTCAGAATAAGCAGCAGTTTGGCATGAAACTATATGAATTTAGTCCCTCCCCCCCCCTTTTTTTTTTTTGAATGAGAAACAAACTGCTCATCTAATAAAAAGCAAAAGGAATCTGTGGAAATTCATGAAAACTCCATTTTAAAAATCTGCCTATGCTTCTTTTCCTCTGTCTACAGCACCCTACTCGGGTCTTGAACGAATTCATCCATGGATGGTGCAGCTAAGGGAGAACGTTCCCTTCTGCACCCATCGGCCCAACAGGGTTCTCAGGTGAGTTGAATCAATGTGTGTTCAAGGTAATTCTTGCACTGGAAGTTCATTTAGCTCCGTCGTGTTAATGAAAGCTGCTTTTCTCACACCTTGGCGACCGCAAGCCAGCTGGCACAAGATGATATAAAATTGTTTTCTTTCACCAGCGTGAGTGAATCTAGCTTTTTCTGCTCTATGATATGAGCAAACACAGCATTACTCAGATATCCCTATTTATTTTGTTCAGCAGAGAAAAAAAACAAACAGTGAGTAACTTTTCCTTAACACTGTGCAAACATCCACAGAGAGAAGACTAAGAGAAACAGGAAAGAGAATTAAGGGGCTGATCAGCAAAGTCCATACATGTTTTATTAAATGACTACATAATTTTATTTCACCCTCCGGTAAAATAACTGTAATGGCTACATATTCTTGCTGAAAATTAGTGCAACGCATTCCTCATAACATGTTTTCTATAGAAAATAGAGCAAAATAGATGGCTATGAAGAGAGAAGAGAGAATTACTGCTATAGGAGTGGAACTAAATCTTCTGTCTCAACTAGCTGTACTTCACTAGGGTTCAATTAGATCTCTGTACAAATAATGCTGCCAGCAAGAATTAAAAAGTTGGTACCTTGTGATTACAGCACAGCTGAAAGGGCAGCCCTGGACAAACAGATGTGCCCTGGTGCTGCACTTAGATTCCTCCAGGCCCCCCCAGCCCCTTGAGGACAGGCTGTGAGCACACGGATGCAAATACACGAGTCGCACCAAAACGGGCAACTCTTCCCATCACAGCAGCATGTGCGGAGTGCAACAGGAACTTGTGTATCCAAAAGGTTAGCACAGATCCTCCTTGAGTTTTAATATTAAAGACCTTGAGAAATAATACAGAAATAGTTTGAAATGGGGCATCCTGCAGCTATCGCTAAGGCTAAAAATGCTCAGAGAGGAAAAAATCCTTATTATATGATAATATTATAATAATACAGTAATTACATATATATAGTATATAATATATAGAATTATTTTATAGCAGATATTTTGTAATAACACTATTTAATAATAATAATTACATATAAATTATGTATTCAATGAATTCAGAAGTATCTCCATAACCAAATATTTGAAGGTACAGACATACCAACAGAGAGACATTTTAGTCCATTTTAGCTACGCCGTTAGTGAAGCGAGATTTCAGAATTCCAATTAGAGATCTCAGGGTCGCTGCGGACCAGACCACAACCACCAAGCTGCAGCGCTTGGGGAGAACGTGTGACCTGGCCTGGGGTAACTACTCACCAGCAGCTACTGCAGAGTAACAAATCTGTGCAAGTTGAACAACAAATTAATATGAAGATAGGACTTGCATAGCTACTCCTGTCACATCTGAGCCAAAGATTCCTCACCTACAAATAAAGATTTCTCTTCTTTCACATCTCTGTGTTGTTCTATATCTCATCTAATGTCTGCTAAAATGAAGAATGCTTAGACTGAAATTTTGCTAAATTAGGAATACTGTTACAAAGAAATATTTTTGCCTTTTCTAGCACAGGTAACAGAATCTATCTGCAACTTAGAATGATGTGCAATTGCAGTAAAGGGTTTTGGAATTAAAGTTGACAAAATTAATGAATTAACAATTCAAACTCATCCAAAACTTAGAACTCCCAAACTTATCTTTGTCCTCATTTCAGTTGTGAGAAAGAGAAAAAACATTTTTTCCACATATTATTAATGACTTTATTTTCTAATCACACTTCCTATTTCAGTCAAATCCACTTATCCTTCTTGCAAAGCTGAGCTGTAATCCGCACAGCCTCCTTTTATTCAAACTCTTTCATACCTCCTAAGATCTGTCTGTTCTTGTCTAAATGTCTTTTAATTTTACCAGATTCTTGTTCAGAACTAATTAATTAATTACTTATTACTATTGGCCAGAGCTAATTGTTGTGTTCAATATACGGGTTGAGCCTGGATTTCCTAAGACGACACGATCTTCCTTCCCACATTGTTTGGCTAGTGCTTCATTATAGAAAAAGCAGCAAGCATTCAAAATCCAGAAAATCAACCAATCATACTGGCCTCATCTGCAGCTAGCATTCTGAAAAGAATATTATTTTAATAACTGCTTTTATACAAGTATGCACCTTGTGGAAAAGTATCCATTCAAAGGTCTGCAAATGGTACACTTACATATAATAAATGTTATAGATCAAATCCCACCTGTTAAAAATTGACATACATGCATAGCTTGAAAACTTGCACATCAGGTATCAATGTACACATTTTGATATTATCTGTTTTCTGTTGTGACTTTGAATGCTCAGAATAGAAAGTTCATAAAGGACATCAACAACAACAACACACTATGAGACTCTAGGTCAAAGCCATAAAGAAAGGCTCTCTACACAAGGCTCGAAAAGACATTTTAATTACTTTGAAGTATTCACATATTAAAGAGAGAAGTACCATGAGTACTACAGAGTGTATATAGCTTTTGTTCTTAAATTCTAAAAAGCATTTTTCAGTTTATCGCATGACAGTTTTAATATTTAGAAAGTATAACATCACAGCTAGGATGTTACACCTTTAAAAATCCCCATAACTACGTAATATATATTACCTTCTCGTTATGAAAAGTTATAACCAGGTACTTTGACTGCTAGATGGAAGTGAAATTTTAAGTACATAAATAGCAACATGGAAAGAAAACCATTTAGGAGCTCTTCTGATGACTAGAGATGTTAAGTGTACACTTGTGGGTTAAGTGCTTTCCTATTAAAAACCATTATGAATAGAGCATACATTATCATTAGTTCCTTGAGGCAGAGGCAAATAACAACTGCTGCCAAGATTGACTAGCGTAATATCTGTATAGGGCCAAGAAGCCAACTCTCCATTCTAGTTTTATAAAGAAGTTCATAAAGAACCAAATACGACACCAGTAAACTTTGAATACACAGGTTCAAATGCAGCAAAATGCAGAAATTGTAGTGAACTGCTATAGCTTTAGCCCAGTACTCAAATCTTTGTTCTAATTGCTCACTTTCTGGGCAAGAATGGGAACATAACAACAGAGGAGGAACTTCCCTATTATTCATCAAGGCTCCTGTTTAGGTAGCAAGAAGAAAAACAAAGAGATTGCTTTTAAAATACTTGGAAAGGAGGCACTTAGATGTCTACGGTGCAGACCTCCAAATGTGGCACTTGCAAGATATTTCTATAGCCACCAGCTACTGCTGGTAAGTGTGTATATATATATTACACCTAAGACCGCTCTGCTGTTCAGAGACTCCAATACCTTCATCTCATAGAACACGCGCCCAGGCTTGACTCGGGCCCCACTTACTGTCTATCTGGTTATGTCCCCACAACCTGCTCGCAGCAAAGGGTGATCCCTGTGTGTCCGTGTCCCTGAGGCACAGGCATGAGAATCCATATTACACATGAGTAGAAAAATCACACTTTGAAGTTGATACATTTTCAGGATTTAAATGGTTTAACATCATCATTTTGCCATGGATTTTTGTCATCAAACCATGTAGGATAGATGTCAGGGAAAAATTAAGTATAACTACTGTTCTTGGTTTCACATTCAGACATAAAATTTTTCAAATTTAAATTAACGATAACAAAGGAAGAGATTAAAAAAACTATACGGAAAAGCGTTTAAAATTTTGAAAAGTTGAGTCCACTTTTAAATTTAAAAAGATATAAATTTAAAAAAGATAGCATTTTTAAATAACAGCATAACTATTTTTGAACTAGCACTTACCCTATGAGCTTATTAATATCTTCACAAATGGGGCATAATCAAAGAGCATATCAAAAATGTAACATTTAAATATGCTGATTAAGGCCAAAACATGTAATTGCAAAGCTTATTAAAACTGGTCCTGAAATTACTGTGTTTAATTTGGGAAGTAATGTTATTGGCAATATGTGTATGTTTTTATTAATTTTCCTTGTAGTTTCATTCACAGTCAACATTTATCCTGGACTTCCTAACAAAATGAGGTCTCCGTACTCACACCGATAGTACATCTACTTCTCAATTCCCAGGACGCTTTAAACCTTTCCATTTGAATTTCAGTCTAGCTGAACAGAAAAAAAATAGGTCTCAAAAGTATTATGTCCTTTAAAGCTTCCTAAAAACAAACAGTAAACTAGAAAACAAAAACTAAATAAGTCTCGACATTAACAGAAGAGTTGGCAAAATTTGGCCGACAAACTTCGCAAAGTATCACCAAGTCCAAAAAGAAAAAAAGACACAAATGAAAACTACAGAAAATCAAACTTTGTATGTTCTGCTACACATGGAATTACTAGTTTAACTTTAATTACACTGCTTTCTCATTCAATTTGGGCCACTCCACTGGAATTCTGAGGGCATGAAGTTAGGTGTGTGATTCTCAAAAAACAAGTCACATAATTGTTTTTGTTTAACTATTCCCAGCTGGACAGATTGGATTAAGTAAACTTGAAGTGGAATTATGATTACTGTTAGGTGCAAACTCACGTAGCACAATGGCTTAAACCTTTCACAAAATTCCACTGTGAAAGAAAAATACTACTCCTGCATTGTGCCCGCAAGGCAAGATAGCAGCACCAACTGTGATTCACTGAAAAGTCACGTTGTAAAACATTTCCAGGTGCAAAACCATTGAGCAATATCTCAATCCATCGGTGATTTTGCCATGTGTTATCTTTCCAGGAAAAGGAAACTAAGGATACATCTATCTATATTAGCTTTAACATGGAGAAGTAAGACGTCTTTCAAGCACATCCTATGGCCATTCCCATTTACTGTGCTCTGTTTTGCACTGCAGAGTAGTTCTTCTCTTTGGTTTTATCCAGAGGAAACCCAGTTCCTGCATATCAGAACCATCCCAGGTGTGCATGTCTGATGCAACCTGATCCTTATCAGGGGCATAAGAATCCAGAGCAGTGAGTGGGCCACGCCATTCCTGTGAGCAGAAATGCTCCTGAACTGTCAAGCACTCCCTTGCACCCTGAAGCACTTGTTATACTCTACGAAGAGCTAATGGCATTTGTACCTTTGCATCCATCAGCTCTCAAATCTTTGCAATTCTGCTGCTCCTTCTCCATCTAGGCAACGTTTGTCCTGCCTCAGTGTCCTCTTCTTCTCCTTACAAGTCCTACTTTCTGCCGTCTTTCTCCCTTGCTACAGCTTTCCTTTCTTCTATTGCTCTTTCCAACTGCTATTTAACTTAGCGACATCAACCTCTTCAGCTACCCTGCACAGGCCACCAAGGCCTCAAAGGAACAACATGGCTCAATAAACCAGACTAAGTAGCCAAAATTTCCAGTGCAGCAGGACGATCCAGTGATGGTGCTATAGGGAAGTCACTCATCATAAAGAACATGAGGTCAAATGACCAGTGTTGCCTAAAGTTCAAAAGATGAAGACTTGGGAGAACTGCCTTGACTAGGTAGGTCTTGAACATGTCTTTGGGTGGGATGACACCACTAAGTCTGCTGCCCATGATTACCATATAGAAGAGTCCACATGATATCCTAAGAGTTCTGCGCTGCTCTGAAGGTCCTGTTGGCAGAACTTAAAAATATCCCCATGAAGGAGCATCGGCATCCATAGACTTTGCTTCTGCATCATGCCTGCTGCCTCATCAACAGCTCCCTATGACAGGGCCCATGATTACAACTGAGGCAGGTGTGCATAATGCCTTCTTACATAACTTCTTAGGATAGAAGAGAAAAAAGGAACATACAAAGCTTAGGTGGACCACAGAATTAGTGTTGGGACTGCAAAGAGTTGATTTCTGACCTGCAGAGCTGCTAGCACTTCAACAACAGCACAAAGACCAATAACACGGTATCGCTACCATGCAATTAAAATCCCATTCCCAGTCTCCTGACTCTCAGTGCAGACTAGCACAGGCTGCAGTGCTTTTCACTTGCTTGGAATGTGAGGCTTTAGGAGGCTGAGGTTGTGCTTCTCCTAGTGATTATCTCCCCACCTTTGCACCCTAATAACCATGACAAGTTTAATGGCTCCCTACCCTTCATCTACTACTAAGGTTAAACATTGGTGGCACAGTCTTCATCCTCCACTCACACATTTCTGCTCTTGTATCCTGCACAGCACTGAGTAGTAAGCCTGGGTTTAGGCAGGCAGGGGTGTATGTGTCCAGACCTCCTTTTATTCCTGGTTTTAGTGGGCTACCAATACATGTGGTATCAGCTGCAGCTCAGGTACCCCAGAGAGGATGGAAAGGGATG
>JAUBOD010000363.1:2398851-2414225 GCA_032353885.1 Nothura maculosa | reverse complement strand
AGAATTGCTGGGGACCCTACTAAGGGGCTGGCGTAAAATAATAGAGAAACTTATAAAAAGTTAACTCTTTCTTAGAGGGCTTTCCATTTTATCTCCATTTTTCTCTCATGAACTGCAACTCTCTGCACTCTTCTGGAACAGCAGTGATTGAAGACCTTCAGCTTCAAAAAACAAAACAAAAGACACATAGTCCATCTGTTAATCCCTACATTTCATTCCTGGACTGTGGGGATAGTTTGGCCTTCTACCATTATCATTCTAATTTATTATTTATTGTAAAGCTGAAAAATGGACAATAAGACTGGAAAGTCTTCAACTAGTTCAAACACACACTGTTTTAAGAATGAGATTTCCTGAAAGAGTGCATACGTGTGCATTCTAAAAGAAAATAGTTTCTAGTGCTATCAGAATCTAAAAGGTATTTCCCCAAGGCAATTTTATGTAGAACGCCAGGGGCCTTTCATTGTCTGTGTGTGTGAGGGAGAGGGAGACGTGAAGTTCAGGATGAATCATTTACAAAGAGTTTTCATATCTTTAACATGACATTGCAGAAAGGAAGGCTTGGCAGCATCTTTCCAGTGTATCTAAATTATTGATCGTGAGGAGTAAAGAAGAGGCAGACTCTTCTCAGAGGTACCCAGTGAAAGGGCAAGTGGCCACAGGCACAAACTGAAATACAGGAAATTCCATTTAAACATAAGAAAAAACATTTTTCCTGTGAACATGAAGAAACACTGGAATAAGATGACCAGAGTTCTTAGGGACCCTCCGTCCACAGAGATACTTAAAAACCCAACTGGCCAACATCCTGAGCAACCCACTATAGGTGCCTCTGCCTTGAACAGACCTGTTGCACTACACAACCTCCAGAAGTCTTTTTACTTTTAGGAATGAGAAAATCATCAACAATCAGGTTAAAATATCTCCTCATCTAATCAATATAGCATAACAGGTATATTCAATGCAAGCACTCTTTAATATCATGATAATCTCCATTCCAGTTGATCATCAAAACACACTTTTTAGAGTCTAACCAATGAGGAACTAAAACAGGAATAAATAAATGCTATGATTTCAGAGTTATTTCAGGCCCAGATTTTTTTTTTTTTACAGTTTTTAATGGATAATTTACTCCTCAGCAGGCTAAAGCCTTCATTTTCACTCTTTCTTCAACTCCCAAGTTATCCAGGCATTTTTTGATATTCTATCCATCCGAAATGATTTTCCTAACATCACACAAAAGGTTTGTAATACAGCAGAGCTTTGAAATTATTTCCTAACCCTGTTATTGCTATTCTTAATTAATAGTACATCTTTTTTTCTCTACACTTGCTCCTTAGATCTTTGCTAAGTAGTTTTTAAAACAGAAGAAATTATGCACTGCTACCAAAATCTACTTACATTCTGAGATCCATAATTCTCAGAGTACTGTCTTTGGCATGGATTAATAAACGTCTTCCATTTGGGTGTACCTCCAAATGATTTATTGGAGTTCCTTTAATATCATTTTCTTTTATTTCCTAAAAAAATAAAACAATAAAATAATAAATTCTATTCTAAGGTATCATTATTTTAGGGAAAAAAAAAGGAAAAAAAGGAAAATAGTAAGAAAAAAAAGGAAGACATAGTACAAATTTAACTTTTTATGTTTTAAAACACATGCTTGCATCCTTTCTTTCACTGTAGTCTTGCATTACTTTTTTCCTACTTTGCTGTTTAAGAAACAGTTTGTTCCTAGAATAAGACACTATATCCTAAGCAATCAAATTTCACAACCACAAGACAGACTGTATTATGTCTATGAATTTCTGAAAAAGCCTTTATGATAGAAAAGCTGAATGAATATTCGAGAATAAACCTAACACAGTCATGTGCTAATATTATGTTATTAAAGCTTGAGCATTTGTTTGTGTTTTCTATACATAAAAATGAAAGTGACACGAAAATCTAGAAATTCTACCTCTGTGAACACCTTTCAAGAATACATAGAACAAAAAATAACATACAAAAATAACTGAACCTAAATTAAATGACCTCATTTGCAACAGTACACTTAAAAACTACAAAGCTAACGCAAGGAATGTGTATACCTTATTAATGCTCCAGTGTTGGAACAGATATGGAGAACTTCCTTTGACAAAAGTATCCCAAACTATAACCAATCCCGAACTATCTCCTGAGAACATGTGGAGTCCTAGAAAATAACAACTTCATGCAACCAAAAGAATGCCAAACAAAAGAACAAATAAAGGACAGGGATGCATGAACAAGAAACAACTTCTATTACACTTCTATTGCAAACAGGCAAACATCATTTTTTTTTCCTATGATATATTCAGTGTAAAAACGTTTTGTTCATGCAGCACAACAACATGCAGCTGATACTGTGAATGTGGATTTAGCTGGTAATAAGTCAAATACAAGGGTGCAGAATATTTTATTAAATTTCTTCACTTTTCTCATCTTCTGGGAGCCATGAAAAATGAGAATGTTTACCTCAGTTTTCTATCATATTCTAGTGCTTGTGTGTGCATTGAATACACTCATTGAGAACATCTTGAACAAGAATAAATACTCTTTCCCACATATATCCCATACTATAAACACCTAAAAGGTGTTATATTACACAGAAATATTTATCCCTTTATAAAAAGTGTCACACTCCTCTTCCTAGTATTTTCTTCCATTTATCCAAATTTGCCTTTTTGCACAGCTTATTTCTACAATAACTGCTGGGCTTTCCACCTGCATCCTGATGCATTTTTGTCCCCTCAACAGTAGCTTGTAGGCTTTATTTTCTGCTTATTTCTGCTATAACATGTCCAAAACATCAGCTACTAATTAAAATTGCTTATAGGGGCAATCATAGAATTGCTTATAGGGGCTATAGAACCTAAAATACTGTCAAAACTTGCCGAGGCATCACTGCTCAATAACTATGCTGTTTCTTTGCTTGTCATTTCTATTCCAGAATATTCTTAATTTATATCAGGGTTTATATGTCCCTTTGTGTTTGCCTAAAGAGTAGTCCCAAATAAGGCAGCACACTAATCCATTCACTGTAAACACAGATAAAACTATTCTATTTTCTTCTAGCATTTTATGCCACCTCTGTGAAATAAAGCTATCTAGTAATGCTTAAGTTGCTTTTCAACAGAAATGAGAAAAAAGGCAATAAAAAAGTAATGCTGAGAAAATACCTTCTGCATCAAAACAGAGCGTGTTGATGAAGGTTTTGTGACCATCCAGCTCCTGTAGCAGTTGCCCATGGATGTCTTTCACTTTTGCATTCCAAACTCTAATCACAGAGTCGTAACATCCTGTCACAACCAAAGAGTTTGCCGTGGGGTGGTACTTGGCTGTATAAACAAATGAAGGATGAGGGAAAACTCTTACAGCAGATGTAGCCTGGGTTTCAATTTTCCACATTCTAAAAGGAAAGGAATTTGGAATAGTTACTGTATAAAGCAATCATATCCCCAGCAACATGCAAGTAATGCTTAGAGGCAAATGCTAGAGGCTAAAAGCTAGAGGCAAATGCATAAAAACACTCAGTGGCAACTGCCAAATCCTAGCATTATGTTTACAATCTATCTTTTAATATGGCACTTTCTAACAAGAATTGCAATATTGCCTAAAAAAAAATCCCTAAGGAATGTTTAAGATCACTAAATATACATAAAAGCCGGGAGGGTTTTGAAGAACAGTTACCCACCAAAAACTGATTGAACTCAAGGATATTTTCTTCAGTCCTGAATCTGGGTATCTATTTCTTATCAATTTCCTATCGTTCACACCCATAGCCATAAGCTAATATTTTTTTTAGGAAGTATTCTTTTGTTTGCACCTATGCATTTTATTATGGAGTCCTCCCACCAGAAGAGTTCATAAAAAATGGTGCCCAGATCATGGAATCTGTGTGGATGGCACATTTCAGAGAACATACAGCTATACCCTAGAGGAAGGAAACTCTGACTGCTGTCCTTCTAAGCTTTGTTTTTGGTGACAGTGGAAGAATTTTAAGTCTAATCAGATGTGGATTAAAAACGCAAAAGTGTTCATTACAAAATTACTGTAAATACAGTTTCTAAAAAGATAGTGATTAAATTGCAACTTCATACGCAAAAGTCACAGCCTACCTATCTTTTAAATTGGTTTTTCTCTGACTGTAAAAGTTTATCATTGCTTAAAGTTTCTATATAGAGGTTGTCAAATTCACTTAAATGCTAACCAGAAATAATGGAGGACAAAAGATTGGGTTTGGGATCAGAAGAGGTAACACTGTTCACATATGTCCATAGAAAGGCCTCACAAAACTTTGCGAATCTCCCTTCCCTCCCACTCGCCTCAGAACTCTGGGGCAGAGATGATAGGAAAGAAGCAGACGTGGCTTTAGAAGAGCAGGCTGCCTTTGGCACCAGCCCTCCAGTTCTGTCATGTTTGCAACAAAATTACAGGGAGTAGGGTAGAAGTATCTTGCCTCAACTTCTTTTTCCTAAAGAAAACAGTTCAGACTATGCACAAGAAATAGAGGAACTAACAAATCATACTGGGACGATGTCTAGTGCACTGGAAAGGAGGTAGGCCAGTAAAGCTGCAACTTGCTGCCATAAACTGTGAGGAGCATTCAGGCTGCCTCTCCTCTTTCTCTCTGCTTGTATATACACTATATATGTGTCTGTGTGTGTCTGTGTGTGTAGATGTGTGTATATATATATATGACTGATTTGAATTGGTATTATTTTCAGTATCAACAATTCTTGTTTAGTCAGCATCTAAAGCAAAAATAATATTAAAAACATATATATACACTCAAAAGACTCGTTTTTATTATCACATGCAAGCAGTAATCAGTGGGAAAAACAAAAATAAAAACAAAGCAGTTCTACACATAGAACATATCATTTAACAATTCCTCTGGCATTTTAATTATGCAATTGCCTGTAGCACTACAAGTTGCATAACAGAAGCAACACAGATAGGATCTGAAGAACTCAAAAAAAAAAAACCCTATGAAAAGCTATGAAGTGTTCTTAATGAAACTGTGTGGTGCTATAACCATATTTTTCTTTTTTTCTTCCTCTAAAGTTTGGAGTATTTTCTTTTAAATCTTAAACAACCTAGATTTTCAACATTAACAATGCATTAAAGTACACTTCTTGATTATAGAAAAAATGATAAATGTTTAGTCTCAAAATTAACACCATAATGTTAATTTAACTTGAATTATTTAGCTGTATATTCCAATATACAATAAGCTACATACACACATATAATGCATACAATTTAAACATATTATAGCAATCTTTGCTTATAATATTCTTTCTCATGTTCAAATTTGTAAACCAATACTGCATTCATAATACAATAATTTCTTCAATTATACATGTTGCAAGAAATCAGCAGGATAAAGTGATCGATTTTGGTCCTGTTCTGTGCCATCAAATTAGATCCTATAATTACTAGAAAAGCTTCACTCTCAAACATAAGTACACTAAAGATTAGTACAGCAAATACAGCACAACCGTTACAAAAGGCACACTGCAAGAAGTTTTAATTAAAATCTCCCAGCACAGTAGTAGTAGTTACTTGTAGAAACACTCCACAGAGTGACTTTTGTGTGTGTGTGTGTGTGTGTGTGTGTGTGTGTGTGTGTGTGTGTGTGTGTGTGTGTGTGTGTTTATGACTATTTCCCAGAATATTTCATTCATACTGACCTGACAGTGCAATCAGAAGATGCAGTAAGAAGGTACTGATTATCTTTTGACCAACAGAGATCATACACTATGTTAAGATGACCATAAAATTCTCTCAGGTATTGTCCAGAAGGAATTTCATACACTAGTGAAAATTAAATAAAGAAACAATTATTTACCATCAGTAAAAATAAGCCAACTACTTTCCTCCAACTTCTCATTTTCAGACCTCAAGTACTTGCTAGATACACAGGCAGAGCAAGCACATACTTCCACCTAGTGGTACCAGCTTGTCACTAACATATTAACCCTTAAGAAATGGGTTAAACCTGGTTTAAATCAGATTACAGAGGTTTTTTGACTGCTACCTGAACAGTCTTAGAAAAATATTAACATGGAGATAATTTTCTCTTACTGTGTAGTAAAGCAATATAAATATACTGTACCTTGCCTTTAAACATTTATTCTTATGCAATTAAAATACTCTTCTCTGTACTAAAACTCAGAGCTCTTATGTTGGGTCCCAATGCTATGTAGTTTAGGTATCTGTGAGACGCAGCCTCCAGTTTAAATAATACAGAATAACCACAGTTCCAGATGAACTGTCCTGGACATGGGAATTGACACCCTCCAGGAGTCTCTCTGGAGATGTCAGTATGCCCGGGTATCCTGGCTTTAAATAGGTGCATTCAAAATAAGACATTTAAAAAACTTGTAAATCTCATGCAGGTGGAGCATGTTACTGAAAAATTATGGACCTTAAAACCTTATTTTCAGCAAATATGACTTTTGTTTTTTGGTGTGCAGTCTGACTTTCTATTTCCATGAGAACTCTGTAGAGAAGGGATAGGATTTCTATGTCCTTAAGTTGTGTGTATACTTAAATTGTGTGTATATTATCATCCACAAAAGCCAATTGTTCAAACAAGAATATTTTTCTGAAGAAT
The DNA here is from genome assembly GCA_032353885.1 of Nothura maculosa. NCBI lineage: Eukaryota > Metazoa > Chordata > Aves > Tinamiformes > Tinamidae > Nothura > Nothura maculosa. The sequence goes on along the minus strand of JAUBOD010000363.1, from coordinate 2,407,582 downwards.
ATTTAATTCATACAGAAAAATACTAAATGAAATTACAAAATGTCTAAACTAATGTTATAAAATACCATTTCCCTTTAATTGCAACCTACATGAGCTACTGGGGGCAGAGGGAAGGAGAATGTGTCTTTAACTTACAAATGATGGGATAGCCATTCCTTCCAGCACATGCTGCTGCCAGCGTTCTCCCATCAGGAGCGAAACGGATACAGAAACAGCCCATATCTCCTCCTCGCAGTGAAAACAGGTGCTTGTTTGGTATGCGACAAACCTAGTGTTGCAGGTAAGAATTGTGACTGCAGTCAATTCTGAGCACTAATTATCCAATGGTTAAACCGCATTTGCAGCTCTTGTCATGCATAGGTTTTAGAGAGCTACTAATATTCTAAGCAAATTTAAAGTAGTGTAATAGAACATAGGTCCCATTTAGTTTGCATCAATTTCTGTCCTATTAGATTTTATTTCTAACAAATAATAATTTCTAAAAATCTAAAACCAAGGTGATTTCCTTAATTTTTAGACATGTTTAAAAACAACTACGCTCATTTAAACTGTAAAGTCAGATCACAAGTCTAAGCATCCTAAGTCAAACAAATTCAAAGCTTTTTACTGAACTGTAAAATCAGAAAAGAATTGCATGCAGGCAAAACTTCCTTTTATTAGATCACCTTTGGCATTTTTCATCTAAATTTCAATTTCTTTTTTTCACTCCCGCAAATAACTGGACATGAAACATTTTCACTGTTTTTATTCCTAAAAAAATACATTTAAAGTTTGAAGGGAAATTAAATTATCCAATGCAATTATCTTATTATTTAACCAAAACTTTATAAGAATTAAACTATTAAGTAAATAGCAAGTCTTCAAAAAGTACAAGTAGATCTATGTAAATCCATTTTGTTGTAAACTATATTTATAATTAAGCATCATAGTGCTCGATAACCTCTAAAATAAAATATAGTAATATTGAATTACTTTTCTAAAAGTGACTAAAAAAAAATAAAAAAAGCAAAAGCAAAATGCTTTACCTGTCCAGGCAATCTTGTCCATTTAAATTGCTCTTTCTTTTCCTCAGGAAGAGGTTCACTTGTTTTCTTAGAACCCTCATTCTGTAGCTCACAGAATGTGGCACTACCCTGTTCCTGCTGAACAGCCATCATAGAACGGGAAGAAGGATTAACCTTCAGGTAAATAAGATGAAAAATTAGGAAAAAGCTACTTCTCAAAATGAACATTGTGATATTTGAAAAAAAATAAAAGGGCTTTCTTATAAAATGAAACATATTCCTTTTTTTTTTTTTGCAATTGAAAAACAGATTGGAAGAAAGCTTTACATACGCATTTAATGTAACCAACAAGTCAGAAGGTAAAAGCGAAGTTGTCTCAATCAGATCCTATTAAAGCTTTTTTCAAATAATTAATATTTTTCTATTTCCAGTAACTATCTTTCTTTGTAAAAATTAGTAATGCACCTGGTAAAGGTAAAAGTATTTGGGCATGTAAATGGTTCCAGTGAAATTATTCTTTTTGCATTCAAATCAAAGACTCTGCTTATGTAATGAAATGCATTCAGGATACCTGAAGACATTACTAGCTTTGTGTATTCAACAAACTATGTGCCACTGTTGTCAAAACAGACCAGGATTGATAATATTTTTCATCTTATTTGTTGGTGAAGCATATATGCTTTCCAATATCCCAGAAAGTTTGCTTACTAAATAGCAGCAGAGATTTAAGGAAAGCTTTACCATGTAGGAAACAGAATGCTCTGAAATAACACAGCAGCACCCTGGCTGTCAGGCAGAACGGCCACTGAGCACTGGCAGCTCACTTTAACATAAAATCTTTTTGGAAAAATCAGGCAGAATAAACCATTTGCCAAGTTTCACTAATAAGTGATGCCTACCACCCAAGCAGAAAGCAATTCAGTTGCCCACACATAAGTATCTGTTTTCATGTAAGGTGCTCTGACATACCAACCCATGTAAGAGATGGGGAAGACTTCTGCCCTTCAGGAGAAGTGGCAGGAGACAGGATCTGTAAGAAGCTGGTTACATACTAGCTATCCTATATCGCCTACATTTATGTACAGCTGTTGTATACATACACACACAGACATACACAGGGGCTAGAATTATTAGCATCTACAGAAGCATCACATTTATACATGCTTAACTTACATGCTTTGGCAGTTTTATGCCTCTTATGGTTACATATAAAGTTGATGGGTAGCGATTTCTAGGGCATTTTGCCCACCACTCATAAACCTCAACAACATTTGAACTGGTCCTCGAAGGTCTCGGAGGTGGGTAATACAACTGCAGACGCAGTTTTCCATCAACGTTGAGAACTCCATTTGCACCTACCAGCTGAAAGGATGATTAAAAGAGAGAGAAAAAAAGATATTTTGACACAAAACTAATAAAAGTCATTTATTATTACTAAATCAAACTACTACAGTCTAAATTCTAAAATACACTTCCCACTGGGGCAATATGCTATTCCTAAAAGTGGCAATGAAGTAAGTGTGCACTAAATATCCATCTTCATGAATAAACCACTAAGAGGAAAGCTCAGAACACAGCCCACTTTTGAAACACACTTCATATCCACCAATTCAATGTTATATATATTTTTTAATTTAATCAATACCTCCTGGAATCACCAAAACCTTAGGGGACTGTTGATCCCCTAACTGTTGATTAGTGCTTATGCTCCCTCATTCTTTGCATACCTGCTGACATTAACAACAACCACTGTTTATTTGGATGACACAGCCAAAAGGATAACACAAAAACTACTGAAATAGCAATGAACAAGAAGCCATTATTTTATTTGTATTTGTGAATTGGAAAATCATTCCAGTGTTCAGGTGTAGGCTGTGTTGAATATCCAGATGTACAATTCCCATCAATATATATCCAGAGGGAGGATTCCCATTCCCTGACTCGGGCAGATTCATTCTGACTGGAAATGAGGAGTGACTGCCTGTGAGGCTCTGCAGGCCCCTCTCCTTGCCAAAAGCTCTGGGTCAGCCTCTCTGCTACATCTCCTGCTTTGGACTGGTCAGTGCTTGTCAAGTTCTGCTCTCCAGAAGGGCAGGTACAAACAACCCACCCTTAGGCAAGCTAAAGCAAGTAATATCTCATCAGCTCCCAAAGGCAAATCATCTGGCACATCCAAGCCTCTCTAAAAGGGGGAAAAGGTTCACGATACAGGCTAAGCTGCCTGTATCACACTGTTGGATCATTTCAAACTCTGCAACTGCAAATGACAAGTCTTTTATAATTAGGTCTGGGAGTCTTTTCAAAGACTGGTTAACTAAAAACACTGCTAAAATACCAAATAGCTCAGGTACAGATATCAGCAAATTTGTCCTTTTTTTTGAAGAGATAGTCTCAGGAACATACAAAGAAAAACTTCATGATATTTAGTATATCAACTGATTATATTTATCAATGTATCTGGTAATTTTCTAATGAGTTCTACACGCACCGAACCAAAAATATCTTACACTTTTTATGTTTCTTTGAAAAACATACATTCTTTCCTGTCAAACCTACTTTCTATACCATTAATCTTTATGGAGGAAGGGTAAGAGTAAGAGAGAACAAACAGCCAAACAAGCAAGGATTTGCTTTAGATGTATGTTGCCTGCAAAAATCCTTTTTTGGCCATTTAATATAGTTATCTTCTATAGAAAACCAAAATTTCTAAATATATCTGTATAATATATGTAAATACATATAAAATTCACAAAGTAATTTGTAATTTTTTATTTCTTTATTTTAACATTCACAGTACCTTTAGAAATGCCCAACAGATTTTTCGGAAACCACATTCCTGAACTCGTACTTCAGAGTTGGCTCTTACTTCATTCATACTTAGAAAATCAAGAATCTGCAAGCATTAGTGGGAATATAAACATATTTCTAATATATAACTCCATGATAATAAAAAAATACTACTTGAATTTTCTAGATGTGATTCATTAAGTTAAGCAGATTGCAGTTCTAGGCAATGACAAAAGCAATAGTTATTCCACCAAAGGACAGAACTAAAAATAACAATGCATTCATCTGATGGCTGCTTAAAAACTATTAAAAAAATGTATTAAGAAAAAAAGGGAAAAAAGTTGCTAGAGGATCATTCTAATCATCATTCACTGATTTCATATGCAAATTTCACAAATCCTTTACAGTTCACCAAAAACAGCTATATATTTACTTAATGAAGAAAAACTAAAGAGTTACTTTTTCCTTTCCTAAGTTCATCAGTTATGAACAAGTCTTTTGGATTTTTTCAGGTCTGTAACAGGAATCTTCTGATATTTAGCCATTCCTGATAGCATGATTCCAAATTTTTATATACCATATAGATTATCTCCAAATCTGCATTTTAAAAATCATGCTAAGTGAAGTAATAGGCTTTCAGCGCAGTCACACTTTTGGTTCCAACATTACTATTATTTCCAGGAAGATTCTTCTACACAACCATAATTACTTTTGTGCTAAGCAACCGAGGACTAATATGCATTCTATAAATGTGTTCATTTAAGAACATCAAAAAACATCTGGCAATACTGTATATATGATAAAACCTATTTATTGTACTCTGCTTCCATTTTTAACACTAGAGAAACTCTTGTATACATTCTTTAAAATACTGACATACTTAAAGCTTAAAAGTGTGTTGAAAAACTTAGAATTTTTCCTAGAAGCACAAATTTAATGGGAGCTGAAGTAATAATTACTGTGCAAAGGACAGGAGAGGAAAAGCACTTGCTCATCAGTAAAAGAGTAAAGAGGTGTCGCTACGGGCAAGCTCCATCTTTGAGCTGCTGATATGTATTTTTTGTATTTCAAAAACTTGAAATAGTTTAGTTTTAACCTTTCTGTGTGCTGCTGTTGCTCTGGAATAATATTAGCAGCATTTCTGAGAAGTTTCTCAACTGAATCAATTAGAATGGTCCATCTTCCTTTCTATCACCAAAACAATTCATAGTAATTTTCTCAGCTCATAAATAATGGTTATAAATAATGGTTATTAGTATTATCTAACACCTGGTATTTCCACACAGGGCTTTATTTTAAGGCTATGTTGTTAATCCTACATAGCTGGAAAATAAAATGTAGTCAGTTAAACATATTCTGTTGAAGAAGCACAGCCAGAAAATCATAACATGCAAAAACCTGATGCAAAATATTTAATCCTTACCTCAAAGAACAGGATTACCCTAGGGCTTTCTTCAGTATTTTGAATAAAGTAACTAAAACACTCATTAAATATGACTTGCTCCTCCCACTCCGGAAGCGTTGATCTAAACTGTTTGAAATCATATGGCTGTGTCATAATAGGAAGAATGTGCTCAATTCCCTCTTGCTCGTAGTAAGATGAAACTTTCCTCTCACTGTTTGAAAATTTCCAAATGGTTACATTTGTTACAATGCCTTAAAACAAAAAAACTCAAAACAGTAGTCCAATTACTGAAAACAAACAAACAAGAAAATTTATTCATTTTACACAAAATATTCATTTTACACAAAAGGCATTTGACCACCTTTAGAAAAAAGAAAGGCTTAAGTACAAAATTCTTGTCCTTACAACAAGTCTGTCCTAATCCTACAGATGGACAGAACGAAGGAAGGGGCAAACACTATTTTTGCTACTTTGCCATATGAATTTCACTTATTTATTCTCATCTTGACTCCTAAATATTTTGAGATTTGGGCAGAGGGGGTTCTGTCGAGAAAGAAGATGGAATCAATCAGACTGCAAAAATATCAACTTTGAGAGCAATTTTGCAACAAAGAGTCTTTATAATGGGCAAAAAGAAAAGACTACCACTCTAGTTTTCTCTAAGATATGCATCAGGAGAGGTGTAGAACCTAGTGAACGACCTTGCAAGCTTACAGTTTGCCACTATTTTTATTTTCATATTTCATTTTCTAGGCATGAAACAACATATTCTAAGAAACATTTACAACAAACACAGTTTATTAAAAAAAAAAACCTCACCTATGATTCTTCTTGCAATATAAGCCAGTTCTCTGGTCAACAATATGGATTTTAACCATAGGATGAGATACGAGGAGATCTGTTTTAAGTCGGTCAGTTCGATGGATATAAACTCCCAAAACACGATCATCATCAAAATCAGATTTAGACTGATTTGAAATTTCTGAACAGTTTGTTTCCTCTACATTTTCTGCAGCAACTTCTGTGTTTTCTTCTAGAATAAGGAACAAAATAAACTTAGAGGCTACTGTGTTCTGTTGCTGACAGTTAAAATATTCTCTTAGCAGTTAAAAAAAAAACAGTATTTCAATGTTCATTAATAGGTTAAAATAAAATGAACAAATTTGCAGCATTTTATACATGGATAAATTTATATATGAGTATCTATTCATTCATACAATGTATTTCTACTGCCTGTAATATTTTTTTTTAATTTAAAACTCAAGTTCTTTCCCTTGACAGATATAGGATATTCTCAAGTCAGCTAGTTCAATATCTTCCTACAGACAGTAGCCTGTAACAGTTTCCTAAGGAGAATGTAAGAAACAAGGTATGAATCAACTCTCATTTTTTCTAGTGCATCTTCCCTGAACCTACACCAAACATTGGTTTAAGAACCTCCTGAAGTTCTTTCCTAACTTCCTTTATTCAGGATCCTATTCAGGATTCAGGTAGCGATTCAGGATTGCTACCACTATCCAAATTGTTATAGACATATCCTTCATTACTTTGTATCACCTCCTTTTTCTGAACTCATTTATTTTGGCTTTCACAGCATTTTGAGGAAATGAAGTACAAAATTTGACTATGTGTTGCAGGAAAAGTATTTTTTATGTTTGAATTGACCACCAAGTTCAAAGACTGGTTATATACCTTCTATAACATAGAGCAACTAAAAATGCAGAAATAATAAAAGCACCATCAGAATAGACATCTAGGTACTATTCTGTAAAGCTGGTATTTATTAGCATAATATATATTATGCCGCTCTCGATTTTAAACTATTTCTCAAGCTCAAAATGAATTATCATGATTGACAAGTATATCATGAAAAGAAAATCAAATTGTCTTTCTTACAAATTAACCTCAGGACAAAAACTTTGTGCTTTTGGGAAGCACAAAAATTCAATCAAGTAAACGAAACACAAATAACTTCAACAGTAGCCTCAGTTATTTCTGTGTTACTACTATATTAAAACATCTTAGAAACTAAAAGAAGCAAAAAGTCTGCATAGTAAAACACACCATTCTACCATTTTGATGGCGAACCTTTTTTAGTTTTCCTTTTAGCTTTCTTTGCTTTAGTTTTTTGTTTTTCCGAGCCTGCCTCCAGTTTCCGCTCTTCTGATGTGAACTGTCTTTCCAGGGACCGGTTTTCGTAATCACCTGCTGCTGGGTATTGCTGTAGCTCCGAGAGGGACATGGCACTGCAATGTAACAGATGACTATCAGCAGTTACATTCTGCTACAAATATGGATACAATTACTCATTACCATTGCTAATCCAGGTGAAACTTCCTCTTTACTTCCCCAGCTCAGCGCCTGGGAATCTTCAAAGTGCAACTTCTCATTTCTTTCCCCACTGTGTTTCCCCTTAACAGTTCCCCTTCACAGTTCTAGAACCATTCTTGCAGCCAACTGTATTTTGCTGAATCTGGGCCATCACTCATCAACAGTAAAACATGCATAAATTTGTTTTAAACTAGTCAAAAGATGATTCCACAGAAAATAAATGTCAAATAGTAATGAATGATATATATTTTGTTAGTTTAAAATAATCTTTAAATATGAATCTCAGCAGCATTCTGAACTGGTATGGGATAGTAGTATTTTTTCCACAGTAAAATCATCCAGTTAGTCATTTCATATATTTTCTAAGTGTTATCAGAGATTTATCAGAGAACTTTCGCCCATCTTAAAATAATATTAAACACTCTGCTAAAGACTTTTAACTCGTGTGGATTACTGTTTATCACTGTACCTTGTTTCAGCTTCACATAAAACTGGCATTTCTTTCTTCTTTTTCTTCTTTTTGCCAACTTCATGGCTTTGAACAGTGGAGGTAAATTCAGACATCTGTTCTTTAAGTTTCATTCTTATTTTCTTTTTAATTGCATTTGCCTCATCCGCAGCTATATGCATCTGATAGGCTTGAATTAGCTCTTCTTCCTCCTGTAATTCACTTACATTTCTCGCTTCATTCAAGGTATTTTTAATCTTTCTATCACCTTCTTGATGAGGTACATCTGTTTGTGATTTACTTTTTGTTTTTTTCTTTGGAAAATCATTAGTGTTTTTTTCAAAACTCTCCAAATTAACTTCATATAAATTTTCCTCCTCATTAAATTGTTCTTGTAACAGTGATTTCTTTTTCTTCTTGATAAACTTCGTCTGCTTGTTCTCTTCTGCACTAACAACATCATTGTTTATTTTCTCTGCAACTGAGGGTTTCTCTTTCAGTCTATTTTTTGTAAATCGGGAACTCTTTTCTTCGGGATTATTCCTGTTGTTTATAATTACTTCATCATTCCCACTTCCTTCAGCTAGATCAACATTACTTCTAAATGTGTCAAGCTATAAAGAAGAATAGAAAACATACTTGATACTAAAAAATATATTGTAAGAATAATTATACATGAAGTACAATAAAATCAAGAAGTATTTTATATGAAGTAAAATAAAATCAAACATAAATTATGTTAATCCATCCTGATTA
>JAUBOD010000363.1:2324780-2386379 GCA_032353885.1 Nothura maculosa | reverse complement strand
CGCCCCCGGGAGGCGGGCGGGAGCGGGGCGTGTCGCCGCCCGCCCTCCCGCCTCCGCCGCGGGACCCCAGCCCGGCCGCGCGGGCGTCACTCACTCCGGCCTCCCGCCGCCTCCGCGCTCAGCGCCGCCGCCGTGGCCGCCCGGCGCTTGCCGCGGCCGCCTCGCCGTCTCCCCCCGCCGCTGGTCTCGCCCTCATCGCGGCGCCCTCCCGCTTCCTCCCTCCCTCCCCCGCGCGGCGGCTCGCGGTTGGTTTTGCCGAAAACAACCATGAGCTACCAAGGAGACAGCGCGCGTGCGCGCGGCGGGCCGGAACGGAGCGGCCGCCACAGCTTGTGTTTCACGTCGGGTCGGTTTTGGTGGGGCACACCACCCCGTACACACACACGCGGCCCTGCTTGCCGGGTGGGGGCGTCGGCTGTACGGCAGCGGTGCGCATGCGCAGTGAGCCACCGCCGGCTGCAGGGGCGCCTGCGCAGTAGGAGCGGGAGGGGAGGCGCGAGGGCGCGAGTGTGTTCGTGCGCATGCGCAGGAGCCATTGGCGGCGTTTGGATGGGATTGTGTGCGGGGACTGCAGGAGTTTTACTGATAGAGGAGCCTCTCAGGGTTCCTTTAAGGTTGTTATCTGTGCCAAGAAAGGTCGAGGTTTATTTCTGTGTTCGTGGTAACAATGAAAGTTACTTTAGAAGACTAAAGCCTTTGGCTGGTACCCTCTCTTTAATGCAAGTGGGAAGACAGATACTCAAGAAACTTACGTGTGATTTAACTGCTGATTGAAATGTTTTATTCTCTGTAGTAAAAAGGATTTTTTTTCCAAATGTCTTAAGTTCCTTCAGCAGTATGACACTAGAGGCCTCATGGTCTTAGCTCCTGAAATCAGTGCAGTCCTGAATGCGTGTGATCATACTTATTCACAAGCTAAATATGGCCCAAATTGCTCACTCCTAGTTGCCTTCGTGCCACTCGTACAAGCTGGAGGTGAGTTAGTGTGACACGTGTTGAGGCCACCGCTTCTCCCAGGCCTTGCAGCTCCAGGCGTTCTGCCAGCACTTGCACCATCTACCAGAATGCACGTGCTATTGACAGCAGAACCATCAGTAGTTGGATAGTGCTTTCCGTTTCAAAATTGTGCTTCTTGAAAGAATTAGGATTGTGGCAAAATGAGCACTTAGATGAAGTTTGGTGCCTACCATAAAAATCCCTTTAAAAGTGAGTAGGGTTCTAAATAATGGAAGAGAAAGTACTGGGGCTCTTGTCAGATCTTCTGGCAGCAAAGCTGAAGAACATCTTATTCTGCATACATTTTGAAAAGTAATACCACACAAGCCCTGCAAAGCTTGAATGAAAGCCGAGCCTGGCAGAGTCAGTGTCATATGGTAGTTTGGAGGCTCAGTTTTGGTTAATTCAAGAAGGGTCATTTTTAATCATTAGCAAAGAAACACAGTTTGATAGTGCCAACAATAATGATCTACAAGTTAGTAGCACATATTACCTCTGTTGTGTTTTCCAACAGTGGAATATTTTGGAAAAGATTTAGACTCTACTCACTATTGCAAAGGTGTAGAAGTGATGTCAGGGAAGTCCAGCCCACAAAATGTAGTAGAATAACTTTTCTCTGTGCTTTGCTGCTCTTTAGAAAACACAAAAGAAAAAACATATTCTGAACAAAATCTACCATGCACAAAAGCATAAAAAAGTGCTAGTCCTGTTCATCTGAAAAGAGAAAAAGCATTTGAAAACTTTTTTGAAAACTACAGAAAAAAGATACAACAGCAATATAGATGCATAGAATTGTAGTCTTTCTACAATGACTCCATGTGTAGACCTGATTTTTCACCTAATGGGACTTGTGTACAGAAGGCTTCGAATTACATACGTTGAGTTTGTTATGTATGGGAACTAGAAAGGAACCTGCACAATGTTGCCATGTTGTAGTGCACCGTTAGAAATTGCCAAAAAGCTTGCAAATATCGTAGGTGTTGTGAAGATCCTGCAGGAGTTCCAGAATAATGACACCTGACTTTTAACACCAAAACATCTGTCACTTTTAGGGAAGAACCTCTAGATGTCACTCACATATAAAAAATGGAAACAGGATTTAGAATTGGGCAGTTCACAAAGATGCACTGACATTTCAAAAGATTTTTTAAGAGGATTCCGTAGCGGATTATTTTGTCTTTGGTATAGCTAAATCTCTACAGATATTTTTCATATCTTCAATACAAGCACTATACAATACAATAATTCATGATTTTTAAAGCAAGATGGCAAGCAAACTATTAATTTACAGCTGCAGGCCACTTGCCACAGGATGGCAGTGTTACAGCATATGTTATGAAATCTAATTTGTCTCAAGTGTTCTGGCTATTGGAGCTAAAATTTGCCTGCGACTAAGTGCAGCATTTTTGCTTTTGATCTTTTCAGATTAGCACTGTATGCTTTGAACAGTTAATGCATCTTTGCTCAACAATTTGCATGCATATTAATTACATAGTTTTCTTATGCTGCCTAATAGTTACGTGGTATGCTTGAATTAAGGCTCACATTGAGAGCTTGGCTCTCCTGAGCTGTTTTTCTATTGTTTCCTATGATTAATAGACAATTAGTCTGTTATTTGTAATTACTTGCAGCGATCTTTTCTTAGGGTAAGTACTTTAATCTTTTAAGTGTAATTGCTGATTAAGTGTAATTTGCTGATATCTTTTCTTCCGTTAAAGCTTTTTTGTTTTTTAGCAGGCCTTTTTGTTTCAAACTTGGAAAATATTTTTGTTGCAAATCTCCTGCTGAGACAACATGAACTCACTTGTCTTAATTGCAATTTTGCAAACTATATTTAACAAAAACACTACTGTTGTCCACACTTTAAATTTTTACCAAAGCCTTAAAAATGTTGTTGATAATTGGAGAACAGAACTGTGGATTTATACTCACTAAGCAGAGTTTAGGTAGACTTATGTGGAGCAATTGACTGTGTCACTGGTGGCCAACACATACGAAGGCACTGTTTTTTTGTAGTGGTCAACTTGTTGGGTTTGAGCATGTCAAAATATACCAGTCACAGCTGCCTGGCAAAATTATAAGACAGCAGGGATAAGATTTGACTGTGTTTTACTTTGCTGTGAAACAGTATGGAGCAAAAGAAAATGAGAAATCTGAACATAGTTTTGTACTGATATTCTGCACTCACCAAAATATAACATCTTTAGTTGCAGGAACGGGCCTGAGCAAGTTGTAATTAAGTAATATTGATTCTATTAAATGATCCACTGGTACACTGATAATGGCCACAAATATTTTGGTATCTGACCAAAAAATCTGAAAACATTAATTTGTTTTACTTAAATGCCCACTTTTTCAAACTTTTTTTATAAAAAAGTTTTTTAATAAAGGAGTTTATAAAGATAGTTTAGAAGTCAGTATAAATAGACTTGAAATAGATTTCTGACTAAAGTAAACTCAAAATCAAACTTTATGAAGAAAATGAATAATTTAAATATTAAAATGTGTTGATTATCGGGAGTAAAAGGAATACAGCACATTTTTTCATCATGTGCTCCTTAAGTGCACATGCTTCTTCACATACACTCCTTAAGTGTGTATGTGAAAATCAAGAACAGAAAATAGTTGTAATAATGCTTAAAGTTTAAAGAAAAATCTATAATTCAGATGCATAGCATAGACAAGACCTCAGTCTCTCTTCTCCTATTTCTACCTCATCTGCTGAGCAAGAAATCAGAAATTGATTCGAAACCTACTTTCTACCTGTTACATTTTCAGTACTGGTCAACAGCTTTATACCTACCCCCTTTTGTTTAGAGATTTTTAACAATTTGTCATTGACAGGCATCTTTATATACTTTTACCCTGTATAAAGGAATATATATACCTATACCCTATCACAGCTCTTATTGGTATCTATTTTATTGGAGTTTTTTTTGGTATCTATTGTGTTCACCATTTCTACATTTTATCACACTCACCCATCTTTATTCTGCCATCTCCTGAATACAGACTTCATTTATTTAGAAATAAATTATTAGACAAAAAATTTTTATTTTCTGAATTTCTGATTTCAGCATACTTTTATTAGCTTTTATTAGCTTTTTTTCAGCATACTTTTATTGTTTTTAAATTTTGCTTCTAAGACTAAAAATCTGGGAATTATCCTTTGTCCTCCCACATTTTCTTATCTTCTGCATTCCAGTTGTGTCCACGTTTGGAATTCAGTAACAATTTATGCTTAATGTGATAATGCCTCTTCTTCCCTGTGTGTAGCACTTTTTTTTTTCTTGATTAATTTTTTTCTTGACAGCTTCTTGTTTTATGGTCTAATGCTCTTTCTATTAAACTAAGATGTTTAGAGGAAGGTGTTCTTTCCTGATGCTACGGGAGAATAATGCTTTGTCCTTTTTTTTTGCTTTGGGAAGTAGAACTTCCCCATGTGCTTGGTTGCTGATTTCATGTCATTGAAGAAAAAAAAAAGAAAGGAAAAAAATGTGAAACAAAGACACAGCAACCAAAACACGCTGGAGAAAAGGACATCGGATAGGAAACTGCAAGTGCATAACTAAGTCAAATGGGAAACCTTGCTGGCCCTTTAGCTGGCCAAAGCATTGGAAAATAACAGCACCAATATTCAGTGAGTTACTCCTGAAATAGTTGTTAGATACTTTTACTGCTTTCATCTTCTTGGTGTTTTCATTGGCAAGGCTTCTTGCTGTCATTTGTTTAATGATTTTGCAAACTCCTTGCCTGTGGTCATATTACTGTATCTTTTCCTAAGCATATAGATACTCATATTCTATCAATCAAATACAGATTTTTTTTCATCATTTTTAATTTCAGATTTACACCCTTTGATTCAGTCATTTTACTTTTTTCATGTCCCTGATACCTTGAATATTTCTGTAGCTCTGGCCTGCAGATCTCTACAAGATTAAGAAACTCATTTGGGATTACTCCATTTTTCTGAAGCATTCTTAAACTGCTTATTGAATCACTTCTCTGTTTTTAAGCCCTGCTTTTTCCTCTTGAACGTACAAATAAATTTCAATTTAGAATATATCAAACACGATCCTAGTTTGTGTTATAATGACTAACCTATTTGCTAGTGTTTTAATTGGCAGACCACTTTCATTAACAGAATGGATCACTTCCAGTTTTCCATTATCTTCTTGATCAAATCTCAATTTCAACAATACTCTAAAATAACTTATACCTAGCTTAAATGGTTTTGCTTCCCCCCTTCCTCACTACAGCCCAGTTTTTCTCTGTATTATTGGATAAGGCTGGAAATTACTTGAATCCTCACTGTTACATAACCTTTACAAGTCCAGTTTCCAGTGAATAGGTATGAAATCATTTTCACTGTGTTTTAGTGTACTTTGCATTACTGTATATTTTTGATGTTGCCCCAGCTTGCACCGTTTGCATTGCTTGAACCTAATGGTTTTCTCGTGACATAACAGGGTCTGTCTAGGCAAGGCCAGGCAAGGCTAGCCAAATTTGATATGCTTGTCCTGGAATCATAATCCCAACCTGGAATACAGGACTCTGAAGTGACCTGCAATCTAGCTGTCTTTCTTAAGGCAAGATCAGCTGTACTTAAATAATTGCAGACTACAGTCACAATCTTCCCAACTGGGAATTCCTTAACCCATTCAACTTTTATATTGCCATATATTGTTAGAAAGGTCTTCCTAATGCATAAATCCCTTTTGCTACCATGAGGTCTATTATTCCCATTAACCACAAAGAGATTATTGCCTTTCTCTTTGCATTAGTAAAGAGAAACAATCCTCAGAATTTGAGTTACTGCTGTTTTTCCCCTCGGTCTTTTTCTTGTGCCTGGAAAATCTTGGTGCTTGCAGTCTTTCCTCACAGATTATGTTTTACAGAATTTTCATCATGCCTATTGCTTTCCATTAAACTCTCTTGAATTGGTCCATTTTTTTTAAGCATAGTACCTAAACAGAACATTGTACTGCAGGTAGGGCCAGGAGATAGAATTTGCATGATTTTCTGATATTACTGAGTTTTTTGTTTTGTTTCTTCTCCATGGAGTAGCTCCAAGGACACATAGTGAAAACCTTGTACATTTTTTTTAACATGAAGATCAAATATTTCAACTTAAAAGACTGTGTTTCCGCACTCTAAAGTGGGACTATGCCTTAACAGATACTGAAGTCACGAGCAGCGATGAATCAGTCCAACACTATCCTGTTTTCTGCAACTACTCTTTACAATTATCATGCATCATATCAGTTCGCCCTGCTTTCTTAGAGGTTGTATGCGAGGTCCTGGCTTACAAGAAACTACTGAGTATTTTAAACTTTTTGTAAGCATTACAATTTCACACAAAGGTGGCTGACTACGATACAACTAACTTTTTAAAAATTTGCAGTCCATGATAGGTACGTAGCATGTGTTCATTATTCAAAGAGCTTAAGAAATTTTAAATTTACTGCTGAGTTTTTCAGTTTATACCGTGAAAAGCAACAGCTGTTGGCACACTGTGATAAATCCACTTTTAATAGCCTTGCTGTATAATGACAGGCTGAGACGGGTAGTCAGTCCAGTGGTAAGGATGAGGTCAAGTAACCAGGGCTGGACATAATTCAGTGATCACTGGTGGGTCCGTAGGGATGAGACAGGTCCGAAGCCAGACACTTGGCCCACAGGTTCGGGTCGGGCTCGGCAGGGCCAGGGCCAGGCAGGGGCAAAACTGTCACAGGCCTGGAGACAAGCAGGGCACAGGCCAAGCAAAAGTCGTGCAAAAATGGGGCTCCCGAGTGCAGAGGATGTGAATACAGGCCCCTGGGGAGCCTGCTCAAGGCCGGTAAGTCCCATTTGTGCATACAGGGCCTTGACAAATGTACCATTTGGGCCCAAGATGGGTTAGTGTATGAACTACCTTGATCAAGGTGCGCTGCAGGCAACAAAGTGTAAGGTAACTGCAGTGGTGCTCAAAGGCTCGTTTCACCCACAACAGCTACTGAGTACCAAACATTCCCAATAGTTGGGTGCAGTATCGTTCCAAGGATCTCTCTCAACAAACAAGTCAACTCAGCATATCACCTCAACAACAACAAAATCTCCCATAGGAAAAGAAGGTTTTGAGCAACTCGTAAGTAACCTGTATGTTTAGAGGAACTTGAAAGCCAGAGATGAAAGATTTCACCTTGCCTGATAGTAGCTTCGGAGGAATAAGAAGTCACAGAGCTCATTGAGTTCCTACTGGACCCACAAATATGAAATATTACAAAAACTTTTATCATGGTGTGCTTGTCTGCTTAGTACACACTAACTGTGGCCAGGCTTCTCACACTCGGTATCTGCAACTACAGAAACACTCAGTTGTTTTTAAAAACAACTTATACTTACTTTAGTGTTTTTGTTCTAGAATATGTGTCATCATACATAGTTGCATCAAATAGTACCATTTTTCTTAGAAATGGCTTCTTTACTAACTAGAAATATCTGACAAATGTGGGTTTAGTGCTGTGAAAATTTTCAAGATTTGGAAATATTTTTCATCCTACATAGAAAATGTCAAGAATGTAGCCATTTATGAAAGGCTAAAATCTCCAAGTATTTTCCTTTAGGCACAACATTTCTGTGCGTTGAAGGTGACACAGGTGGGTGACAATGGCCTTCACAAGCTGTGTGAGCGGTGCTTGAGGGGCATCCTGAGAGGTTTGCGCTCTTGCAAGGAGGGACTCAGTAGGTTTGGGGTGGAGGGAAAGTCCCATCCTGGAGCAGCAGATGCCTAGGCCGGGCTTCTAGTTGCTGTGGAGCACTGTGAGTGGTGGGGATGGCTTCATGAACAAAATGGATCATAGTAGGAGATGTTCAAATGTAGTCTTGTGAGAAGGGGCCCCGTGGAGTGGGAGATGCCTAATCTCAGAGGAGCAGGTACCTGTGACGGGCAGCAGGCTGTTCAGCTTACCCATAGAGAACCCAGCAATGAGGGTTCAGCAGTTACAGTGGCAGGTGATGGGGCAAGGTGCAGGGCACAAGTAGTGGGACTGTGGTGCTTCTCAGGCTGCTTCTCTCTGTTAGCACTTGTAGATTGCTTAGCAGGCCCAGGCATTACATCTAGATCTTTTTGGAGCTGTTTCTGACATCTTTGGATTTAAACTCTTTCTGTTGGGACAAGCTGACTCCAGATTAGGGAGGGTCAAATACCCATTCAGTTAGTGCAAGGGAAGAGCTTCATTATTGCCAGGCACAGAGCATAGGTCCCAATGTGCAGCAGTCGGAAGCAACAGTTTATGCAGAAGGAGGTCCGGAAATCTGCTGAAGGCCACATGGGATTTATCAACTATCATCGTGTTGCACCACAGCATGTGATTCCCAGCATCAAATGAAGCAACTATTCCTGACACGGGAGAGGCCTTTACTCAGATGTTGCTCCAGTGGGACGATGGGGCTGTCCAGGCTGCAGGGAGTGCCTGTTGCCTTTCCCAAAGGCTGAGGCATGGCCTGCAGGAGCTGTGTGCTGGCTGAGGAGCTGCATTGCCAAGATGAGCAGCTGTGAGAGCAAGAGGGCAAACTGCACAGCATCAAGGAATGTTAGAACGAGATGGACGGGATCTTCACAGAGACCCCTTAGAGGCAAGATCCTGAGCCTCTAACTGCACAAAGGCAAGGGAATCCTGCAGTTAGCTGTGGGACAAATCTGAGGGTTGCCTGAGGGAAAAGGCTGTGATCTTTTGCCACAAGAAGATGGCTCACTTTTCACCTGAAGATTTGCACCTGCAGGTTTGGTTTAGTGCACTCAACAAGGAAGAGAAGCCATATCTGGGAAAGGGTTGGAGCCATCTGATGAATCATGCCTTAGAATCGCAAAGAAGCTGTAAGTTGTAGTAGGGGGAGACTCCTGCTAGGGAGTGCAGAGGACAAGAAGTCCCCATCTGCTGACCTGACTTGCTGCCTAAGGTGGTTGATTGCACGCTGGGAGCTTGGAGCCAGGATCTTACAGGAACCACCAAGGCTTGTCTGGCACTCTATTACTCTTGCTTCTTACCCACCTTACCCACCTACCCACTAGTGATGTTTCTAGGGAGAACTTGAGCATATCAGGAGTGGCTACACTGCTCTGGGAAGTGAGAGTCAAAAGCATGGGGCCCAAGTGGTGTTTCCCTCCACCCTGCCAGTGCAGGAGAAAGGCCTGGGGAAGAGCAGACAGGGCCTATGTGTCAACATCGGGTTGTGCAGCCAGTGTCGTTGACAGGGATTTGGCTTTTATGACCAGGGACCTGCTTTGGAGATTAGGGATTCTTAGAGAGAGATTGTAAAAAGAACTGTGATGAAAAGGGCCTGGGAATCTTGGCAGACAGGAAGCTGAATGGGAGCCAGCAGCTTGTCCTGGCAACAAAGGTGACCAACAGTACCCCGGGCCATACTGGGGCACAGCCAATAGTGAAGTCATTACCCTCCTATACTCAGCACTCATGAGACCAACTCCAGAATACTGTGTCCAGTTTCAGCCCCTACCACCAGTAAGGAAAGACATTGATAAACTGGAGCAAATTTAGCAGAGGGCCACCAAAATGGTCAGGAGATCAGAGCACTTACCCTGTGAGGAGAGACTGAGTCAAATGGACTTGTTCAGCCTGGAGAAGAGAAGGCTTTGGGTGGAACCTAACAGCAGCTTTCCCCTAGCCAGGAGATTATTGAGAAAATGGATCCAGGGATGCTTAGCGAAGGACAGAAGACAGGGGCTGTAAGTTAAAACAAGAGAGGTTCGGACTGGACATAAGAGAAAGTATTTTCACCATGAAGACAGTCAACCAGTGAAATGAGTTGCTGAGTGAGGCTGTACATTCTCCATCCTTGGAGGTTTTTATGATCTGCCTGGACAAAGCCCTGGGCTGATCTAACCTCACAGCAGATGCTGCTTTGAGTGAAAGGTTGGAGAAAAAAAAAACAAAAAACGAAGTCCCTTTCAGACTGAGCCAGAAGTTAGATTTTGTGATATGTTTAAACTGGTTTTGTCCTGGGACACTTGTACCAGTTTAATATCTATGCTGATCCGCAGCTTCATTATGGATTTTGATTGCCCTGTTTTAAAATGAGTTATCCATTCATTTGCGTGCCATCTGGACCTGTTTACATACTTCTCACAAAACTTATGTTTCCTCTTTGCAACAGCTTAACAAAATAAAAATCTGGAAAAACATTGCTAAAGAAAGCAATATCTTTGGCAGGTACTTCTGCAAAGCTATATTTTTCTTCATATTCTCTTTCACTAATCTGCATTTAAACTGTCTCTGTATGTCTGCCCAAACATTTGCCATGAGGGAATTTTTCTGCTAGATAAAACATCCCTGCAAGCTGTTTTCCACCTTCCACTCTTTGATATAAAGAAGTGGTGAGAATTCCATATTTTTTACTCATTTTATTCTACTGGAAGACCATTTAAATCTGCATCATCTATTGTCTTAGGTTACATTTTCTGAGTCACCCTTGAAGTTATCTGATTTCCCTTCCAGGGTTTGGCTTCATTTTGCTCCATTTTGTTTTGGTGGGGCAAGGATCCACGGAGACTGCACTTCCTGAGTCTGATAAACTTGTCACTTGAGCATGGTGTGCATTACTGAAACATCATCGAAGATGTCAAGCTTGGCAATGCACTCACTAGCATCAGTGTGATATTCTTAATTCTTTTTGTTGTCATTGGTGCAATTATGCACATAAAGCAAGCAGAGTCTTTTCATTATATCTGGCACAAAATGCTTTATCAGCTGGCATTGTTTGTGGGGATGCAGCTGCACAAATTTCACCAAGATGCTATTTGCGCTTGGCAAGGGCTGTCCACTTCAACACTCAAAACTTCATGGAACCCTGCAGGACTGTAGTCTGTATCCTGTTATTTGAAGTGGTGCTTGGAAATTTCTTCTGGCTCCAACTCTTCGTAGATAGACCCAGTCAGACGCCATGAAACTGCAGTATGGGAGTAGAGACCTTGTCAGAACAAGCACTGATACAATCTTGCAATCTGTGAAAAATACATAAGCTCCTCAAAAATACTTGTTTCCCTAGACATAGGATAACTTAATATTCCTTTCCTAATTCACATAGACCGTGATCATCAGTCTCAGATCATCAGGATAACTTTCCCTAGACATAGGATAACTTGTTTCCCTAGACATAGGATAACTTAATATTCCTTCCCTAACTCACATAGACCGTGTTCGTCAGTCCTAAGTGCATATTTGAACTTAATACATTTTGAAGTGCATACAAATGCCCATTATATTGTATGGAATTTATAAGAGCTCTCCATCTCATTCCATCTCAGACAAGACACAAACTCAGTTTTAAAGTGAGTAGTGTTCCTATAAAAATATATTTTTGTCCAAATTCTCAGACATGACAGGTCAACTTAAACTTTTTAATACATCCATTTGTGTGATACCAGTGTTCCACAGTCATTTCAGGGGAGTATATTACTCAAAGATTAGTTTCTGAACATGAGCATTACAGCCATTTTAAAGATCTTAATGAATAGTTAATTGTATTTTAGGATGCCTGCAAACATCAAGGCTTTTTATGTTAGGCTTCAAATTACATCTGTGGCTTCTGCAAAATAACTCCGTCCCTGCAAAATAACTCCATCCCTGAGTTTGCAGGGCCACCCTCTGAGCATCATTTCCTTTTACAGTAATTCTTACCCACTGTTTTCACCTTCAAAGTAATTTTTAAGGTGCGAGATGTTTTTCAAGGAGTCACACAAAGGAAAAATACATACAAATAAATATGGAGAAAGATGGTTGTGTGTGTTTCTTTAAGACATTTTGAATACATGTGTGTTCACAGCCCCTCCTTCCACCCCTTGGATGACTTGACAGTTTTCTAGGAATTCTGAGGCAGAGAAGCGCTGAGGTCATGGGGCATTTATCTTCCTTTTAGATCAGTGTGCTGGGAAGGCCAGGTTGTCTGCACAACAGATGAATACTGTTGAGTAAAAAAAAATCTGGTCCTTGGCACAAATGTGCTCATTTCCTGGTATCTAAATGCATAACTAGGCAAGATGATTTTCAGAGGAATGGTTGCAGTTTGATACCTTGTCATTAACTGCACTAACGCGGTCTCACCCATGGCATCACTGGTATCATGACAGTTACATAAAATTAAATAGGTGTGTGAAGAATCAAGTGGAAATGCTGAAAAAAAAACATTATGTACACTTTTAAATTCACAGTTGTTTATTTCATAAGTGGTCAGTTGTCCAACCGAAGAAACAAAATGTACATGTGGCAGCCAAAATCACACATTCTTGTGATCTCAGGCGGAGAGGATTGTTGGACTGAAGGGTGACTTGAGTTTTTATTTTCCAGCTTTGCTAAATCAAAGTAAATGACCAACAGTGAGCACATCAGTAGTCAGCTTGCACCAGTGTTCCTGCTTTTATTAATACTGGTTTAATTGCATATCAGAGAACTGATCCTAGGAGTATTCATGCTCTGTAGTCAAGCCTCTAAAGTAAACAGAAGTAGTTCACGCTGCCTGCAAAGCACTGTAGAGTCATCTTTCTGTATTTTCTGTATAATTTCTCAGTTGTCATTTCAGGGCATGTTGATTTTCTGTTTAATTGTGGATTGCCTTGGAAGCTTTGGTTTCAAATTTCACCCACTTAGCCCAGTTCCTATGAAGACAGGCAGAAGGGAGTTCACATAGTAAATATTTTGCAAAGTCTTCTTTCCAAGTTTCTCGAACTGTCACAATGGCATATTTCAGGGCCCTTCTGTTATTTTTAAGGAGGCCTGAAATGACCTGAAAGTTAGGAACAAGGAAAATGCTCTAAGATGGCTGAACTAGGAGGGACCTGAGGAATGGAAATGGAGAAACCAAAACTCCTAACTCAGTGTAGTGGTGGAGATCAGAAGAGCCCTCTAGAGACACAGCTCCCCCACGGACAAGCTGGTGGTGATCTTTGGTGTATGCATCCAATGAAAGTAATGCCAGTGAATACACTGCCTATCCTTTTTCTGTTCTCCCTGTCCTCCCTATGCTGAAGATGGATATCTGGGGAATACTGGAATCTTCAGCACAGTCAATGCAGTCTGAGCTGCGGGTGACCTGCTACCTATTGTCCCATTCCTCATTTGAATCTGGTTTCTTATTTCTTATCTAACCCAACACGATTGGAATACCTTTAATGCCAGAGTCTGTGCCTCAGCCTTGAAACCACAAGATTATCCTAGCTCCATTTTCTGACTCTTCTTAACCCACCAGCTCCTCCACGTGCCTCTTCCAGCTAGAGTGGCCGACACCACCAGCTCTGCTACCACTTCATATTTTCAGAAGCTGTATTGTTCACAGTTCAAGAGCCAAAAAGGCCTGGGACAGATGAGTCCTGATACACTTTAAAAAAGTGCTGAAGGAAATCAAAACACCTCTGCTTCTCTCCAATGTGCTTTTACAGAAATTATTTAAAAGATTATAAAATTGTCTCTAATGTTTGCTTTCTTATTATTCCTCTGAGAGAGCCTGGCACACAATCTGATACTTGCTTCAGGATGCAGGCCGAGTATTGTAAGCCAGTTCAAGGGATCTGTTTCTCTTTGATGCCATTTGTTCCAGTTCTTCTTGAAGAAGTATTGGTGCAGAGTGATTACTACTGGTTATCTGTTACCTTTTGATCATAATCTCATATAATGCTTTGTGTTAGCGTTAACACAGAAGTGAGGAAAAAAAGAGGAAAGGTTCTAAAGATGAGAATGAATGGGTTTTTTGAACAAAAATCCTTATGTTTCTTTTCAGAAATATTTTAGATTTTCAGAATATTTTGGGTCTTGGAACTATTTTCAGTTTTTGTTAAGTTTGTACAAAGCATTTTGTTGAAAGCATTCTACTTTCTTTATAAAGTATATACATGTGTAAAATCTTAGTAGATTTTAGCCATCTATTCTGTGTAGGTCATTGGACCTACTATAAAGTATTGCAAGGGCAGCAAGATTTATAGGGCTTGGTTGTGGCACTTTGGATGGAACATGTAAAGTAGAACATAAGCTCAAGAAAGTTACCAGCTCTATTGAAGACTGCCTTCAGAAATCCAATAGTTCTTGCTCAGCCTTTACAGCTGCATAACTTCTGGTATAGCAAGAAGACTTCAGGCCTTACTTTCTATTTATTTTTATAGATTATTTTCATTAAACTGTTCAGTTTGTGTGAATGTGTGTCATATAATTATGGGCACATAGTTTAAAATTTACAATCGACTTCTGCTCTGTGTGCACCCTAATATACTGCGAATACATTAAAAATTTGTGTTTGTTAAGAAAAACACCTGAAGAATGTTGCACTCTTTATTGGAAATGAACAGATCAGATTTTCAAGCTTAAATATTCTGGATTTGTTGTATTGTAATTAAAGTCATAACTAAAATAATATCTTATATTTCAAAGTCAGAAATTTTCCTGCATACCACAGTAAATATGCAGTGATTCAAAACAGTGCTTACTAAAAGCTTTGAGGAAGTGAAGCGATGTAAGATTTCTAGATTCTTAGAAATACAAACTCTTTAAAAATGCATGTACTTTAATACACCCTTAAAAATATTTGGCATACCCTTTCTTTGGTGCAGCATGGAAAATCTTCTCATTATCTGAATTTAAACCTGTTTTTCCTCAAACTGATAATTCGCCTCTCTTAGCTGCCTGCAGTAATTTTCTAGTAGGGTTATGTGTGGTGCATGGGCTTAAGAAAACAACATTAGGTTGTGCTATCTGATCTTAACATGCTGCACTGTTGTGGTGAATTTCTTAATGCACCAGGGTGTCCATCGGGCCCCAGATACAACCACAAAGCCAAGCCAGTGACGCAAATCAGCAGCTGATATAAACAAGTTGACACAAACCAGAAACTAAGCTAGCATTAAACCTCAGGAGATGCTTGTATTTTTTCCCCCTCTTTTTCTCTCTCTCTCCCTTTTATTAATAAAAGAAAAGCTTTCCCAGGCACAAAAATGCTAATGCGTTTCAAGTCACCGACTCCAACTTTACAACTAATTTAATTTGGCTAATTTCTCTGCAATTAGCAATCTCTTTCTCGTCTTCTGACTTTCCAAGCTATATCCTTCTTTTAGGAGCCTATGAGGCACTTCATTGGTATTCTTCAGTTGACACTCTAAGTACCGACCCATCCGGATTTATACTTTGAATGCCTTGCTAGCGTATTGACTGCAGCTACGTATCACAGAATGTACTCCTGTGCAAATGCAGCTTATAGTCTCAAAATTGCTTTGTCCCTCATGTAATGCTGTGGTGCTTCCCTTCTCATTCCAAACAAGCAAGGGATTCCAGCCTAGGTCGATGTTTGCCATAACAGCATCTATAATGTGCATGTTAACTGAGACACTATGGCATTTGCAAACCACACGAACGACAGAGAAAGCCAAGACAGCAGGATTGAAGCAGAAAAGACTTGGTAGTAACTTTCTATCTACCCCATCTGTTTTCTCCGAATAGTTGTTCATTCTTCTGTGTATTTGTATAAACTTGTTCATTTTGAGTAACTAATGCAGTATAAATAAATAATTACTAAACCTCATTCTAACACTGTGTTCAGTCAGTTTATGTCTTATACTAACAGTTGAACTTTAGAGCTACCAATTTGAAGAAAATATTAAGAAAGTGTGTGATAATGTCTAAAAAAATTATAAGAAAATGTATGTGTCTAAAATTTTGATCCTTTGAACTGACTTTATTTTACAAATCTCCTGGTTCGGCTTTGTCTCTTGGAGACACAGACAAATAGCAGAAGTAACGTGACACTAAAGGCTGACTATTTAAAGCTGTAGCAGCACAAGATATACTGAGAATCCTGTATCTACTTCTGACTGACACTCTGCTTTAGATGACCTCAGTTTAATCGCTTAATCTCTGTTTACAAAATAGAACGCTATATCCAATAAGCTGAAAGACTGCATGCATATTAATAATATTTTTAAACAATTCTTCTAAAGAATAAAAATGGAAGCTATTACACATGCAGTTGCAGAGGAAAATAATATTTGTCTCCTGCGAGATGAATATGTGATTTTATTAGTAATCTTTTTTTTCATCGTGCTACAAATCTGTTTCTATTGAAAAGGAAAATAGGAGTAAAAAATAGGATATAAAACATAAAGTTTTGCAGAACATTCATATGGTGTCTAGGCCTGCTGGAAAATACAAGAAAAGCTGTCAATCAAATCTACTTGAAGTAAATGTTTTGGTTTTAGTAGTCCAGATAATATTATAACAGGAAATTACTTCCACATGTGCTGTAAGCACATATGTGTTACAAAGAATAGGACTTTTTTTTGTAACTATTAGTACAGAAATGTCATCTACAGGATATTATACTTACTGACGAATCCTCCAGGTTAGTTAGGAAATTCTGGTGGTTGTGGCAATTATGGCCTTTTGAAAAATTGCTTTTAATGCACTTTCCACAAAATTTACCTTTTTAACAGAAAGAGGCTTGATAATACAAAAGATAAGGATATGACAGTTCAGATGTCATTTTTCTGATTATCTTTTATCCACCAAATAAATTACAGATAATATTGCCTGTATTTTTGTAGTCTTCAGTCATTATCATGCTTTGATGTCAATGTAATATTGAAGATAATGATAAATAAGTATTTTTAGAGGCCTATGTGTGGAGTATTGAGAGGGTTTGTAAAGTAAGACTCTGACCTTCTCTCTTTGCCATCCATCTTCAGTTGTTTTGTTATCAATTGAAAAAAAAAAGTGGGGGCAACTCTGCTTCGCTCTGCTCAGTTTTGACAAACAGATTCAGGGATCAAAAATCAGTTTTAAAGATCTTTGTGTCAGTACAAGTAGAGAATTTTTAATTTCTAAAACTTACCTTATTTGTGCCTAGCAACTTATTCTGCCTAATTGATAATACATTGATAATATAGTGTTGATTACCATCTATATACTGTATAAAATAGTAACAATAGATGATAATAACAAACAAAAATATTGTTCCTCACTGCCTTATAGCTTTTAGCCCTTCTATTTTACAGTTTATCTATCCTATGCAACGCAATTATAATTTGGGAAATTGTGCCATTCGTAAATCTTATCACAATGGAACATTTCCAAGTCTGTGGAGTTACCCAGATGTTGTCAGGCTTCTGTGTCAGGTGTAGGATAGGAGAGGGTCATCAGGCTTTGATATTCCACAAGCACAGCTAGTGCAGATATCCTCCCCTTGGCACTCTGACTGGATGAAAGTGTGGGCAAAGTAGAAAAAATACCTTCAGAGTTAGACTGCAAGTGCAAATCATGCCCTTTAGTAAAAGGTTGAAAGGTGGTAGGAGAAGGTTGTGTTGCTAGTGATTGATCAGAGCTGTGATGGGGTGAGGAATGGAGCCTAGTGCAGTTGCGTTGCTTGCTCTACATTCAGTTTTACTTCAGTGATGAAAAAGCCTGAGTTGGCCCAAGAAGGAGCTAACTCCATCTTTCACAATATCAGTTTCCTCCACCAGCTCTGCTTGGGATGATGGTTTGGATGTGGATGTTCCCCAGAAAGGAAGACAAATAACATTCCAGTGTTGAATCATAAAAACATATAAATGGCAAAATTAAGTAGAATGGTGGGAGAGTCTGAAAGGTTTTACCTATGCTGTCTGCTGAAAGTTGTCCTCAGGACAGCATATTTGCTCATTAAGGGCAGTAGGTCTGCAAGTGGAGTCCTGAATTCAGTAGCTGTTAAATAGCTTACTGGGTTAACTGGTAGAACTAGCAGACCACCTGCAAGCAGCTGTGAGTATAGAAGGTGGGCAGGCTACATATCATGTTTAAAGCCAGTGTTGCAGAAGCCTGGCACGCTTTGAGTTGTGTCTTAGTTATCTAGTGAAGTTCTTGGACAGGGAGCTTGGGAAGGGCAGAACAAAATATAATAATATTTTTATTATAAAGGAGACTAATTGTAGAGCCAGACAAAAAAAAACATTAAGCATGCTGCCAAGAAGACAAATCCTATGAGAAGAAACTCTTGGCAAATTTGGAAAATGGTTTGGACTGGATTTCTTTTCTCCTGAGAATTCTGTGATCTGACCTTAAAGAATTTTCAAAATGTGGTTAAAAAACATCTAAAACAAGATGATGCATACAGGTGATATCTCAGTCTCATATATTCCTGAAGGATGAACTGTAATCCCAGAGTTTCCAGAGGTCAAAGGGAGGGTGGAATAGTCAGCTCTTGTCTGGATGGGCTAGGAGCAGATCTGGGACATGCAGAAAACTATGCACATACAATATTCTAAACCAGGCAGGAAACCCAGTGTCACAGCCTATAAGGCCAATAAAAATTTGAAAGAAGGTAGCCCTTGTATGACTATGTCTAAATACAGTTTAAGGAGTCTCCGTCTGGAAGAACTGTGTCAGGATTGTCTGACAGGATTTGTTACAGATTGCTATGTGTAATGCTGCAGTCTTGCATGGGGACAGATTATGATGATGAATAATGCTGTTAAATGGCAGTTTATAACAGTATTATGAAAAGGTTTTTACAAATTTATTTTTATTCATCACTTTTACAAAGTAACAGAAAAAAAGGACATTGTAAAAATCTGAATGCAGGCTAGCAGAATATAAATTATGTCTAACAGCATTAACTTGAACAAGATAGAAATGGTAGTACCAGTCCTGTGAGAGAGTAGGTATAATAGTCTAAGGACAAGAAAGGTCCTAAATTGAAACAGACATATGAATCTAATCTGAAAATCATCTTGCTGCTCCCATATTTTTCTAAGTATTATCAAAAATACCTTAAATTGGGGATCCTAAAACACTGAGCTAGAAGTGTTAGAGGCTGACTTGTAATCTATACAGATTCATGTTTCTGGGGAAACAAACTCCAGAATGCTATGGAGTAACTTGTCTGCAGTGTATTGATTTTGACTAGAGCTAAAAAGTAGTCTAGCAAAATAAAAAATATGAAGCGTATGATGATTGATTTAAATTTAGAGACAAAACGCATCACATTTAAAACAAGTAAAGATAAAAGTAGTGATATAGTTATGTGTAGATATGTCTTCTCTTGTGATAGAAAACTTAGGTTGTGCTAATGGAATTTTGAGGCAGTATGTTTAAAATAGATTTAAAATTACAGAATTTAGTATATAGAATTGATTGCCATAAGACATAAGAAACTGTAAGTAATGAGTATTCAATAGAGTATTAGAAGTTTATGTAGATGACAAGAACATCCATAAAAACAAGATGAGATTTAGGAAGTTAAGAACAGATACATTTTTTGTACTTCATTCTAATCTTTAACTTTGAATCTCTAGAAGATCTAAAAGATCTAGCACTGAGCATTATAACAAATAGGATAATAATAACACATCCTACACTACCAGCCTTCTTTGATTTGATGCCTCAGATTATGTTCTTCCTCAAAAAAAAAAGTGTTTATGTCTGGATAAATTTATGACACTTATTTGAACATTAGTCACAATGACAAAGGTCTTAAGGTTTTTAATAAACTGCCCTAATTAAAGCTTAATACTTATTCAAAGCCCTATATTAATCTAATAGTGGTGTATTTCCTTAAATGTTTTTATAATTTTAATGAGATAGCCACAGGTTAGAAGCCTTTGTGCACACTTGCTGCTTCTCTGCAGTTTTCAGTCTGTGCTGACTTCTTTAATCAGTGATTCTGAACCAGCTTAGTCTTTTTCTCAAATATCTACTATTCTTTTAAGAATTAACCTGGCATTACAGTTTTTCTGTGAAATTTCTTATTCATGTTGTACAGATTTAGAACTAAGATTTACGAAGCTGCCATAAAGCATCTGGTCACTACAGTAAGTGAAATCAAGACACATGAGAAGAAGCAATTTTGTAGGACAATATTACAAGTATCTACAGAATTACACAGAAAACCTACAGGGCACATAGCTCCATTTGCTGATGCCAATCTCACTGTAT
Source organism: Nothura maculosa (assembly GCA_032353885.1). NCBI lineage: Eukaryota > Metazoa > Chordata > Aves > Tinamiformes > Tinamidae > Nothura > Nothura maculosa. Next base: position 2,366,442 of record JAUBOD010000363.1, on the reverse strand, counting down.
TTTAGAACAAATTAAAATGCTTAAGAGAATAATGGATAAAAATATTCACCTGTCCAGAGCCAACCTAATGTTTTAGAATAGGCACTAACAAATGAGTTAAATTTGCCCCTGGTAGTAGTCACATCATCTGAGGAAGGGAAGGTGGTAAACATGGTATCAAACTTTAGGAAATCCATGGGTGCATTGGCAGCCTCTAGACTATAAATATGTAAATATGTTCTACCAAATAGAAGACAAACCACTGTCATTTACTGCTATTTTTAGAAAGGGTCAACAGCATATGAATGAGATTTAGTTGGTTAATCATGCACTTGGATTTCCAAACATTCTTCACAATGACTCTTAAGTAAGTCACAGTTCTGCAAGGGAAGAAAACAAATATTCTTTCAGGGATTAATAACTGGTTAAAAGGAAAAAACAAAAGCTAAGTTTCCAGAGTGGTGGGAGGTTACTGCTGGAGTCTGCCCAGACTATCTGCTGGGGAAAGTGTTATTCATCTCCTCATAATGGATCTGAAAATGTAGTGGAACAAGGATATGAAGAAATTTACTGATGATAAAAAATCATTCAGCATACTCAAAACTGGTGCTACTTGCAAAAGGAATTTGTAAACCTTAGTAACAGGCTAAATAGATGTCATGTGAACCTTAATGTTGATAATGCACAAGGGAAAAAGTACCACCTTAACTATGTCTGCAAAGTAATGGACTTTAAATGAGCTGTTACTATTAAGGAAAGACATCTTGAGTTCTCTGTGTAGGCTTCTAAAAACATTAGTGCATATACTGTCAGCCAAAAAAGCAGAGAGAATGAGGAAGGCAGTACAGAACAAAATAAACAATGTCATTGCACCACTATATAAATTCAAGATATGCTCTCATCTTGAATATGAAGTGCAGTTCTTGGTTACTTAGTTCCAGAAAGTAAACACAGGGATATGCAGAAGGATAAAAGTAAGGCTGGAGTGGAACAGAGGGAGCTATGAAAGAGTAATGGGTCCCTTTTGGTCTGAAAAAAGACCAGAGTTGGGTTGAGAGAAAAAAACAAAGTCATAGGGCAGGTGAGTATGGAATGATTATGCACACAGGAACCCTGAGAGCAATTTAAAAGTGAAACAAGTACTTTTTCACACAATGTATGGTTATGGTTATATTGCTAGATGCATATTGGCACTTGATCTTGAAGCGAAAATGTAACTGTTCTTAAAATGAAGTGTAGGATAGGCTCCTATTGCCATTAAAGATAATAGCCCAGCTATGACCTATCTCTCAGAAAGTCCCATATTAAATTGCCAAAATTTGTGAGCATTTTCTAGAAAAAAGGAATCATTTTCAGTCCTGATTTTTACATGCTTTTGCTGATCATCTGCCATTGACCCTTGTTAGCAGTATTTCAATGTTTTGTGGACCAGCATAAGCCATTTTGCTTATGTTTTTGCTTTTGCTCTCATTACATGAAACCGAGTGCTTTTTGTTTTTGAGTTTTAAAGTTTTCAATCAAGGTTTTCAAAACTATGATTTAGAGTCGTTGAAGTTTCAGATGTTAAATACTGGAAGATTCTGTTGTCAAAAAGTGTGACCTGCAATCTGAAAATCAAGTCCCTTTAGGTTATCTTAGAGTATTTAATCTAAGTCTCTGAAAATGTTTACTTCTGTTTGTTTCTTCATGACATTCTGTATATATAGATTTGTGTATTGTTACCAAGGTTTCCAATTCAATATTTATCAAAAGCTAATTCTTGTTGTTGAGACGTTAGACAAACATTAGTGTTTCACTTCATTTATGTGTATCTTAAAGTTATCAAGCTACTGAATTCTGCTATGATATTTGTGTCCCACTTAGAAATAGGCAAATTTCAGGAGGTTTTTAGGCTCAAATGAGCTTGGAGATCTTCTGAAAACAGGCACTCTCATGAGACTGCTGGTATTTCCTGTTTCTCATCAGACCATAACTACAGTACCAGAGGAAGAGCTTTTCTCCTAGTGCTGTATGATATTTGTGCTTCTGGCTGAAGCTAGGAAGTGCCACAGTGCATAAAAAATGAAAGAAAACAAACAACCAAAGTTAGTGGAACCTTTTCAAACCCGACATTTGACTTGAGTTTGGACAGCAATTCACCCCTCCCTAAACTTGTGGTGTATTTTTTGTTCCAAATTAAAGACTGACATGGCTTTTTTCTTTCTTTCTTTTTTTTTTCCTGAAGTTAAACTTTTTCTAAAGCTTTCTCCTATAAAGTTCTGACATGAATATTTTACACTGTAAAGATAATATTCTACAGTGATACTCAACAAACTAATGATAACGTAGCACCACTCTATTGGGCCAAAAATACATCTAAAATACCTCTTAATGAGATATGTAGTAACTTAAAATAGTGTCTAAATGGCTGTCTCGAGGTCTGTCTATTGACTTCATTTATAAAATTAGCAATCATGGTTATACAGTGAAGTATATGTAGATTTTAAAGTCAAAGGATCAAAGTGGAAGTTCAGATACAGTTACATGGTAGAAGAGTTGTAACCTACACTGAAGATTTGTTTTGAACTAAAGGGTTGTAATAACACTTAGCATGATAGAGGGTGTGTTTATGTCCTTCTAGGATACAGACATACAAATTCTACTTTATAGCCGTTTCAGAGTTTCACAGAATACTGGGTGGTATTTTCTTTTGTATACTTTTACAGTTTAATGGAGTGTTTGTGTACATGTGCTTAATACGATTTAATAAAATACAAATTGCTAATCTTGAGGAGTCAGATCTTTTGGGGTCTTATATTTCAAGTGTATTCCAGCTGCATAAGGCTTTGGCTGCTATTTCCACCTTGCTGGTCACATGATTTGCTGTGGTCAATATGTGCGTAAGTGAGGTTTTTCTTGTGGCTTTCCTGCAGATACTGGGGAGTTGCAGATTATGCAAAGGTAGCAAGACAGTTTACCATTCCGGATGTTGAGACATCTGAAAGTCCTCTGAAATCTTTCATTTAAAATACTACTCTTGGGTTATAATAGAGGAAAGCCTAGCGTGAGTGCCCAAAACCAGTACCAAAGTATCGTGTCTGTGTTGTGTTGCTATGCTGTAAAGCCATTTCCTGTGAATAAGTCAGTAGCAGAATCAAACTGCTACTTGCTGCAGCTAGGTTGAGAAATTTTAGAATTTCTCTAAAGCTCTCTCTCAAGCTCTTTTCCCAAAGATAACCTAAGACATATAGATGTGTCTTCTCATTCCTAACAGTTTCACTAATTTTGCAGGATTGGATATTTTTCACTTTGAGGATACAGCTGTTACTGGAAAGACTTTCATATCTGGGTGAAGCAGACACTTCCTAATCACAGTTCAGTTGACAGACAGCAAAAGGAAGTCTGTCATACGTAGCAAAACTGCTCTTGATTGTCTCAATAGTAATTTTTTTGGCTCAAAGAAGCTAATTAAATGAGATATATTTAGTGAGTCTGGAAAACTGTAATATCCTCCACTATTTTGAGGCAGCTTCACTCTTCTCTTAAAAAATCTGATTGATCTTTAATGGCCCAGGGTTAGATGCATCTTTTTTTTTCAGTTCATTTCTCTAAGTAAATTCAAAACACTGAATTAAGACCACGTTTCTCTCTGCAGTGTTCTTAGTTCTACAGGCAGCTGCCCAAGACTGACAAAATGGTCGGAATGCTGCTATAGGAGGTGCTGAGGAGAGATGTATATCTTCAGTGTTGCCTCTTTCTGAAATGCAGAGATAATCTGATCTCTGCCATAGAAAGGGTCTCTTTGTTCTGCTGAGATGCAAAACCCAGAGCACTGCTTTAAAGCTTAGACTTGCTTTCAAAAGAACTGAGAACTGCTAATTCTTTTAGGAACTGCAGACAAAGGTGATGGTGCCCATCTTTTGTATTCTAGGCTAAGAAGGACAAGATTTTGGTTTGGGGCTTTTTTTTTCAGCCTGTGGAGTTTCAAATCCATGACTTTCACCATCTGTAACAGAGGTATAACCAATGACTAGAAAATATTCAAGGAGAGATAATATTTTTCATTTTGTCTCTTGAAATTATGCTGTAAAATTCCAATATTCATTGAGTCATGAAGAACGTCTTTGAGGAAGCAGGATTTAATTTTTTGGCTTGCTACATAATACACTTCTGTAAAAGCAAAAACTGTTGGAATGAAACACTGTTGTAAGCGTTTCACCACTTTGTTTCACATAGTGTTTCACATATATTTAGCAAAATGCAAAAGCTGTCTCAGGTGGTGGTTAGGGTGGTCTTGAACAGAAGGTAGTATGGTGAGTATTTTTGCTTGGGCAAGATCTCTTTACCAGCTCCCTTCTTTGAACAGAAAGCATTTCTGCTACAACCAGAAATTTGGAGGGTTGCCAGACTGGACTCATCACATATTTTAACAGAAGGAAAGATAAGCAGAAATTGATCCAGGCAGTAAAGTTCTGCAGAGACTTTGAACAATTCTCATGATTTAGTCAGAAGAACACAGAGTACCCTGATGGAACACAGTTACATTTTGACTTCGTTTAGCTTTGTCACATGCATCTAGCCATTCTGAAACAGATCATACAGTGCTGATTATCTAATAATCATCAATGTTGTCTTCTAAAAAGGTGTTTGTCTTCTAAATACAGGTGCAATTCCTCTATATTCACTGTTCCCACTAGTTCTGTGGTAAATGCAACTGCAAATAAAACTGTGAACTGCAAAGCAGTGATTTCTTGAAGTAGCAAAAAACAATGAGGATCCCCTATGGCAAAAACAAATGCTGTGAGCTTTGTGAAAATGCAGACTTCCCATCTTGTTTTATCTTTTCTGGATCTTTTTAATTTATTTTCTCTAATTGTAAGTGCAGATGGATGAAGAGACTACAACGAAACAATACAACATAACTTTTGAGGGCTTGAAATTTGCTAAACAATGTCCATTTTAATTTCACAGTAAAGGCTTATACAAATCTTTTTTTTTCTTCATGTTTTCTCACTCCTAGTTAAAAGTTCTGATCTTGAGAGAATATGTGTATATACATTAACATATATAGAGAATATTCCATTATTTCTAGTGGTCCTTATCATGAATTCCACATAAGTGATTGTGCAGTGGTTTTCTGTCTTGAGGTAGGGCTAGCAGTAGTGAGAAAGACATCTGTCTAGACTACATAGCTAATCTTAATATCTCCACAAAGAGCCAGGCTTGCATTTTATGTCCTGTGTGCACTTTGCACTTCTACATCTACACAATAGATGTAGTTCACACAGTATCTATATGGATATAGATACCCGGAGAAAGAGTATCTATACTCTATTTGAGATACTGGAGAGAGTGCTAAGCAGGCACTAATTGAGAGTATGGGCAAGGTAGGCTCAAATACATTTTCCAGATCACCATAGGTTTGCCAAAGACAGCAGTTAGGGAAGACCAGATGAGGCAATGCTTGAAGTGAGAGACAGGAGACCTATTCCTGTGTAGGAGCAGGGATGTAGGAGATAGGCTTTTTGTTCTTTCTCTGTCATTTGTTTTTGGTTAACCATAAAGATGAAGAGCTAAAAAGATTTCCCCAATTTTCCAGCTTTTATTCATCTTCCAACTATTTATGGACATGCTAATGTAAACTCTTTATAGTTGTTACTGTGATCAGCAAGCATACGGGCTCACACTGACCCTGTTCAGCTGTACATATGCATGTAACTCCAGAAGCAGCCTTACTTCAAATTGCCCCAAATTTGTACTGCTTGCAATAGATGGTCTTGTGGGCCCACAAGGAGATCCTGGGATAAGATGACACCTCTGCAAGGCAGCAGAAATACACAGAGTGGGAGACAAGACACAGCATGCTACCCAATCCATACTTCAAATTACATGCCTTCATGTATCCTTCATGCAATTCATGCATGTATCATGTATCCTTCATGAAATTACATCCCCTTCATGTATCCTAAGGAATGGGTAGCTAGGTCTGCTATTCTTTATCCTTTAGGTACATATCTATTAGGGGGCATTCTCTGAAATTAATGTCAGCCTATCATACACATAAGGCAAGTCTGTGCATGAACACAGACCCAGAGCTGAGATGCAGTTAGTTGTAGCCATAATGACTAGGAAAACTGGGGAAAGCAGATAGTATGACTCTAATGACTAAATAATAATACCAGGTAAAATAATATTACTTCCATCAATATACAGCATTTATCTTGTCTTCTAGAGCAAAAAGCCAGTGAACTCTGTTTTTTGAATTGTGATATTGCTTGCTAGATGTTTATTGTAGAATATTCTTAAACTAAATATTCGAGGAAAAGGTTACTTCATTGTAACGTCTTGGCTTGTTTCCACAATAATAGCAAAATAACTTTACCAGATGCTGATGGGGTTTTTTTGAGCAGTGGGAACAGGTTTATCTGGAAAAATGAAAATACATATAAAGAATTCTGGCCATCGGAAAAAAAAGGCTTCTTTAAGAAAATACCAAGGTTCTTCTTCAGAGTTCAGAACATAAAAATGAGTTTTTCCACTTCAATGTTATAAAGTGAATCCTCAGGTTGAACAAATTCACTGTTATAATTTAAAAATATATTTACCAAGTTATTAAATATGAGCTAACATATATTTGTTATTGCTGACTGTGAAGGTTTCACCTTTCTTCTCTACATTCTTTCTTTTCTATTTCCATTTTTTTTCAACAGAAAGTTTTTTTTTTCTGGAAGATATAATATGACAACCACTGTCCCACTATTGGTACTGAAAGACTTTCAAATAGTTATGAAAAATTATTTGATTCATAGGATTAAATCTTGAATTATCAGCCATCAAGATTCAGTTTATGTAACAGCAGAATTTGATAAACTGTATTATACTCTGTGTAACTTCTGATATTAAATTTAAATAAAACATAAGTAGTAGCTTTAAGCTATAAAAAGGACACTTTTTAGTTTCCTGTTGCCATTAGTTGTAACTGTCTTTGTTCTCAGGTTCTCTTTATTTCTTACCAGAGCTCAGTCCTGCTTGTAATTGTTCTGTAAAGAATGCTTCGCATTAGGCTGTAAGATGATGTTTGCAAAACCTGAATTGAACTATATAAGTAAATATCAAGACAGGAGTATGAAAGATTATAGCAATAATCTAAGAGAGCACTATAAGAGAGCTCTGTAGCTCTCTTATAGTGCAACAATTAGGAGAAAACAGATTAAATTATTCTAGTTCATATCTTCAGTGCCACTGCTATTTAATCCACACATCCTTACAAACAGTACAAATAGGGTATGCAAGTTAGTCTTACCATGATTTCAGCTAGTAGAAACCTTTAGACATGATAGTATAAGGCTCTTCTTGCACTGTCATATCATGAAGGAAAGGACTGGGCAGGACCTAGGTGAATTTGAGCTTGCCTGCTTAGTCATCTTGCAAAGGAAGAGTGGGAAGATGACAACAAGAAATCTTAGGAAGATGAATGACTGAGAATGGGAAAAGAGACTTGGGTAGTATCAATTCTCCCATCTTCCTAAAAAGTATTTGTCATATCTAGCAAACTTAAGTCATTAGCTTTTCTTAGTTTTCTTTCTTCTCTAATCCTGAGCACTTTGTTGTACGCTGCATAATTAGAAATGTTTTTAGCAGATTACAAGTGAAAAAATATTATAAAAGAATCGAATCCATAAATCTTGGGGATAGAACCTTATTCTAATTTTCATTGCACAAGATTTTTGTCTTTTTTACTACTGTAATTTTATTTAATACCTTTTTATAAGAATGTGCACAACTAATACTGTGAAAAGCAAAATGTACTTCTAACTACTTTTATCTGTCTCAGTAGTCACAGGCAGAGTCAGAAGTACATTATCATCTTCAAATCCAGTTGTTAAAATACATTTTTCTAATTTCCCCTTTGTTAATGATCATTAGTTGAATACAGCACAGTTAAAACATCAAACATCTGGAGAACAAACTGCTATCTAAACTAGCAAACTAAATTATACAGAAGATGGAACCATCTGTCTCCCATTGTGTAAAACATACTTGCTTTGAAATAGGAGATATGCCAAGTTAAAAAATTATATATTTAAATACATTTTGTCTATTTTTCATAGAATAGATCTGTTAATGAAAATATTAGGCATATTTGGCCCAGAATGCCATTTACTTCCATTAAATCTTTGTTTACTAATCTTGTAATCATTTGAAAAGCATATTTACCTTTAAATCTGGGATTTACTGCAAGGCTAAAGACTGTGTTCTTGCAAAATATTGCTGATTTTGAGTAATGGGTCCAAATTTTGCTTTGCATTATAAGTCTCAGGTTGAATACTGCCATAATTGGAACATCATATGAATTGGTACAAGGGTTATACTAGTAAGGAAAAAAAGATAAAATCAATAATGAACATGTACCAGGTTCATTTTTTACCTTTAATTACCTAGCTGATAGGAAGTTGGGTTTTAGACCATTTTCAGATATCTTTAAAAACTTCTACTCTCTCCTTGAAAATCACATTCTTCATAATTCCTTCCAAAATTTGTGAATATTGACTAGATAAGTTGCTGGCTTGAAGCAAGATTAAATTCATCTTTACAAAAGGATTTAGTTTATTCACCCTTGTAATAGGATTTAAGCTGTGATTATTATGGAGTGAGAATGAATGTAGAGAAAAGTAATGTCAAACAAATGCAAGGACAATAAGTAGTCCTTGATCTTATATCTTAAAAATATAACTGTCTACCACTGCAGATAAATATGCTTTAGTAAGCTGTCAACTTCAAAAATACTTTTATGTATTTTGAAATTCTACAGTGAATAACATGATAAAAATTTCCTAGTTGAAGTCCCATTAAAGTCAATGGCAAAATAAGCATACATTAAAATTAAGAGAATCAGAATTTTAACTTAAAAGTAGAGGAGTCATAAGGACAAAAAGTCTGTTTAATTACTGTATTTTTACATATAATCAGCATGTACATTTTAAAGAAAAGGAGCTGCACGGAAAGTTTGAAAGGTTGATAGTTTGGTTTCAGCATCTAAAAAGGAGTCAATAAAAATGAAAAAAAGCACAATCTTAATCTCTGAAGCACTCAGCCTCCATGTTAGCCAGTCTAGCCTTTTACTAATTGCTTTTAGGATCTAAACCCATGCTAGGGTTTAGAAACTAGGCTGAGTGATATCTCTTTACTAATAGCACTGCAAATCATACAATATAAAATAGCTTCTTATGTGGGAATACTTAAACTTTTTTTTTTTAGATGTGAAGTAACTCTCTCGTTAACTCTCATCAATATAGCCCTTAAGCAGCAAAACATTTTAATGACTAGTCCCTATGGAAATGTGAAAGAATTTTGGCTTTACTTTTTCAACTCATCATTTTCTGTAAATAGTTTTACAAATAAATGCTCTGATTGTCGTTAGTAACTTCAACATTTTGTAATGTAGACTTCTGGTTAGGATATAATGCCAGGTATTAGCTTAGCATGTATTAACTTATACAGGTCAAGCTTTAACCTAGTTCAGTTATTTTCATTTGTAGGATACCTAAATATATATATATGTATATTGCTTGGGAGAAACTATGGGATTGAATAAAATTGAGTTGAATAAAGAAATAGCTGGTTATTTAAACATTTACTGATGGTCCTATATCTAACACAATGACAGTGTAATGGAAGTGGTAGGTAACTGAAGTGGTATGTATCAGCTATAGCACTGACTCTTCCCTCTATTTTTTCAATCTTCATTAGTCTGGTAAAAGTCATTATCTCACAAGCACAATGGTCTGAGAAAGCATCTGTAGGGATGTGTGCTGCATTATGTCTAGTAACAAATTTGTACAGCTTCACACTTGTGTTTGCTTTCTTCCAAGTACACCTGCATTTCCACAAGGTGTAAGCCTGAAATAGCAGTTTTGTAGCAGGGAATTCAGAGCCATTTTATTGCGTTTTCAGCAAATGGAATATTGTGGGAAAATTCAGGAGGTCCATGGGGTTGAAGACACCAGTGATGCCCTGAGTAAGGCTCAGGGTAATATCCTTTTGAGTAAGGCTCAAAAGTCCAAGAGAAAATGGGATGTAAAAAAGAAATCCTAAAATCTGTGGTGATGAGAGGCAACTTCGGTCTTTTTGAAGCTTTAAATCTGAAAACTGATTACTTTGGAACTGATTAAAGTTTCATTACCACTAGGTTTTGTGATGCATATGAAATGTAATAAAATAATTAGAATGGAAAAAAAATGTCTTTCTAATACTGAAGTTCTGACTCCAGTATAACAGATGACTTCAGAAGAATTCAATCCCAGATATTTTCAGAGCAATAAGTAGCTCAGAGTTAGCTAATAGTATGAACTACACGGCCAGCATTAACACTACTAGCAATTTTGAAAACTGGAAGTACTTCAATGTACTCTCATTTAACAAAAGAATTCGGTAAATTTACAGTCTTCAGCAATTTTCTTATCACTGTCATGTGCAGATGCATCTGACAGAACTTTCATTTATTCAAGACTAGAACTACCTGGAAAACTCATTTCTGATTTTGTGGTGTTGGATTCAGAGATTCTTTTATCGTAAAAGAGCACATATATAATCACTTTTTAAGGTAAATTAATGATAAATAATCTACATGTCAGTGGCCTCCAGTTGATAATTCTAAAGATGAATATTTCCTTGATATGAGAGCAATTAAATTTCATCCTCCATATGAAGAACTAGAAAAAGACAATTTAATCTTAAGCGCTTGTCATGTTTAAGGAGTGGATATACGTAGCACAGTGTAGCACAGCACAGAGATCTCTCCATTTACTCATGACTCCACTGTTTCTGGAATTTAATTTACAAATATCAAATTGTATGAGGATCTTAGTGAAGCCACATTCTGGGTCATGTGAATGAATTAATTTACTGCCAGCCCTGACAGGGTTCCATCACATGAGACAGATACACCTTCAATCTTTTTGCAATTGCTTTAGCATTGAGAAAACCTTGTCTAACAAATGAATTCCACTGGTATGCTATTTTTAATTTTACAGCACCCCTCTTTAGGTTGCTTATGACTTTGATCAAAGAGCAATCTGGACTGAGCAGTCATTTTTAAGCTCTGAATTGTTAGACCATGGTTACTGGATGTTAGAATGATAATAAATACTGCTTCAAATAATGATTCAAATTTTTTAAAAAAAGACAGTTAAGAGTTTTTACTCTTCTAGAGGAAACTTTCATCATTAACAATGATTCTGTTCATATAATTTGATTTCTGTTGTTTCAGAGCAGTAGTTTGTAGGCTATAGAGTGATTCCTTTTAAAAGCTAGATTGCATTTGTATTTTGTGTAGTTTCACTTCCACAGTTTTTGCTATCAACGTTTATTTTACTACTGATGTGGAAAAATCCTTCATATGACAGATATGTTGGATCAGGCAAGTATTTGATCTGATCTACTCCAGTGTCAGTAATTGCTCCTTTGCTTTATATATGTTATCAAACACCCTCCCTGATGAAAAAATACTCCTAAGCACTTTGTGATGTCAGTCATGGAAAATAACAAGAAAATTAAACAGAGCTAATATAAACACAGATATATAACCCAGGGGTTAGAAAAATCTACCAGGCATTGGACTGATTAGCAGTCGATTAATCTAGTCAGCAGCTGATGCATTCCTATTTTAAGGTTACTCTGTCCTGTTGACTTTTCTGTAAAATGCTTCTTATGTGGTGTTTATCAGGGAAATGGATTAAAGAAATGTATAGACTGAACTGTATTATTGTGTACAGGTGTCTCAGCTCTTCAGATGCAATGTTAGGATCTCTTGATTTTTTTTTAATTATTTTTTTCTATGAGTGCTCTATTTTGTATATTCCAGAAGAAAAGATAATCAGTCATATCAGACAATTACTCTGATGTGAAAGTTTCTTTCTTGGTACTTACTTTTCCTTGCATGCTAGGAGCTGAGGAGGAAAAAAAATGTTTTCTTAAGAACTAGAAGGAAAATATTAACATTAAACATTGTAAAACTTCTTTCACTACTTAGGTCCTCTTTTTGTCAACTTGCTTGTGCAACTGGGGCTGTAGAATGTTTTAATTTGTTGAGACATTTAAGCAATTTTAATACTTATATATAATTATAAAAGAAATAATGGTATAAATATCTTTTTTAGCATAGAATAATTAATTTTAACAGCTTTATTTAATTGTTAAAAAAGTTAAAATTAATTTCAACAGTTTTATTTTTTTTTGAAGAAAGCAGTAGCTAGTGGATGAGTTAGATCATTCTTGAAGGGATTTTTGTCAGACATTTGTTTGACATTTTCCTTTACAACTTAAAAACAAACCTCTCATGACACTTTTCATTGAAAGAAAGTGACTAAAACATTTTCATCTGTTTTACAACAAAATGATAATTCTTCAAACTGAAAACATACGACTGCAGGACATGTTATCCTCTGAATCATTTATATAATTTGTCACATAGCCTAGAAACTTTGTAGTGAATGACAGCATTTATCACATACACTTTTTCTGAGTACCAAGTAAAGCCTCTGCATCTGCTTGATGTTTAGTAGGTCAAAATCATGTCTGTATTTCTTGGGCATCCACTTGACACTGAGGTACTAATTCAAAGTAAAGCCTCTGAAAACTACGCTCTTGAATCAATTTATGCGCTACTACCTGTGGATAAACTACTACAACTGCTGCTCTATTTGAGCATTATGATATTATACACCTTTCACAGCTCTTTGAAATATTATCTTATTAATGTCCAGCATATTCTAACATATCCCTGTTTCAGAAGTTCTACTCTGATACTTCATAATAGTAAAAGTTGCATAACACCAAGTTTTTGTGCCATGCTTCTTGGAGAATCTCCTTTGGCCTTTGTCGCTTTTCTAACTCATTAGCTCCACTGGACTTACACTTGAACAGATCAAAGTGAAAGAGTTCAGTGAAAGCTGTCCTTCTCTTAATTGCAAATTGCTGGCTGAGGGCACTTAATTTACTGAGACAAGAACCATATAATTATATTTAAAAATATATGCTATAGCTTTTATAAAGCTATAATTAATGAATTATTAGTTTGAAGGGTAGCTTTTCTGCTGTAGCATCAGTTTTTCTTACTGCTTTACCTGTTCCTCAGGAGACTTTATCTAGTGTTACAGGCTTCTGTAACCTCCAACAGACTGTGCTGAAACCTGCTTCTCCTCTCCGAGGCTTGGTGTTTCGACTGCCTTGCTGTAACATCACTTTCTCATCACCTTTTCTCCTGGATTCCACAGGCTCCCATTGATCCATATATGTATTAGGTATGTTTTGGCACATAGTTGCTAAAAGAGAGGTAATCATTTTTGTAGAGGGTAGGGAAAGAAGGGTGATAGGTTATTCTAGCTCTTCATCCCTAATGCGTTGAGAGAGGTCATACAGGTAAAACTGCCCCATTGATGGAGGAGGAAGAAATACTGAGGGAGTAAGATATTTTAGCATAAGATATTAATAGTTTCAGTAAGATTTGGTAGTGCGTGTGTTTAGAACTGCAGTATGACAGAAGGGCATCAGCATATTTGCTGTCGCCGTGATTTGCATCAAAGTGAGAGTCTACCCACCTTTGGCTTTGGCGACTTTGGCTTCAGAATACTTCCATAGGTGCTCAAGAGAGCTTTGCTGTTAGTGATCATCATGAGTCCTTTCATCTCCAGCAGCATGTGTACTTGTCTTGGTAACTCCAGCATTCTTAAGAGGCCTATGAAGCATCTCCAGTATTGCTGGACATCTCAACAGAGTGACAAAGGCAGTTATAGGTTTCTGTCATTATATAATTGCTTTTGGATTTTTGCCGGTTCTGCTGTTAAAACTGGCATGTAACTAGCTTGGCTGATGCTTCCTAATTAGCTGAGTATCATGTTAACTTGTCATGCTTTCATGCTGCAAGGCTGACTTAGATTAGAATTCAGCTATGCCTTACTTGTTAGGTAGTTGTCAACAGTACCCGTGTAGTTTTGTTATCAAGATCAAGGTGCCTCAGAATTCTGAGGTGTGGCGTGCACTAATCTCAATGACCATTAATGTTCTCTTTTTCATCAAACATAGAGTTTCAGAATTTAACATATATAAAGGACATCTGCTATGTGAAAAGCCTTAGGAATTTATAATTTTGATAGCCTCATGATTAGTTAGCACTGACTGGGCGCTATCTTCACCTTATGCTTACTGCCCTTTATGAATGATTTGCAAGTATATGCAAAAACAGTCACTCTTCCGCCTTTTCTTAATTGAGATCCACTTCCCTGCCCCTTAATGTCTGAAACCATTGTGCTGCTATATCAGAAAGTAAAGCTTCTCCCTGAAAATAGTACTAGAAGGCATGTTATTGTCAGAAGCAACTAAACACATTAAAAACACCTGCGGATTCAGTCTCTCAAAGACATCCTGGTAACTTCTGGCTGTTCTGTTACAGCAATGTCAGGCTGTATATATTCTATTGGATAGTGCCCTACTTATCTCAAATTTAAACTTTCCAGGTTACAATCTTATCTTTTTTTCTCCTGGATACTGTGACTAGTTTTCATATAGTCCATATTTTTCCATGTTGTTCTACTTGCAGTTAATGTTGTTCATATTGTCATTTTCTTTCATTTGATTTGCTAGTACTATACCTTAATACTTTATCCTGCTAGTTTTGGGAAGAGCTCTATCAGAGCACTGGTAATAGAATAGTGGTCATAGGAAGTCCTGATTTGGTTATAGGAAATAGAGGTAAATACTGTTTACCTTCTATTATTCTGAACTATGTTTTTGTTTAAATGTTGACTATGAAATCAGCATGAATATTTCCATATTCAGATATAAAATACTTCTATGTCCGGTTGGTAATCCTCTGAATTTATACAGCCCATCTCACTACTCTAATTCCAAAACACTATTGCATTTAGGTGAAATTGCTAGAGTCAAATTGCTCTTTATTAACAAAACTCTGGTGAGCACAGCCAAGATATTTTAATCCTTTATTTAATAAAAGCACTTTTGGAGGCTAGATCATGAACTGTGAACATATTTCAAACAGTTTAAATATAGTAACCAAGAGAAAATGTTAAAGCACATTTTGGTATCTAAAGTAATAAAGCATCTAGTAAATTATAATTTTGATATTTCATTTTGGCTGTAGTGTATTGAAAGAGATGAGAATGCTGTTGTGAATACACAAAGCCTTTGGGTGCTGACAGTTCTGTATATGGCAGGATTAAACTAGATATAAGTATTTTGTTTTATTTGTCTGGAATGTCACTGCAGCTCATGTACATACATCAACTTTATGTAAGAAATTACAGGCAATGGTACTTATGTGGGGCTGCACTTTAGTAAGTTCTTTCTCTGAATAGCACTTAAGCATTTGTTGTTCTGAATAGAACACTTCAGCAGGTGTTTCAGTGGTGTGTTGACTCAAAAATGCTTTTGGGGAGAATCAGTCTCCAGGAGACTTGCATATTCTCACAGCCAATAACAATTGGTTAAACTAGTTTTAGAAAACATTTTCCCCCTCTACAAAATTCCTCCTTATACTCAAAAGCTTTTCATCTTTTGCCAGGAGAGTAAGGAAACTATTTTTTACTCTATTTCCAGTGCAAAAATGGAAGGTTTTACATCCATGAAGTCTGGCAGCTGTGCTAATAGCCTTGCTATATGAAAGGTGTTTATTTATTTTGCTGATACTGAGTTCCGTTTGGTTATATTTGTTTTCTCTTTTTTTCCTAGGGTGCTAGAGTTGAAAGCAAGCAACAGGATCAAACATCTCAAGCACACTGCTGAATGTTATGATTTGACAAAAATACATGGCTTCCTCTATCAAGACAGCTGTGTTTTTATATTAATATCTTAATTTGGCCTGCAAAAGGATTATGCCTGATAATCAAATGTACTACCTTGAAGGGTCATCTTGACTTCCCCAGGGAATTTACTTTAAAGCATTCAGGACATCAGACAAGAAAGCCTCTCAGACTGAGGTATGTTTATTATTAACTACGTAGAAAATAAGACACTTTCCAAAATAACAGAAAAAGTTTTTATTACTCTCAAAATAACTTTATAATAAAGAAGAGCTGAGTGGACTACCTCCTTCTGACAATCATACTTAATGTGTATAATAACTTCATTATACTCTATTAATGTTTAATGTTTAGATTAGGTTGAATGTTTCTTTTAAAGTTAGCATTAAATTCATCAAAATAGTAACATAACATTTTGTTTCATAGCAAAATCTGTGTCTTATTCACTCACCATGGTGCCTACTTCCTAATGAATATTTCAGAAAATCACGATAGACATTACCTGCCTCAGAAAAGACAGGAGGCAGAAGCAGAGGGAGAAAAGAGTAAAAGATTTTGTTTGTACAAGCTCATATAAAAAATTTTTTTTAAATTTATGATTTGTTTGTCCATTTTAAGAAGTTTTAAAATGCTTTTATGATAAAAGATGCAGAAATACAAATAGGAAGCAGTAGGCAATTAACTCAGGAATCTTGGGCATTTTATTGTTATAAATACTTTATTACATAGTTCTTCTGTAACAGATAAAGCTGTTGCAATTCTAGAATGCCTAATTTTCATGTGAGCGATTGACAGCATAGAATAATTAATTAAATTGGAAATATTTTAGTCATAATGTCATTTAAATCACAAAACTATTATTTTAAATATCTTCAATGAGGAGACATATATACAGTTGCACTAAAATGGTGCAGTATTTTGGACTATTTCATGCAAAATTAGATCTTCATTATATAAAAAAAAAAGACAGCTAATTGACCTAAAGACTATTTCTTAATCTCCTAATATTGAACATAATAATCAGAATATAATAAATAAATTGTTCATAATCAGCCATCTAAGTGTCTTGTAAATGAAAACAGTATTTTGTATAAAAGATCTTACTGAAAGTAATTGTTATATAAACAAAAACATGAATAGCGTTGACCACTATTCTTTCAGGAAATTGGCCATTCTTCACCATAGACCACGCTTTAAAACCCCTCTCAATACTGATTATACATTTTGACAAAGTTATCTTAATGGCTATCCTGGATTTAAGCTGTTTCTGGTTTGGGGTTTTTTTTAATATTTTTTTAAATAAATTCCATATAATAAATTGTATATTTTACATATGTATATGTATAGATATATATATAAATCAAACCCAATAAAATAACTCAACAATTTTCCTCTATATTTTACATTCTTCCTCAGGAAGAATGCCCATGAAAATACAGTCAGTTTAAGCCACACAGTCCTATACATACCTCTCTTCATTCAATCCCTTCAAGATTTGGTTTCATCTTTCTCAGCTCATATGACCAAATGATATGTAAACTCAAACTTTCTCCTTCTGATAAGCATGATGATTGCACTCTGATTAGGCTATGAATTTAGGCATTTAGCTTTATATTAGTATTTGAGGTATAGCTAACATGGAATAGTTTTCAGAAGCATTTTCACTGAATGACAGGAAGCTTCTTAATGCTCTTTCATGCATGCCTCTCACACATATATTAAAATGTTGACAACAAGAGGCTGGAGACATTTCATTTTATGTTTTACAGACAAGATTTTGCTTCTTTAAATCAGATATTATGAACTCATCTCAGTGCTGCATTTTCTAAGAGATGGCAAGTATATCCTTTAATCTAGGTACATCCTGCAGATCCTTAGTGTGCTTAAATAGTCTACTATCATATTAAATTTAGATAAAAATAGTTTAGATGTCATCCCTATCTTTGCCATTTGGTGAAATAGCTTTGAACTAATTGCTTTTTCTATCACTGCACTGGGAAAATTGTTCATCCAACTTCTCAGAATCCGGTTAGGTCAGTATAGCAAATTTTGCTGAAAACTAAACCAAATAAACTGAAACCTATGCCTGCTGGTTTCCATCATCAGCTCCCTGTGAGATTTCTTCTAAATAATAGCTGGATTGAGCTATTTAGGGTTTGCAGTCTGGTCTAGCACCTTTCGTCAAGTTATTACTAGGCTTGAATCTGTATCAGAAACCTGCCATCATAGTTAATGCTACTCAAAAAAGGCAAAATGAAATTACTGCGAGGCCTGAATAGCGTTATTTCTGAACAAAGTGAAAGGAGATGTAATTTTTAGATGTAATCAGATCATTGGATGTAATGTTTTCCATTTTGTTTGATTAAATGTTCCTTTCAATCTTAGTATTTCATGTATTTGTATTAGTATTATTTAAATTTATTATTATTATCACAATGGTATCTAGGGAATGGACAAGATGCAATGAGCACAGACTTCTTTACAGTTAGGTCAAGCACTGGAGTAGGTTGTTCAGAGAGCCTGTGAAGTGTCCAGTATTGAAGATATTCACAAGCTAGACAATCTGCTGTAGCTGACCATACGTTGAGCACATGGGTTGGTCTGGATGATCTCCAGAGATTCCTTACAACTTCAAATATTCTTTGAACTATTCTGAGACTATGCTTAAATAATACAATGTTTAATTGCTTTTGTAATTATAAATCTGCCTAGAACTAGTGGCAAGAAAACTGAAAATTCATAATGTACTTTAGAACCCTCAAGCAGCCCACCATGCAAACTATGGAATTCTGAATTTAAATATAAAGATAAATATACATATTTATATGTTAATAAACTCCCATTTTACTTTATACTTTGAGGAGAAAACCCTCCCAGAAAACCCTCTACGGATGTAGAAAGAAAGCAAAATCAAGTAGTAAGAAAGGAAATTCAAATTTTACACCTAACTAGGAATACTTGCACAAGTAAAATTCAGGATGTATTTACATCAAAAAATGCCATAGAACAAATGGGATGGGATGCACATGCTTCAAAAGTCATATGGACTTGGTATAGTTGGTATCTGGATAATATGAGGGACTGATTTTCTCAAGCTGGATTTCCAGACTAGTTCCATTTTCAGTATTTCTGCCTGAGGTCAACATTCTGATTTTTCAAATATGCCACATTTTGGGATGGATGGAAGAGTGTATACGCAGTTCTGATCACCTGCCAGCCAGCAGTAACTGCACAGTCCGACAGTGAGTTCATGACATCATCATTTTCTAGCACAGCTTCATCTCTGGTTCATTTCTGGTGTGTTGATCTCTGTTGAGGATTTTAACCTTTCCTGCTCAGTAATGGATCGAAAGGAAGCTCCATGTGTTTCCTGGTTTTAGGGGTGGCAGAGAGAATAGGCCATCAAGTAAAAGCAAATGTACAATCTGACAGGATTTGGTGACCTCTCAGAGTCAAACTTTCTGTCATCTTGCGTTAAAGCAATCACTGTTTCTGTGTGTAATTAACTATATAACTAAACTCATACTCAAAGCCCCAAAACAAAAAGAATTAGAGACTCTAAAGGATTAGATAGTGTTGAGTGTTGTGTCAGTTTTCCTTCTTAAATGTATCTTTCAGTACATTTCTGGGCTTAGATCAGTCAGGGTTGCATCACTTACACATTTCAGAAAGCAAGTTAGCCTTAAAGCTTTCAATTTGTGGAAAAGCCTTAAAGCTTTTCAATTTCTACATAAATTGTATGCACTGCTTTCAGAATCTGTTTGAAGCCTATTTTCTGCATCTTCAGTTTATACTTTGTCTATTTTCTCACCTATCTTGAACCACTTATGAGTTGGAATAAATCATCATAACACTCTAAAATTAATATACATTGTGCTAGCTTGCAAGAGCTACGGATTCTGCCTAGAAAGTGTAGGAATGAGGCATGTTTATTTGTCTTGAGTATAGAAACAGTAGACCTATTTAAAACTTGGTTGTAGAACTAGAGCTTGTGTGGAACTGTGTAGAACAGGACTGGAGTCAAGGCTGTAACACAGGTATGATGTCCACCCAGGAGACAGGTCTGGGAACCAAACTAGAGGCATGTTGTCCTGTTTGCAGAGCAGATTTGAGGTATATATAGGGGGCAGGACTGGAAGCATCCTACAGCATCACTCAGGCAAGGACTAAGGCTTGGGCCTATGCTTATATAGCACTCCTTGGCCCAGCAGCAGAGGGTATGGGTCATAACCATATGATGGCTCATCACCATATCCAGGCTTCACCATATGAAGTTGTTCAGAGCAATTTTGCACTCAGGGTCCTTGCAGGAAGAGATTGTCCATTTTGGTAGAAATTATACTTGAGTCTAACCTTAGCTGACTGTGCTATGGAAATATAGCATGAATATGGAAACACTGAATGCAGTACCCACATCAAAAAAAAAAGAAAAAAAAAAAAGAAAAAAAAAATACACACAAAAGGTTAGTTGAAAGCTCGATCCAGACTGTAGTTCTTGTCAAATTTTGTTTGGAGTTTCCACGGAGAGACAATGTTTAAATAATCCTAATGGCTGTTTAGCTACATTATCAAATGTGCGCTATCAGGTTCAAAAAGTCAAGTTTTCTGGTTTCCCTTTTTTTTTTTTTCTCTGGAGAATACTTGTGTTCCTTGAACTAGCCATTCCCTGCTGTAGTGTTCTTAGGAGATGCCTGACATGTTTATAAACATTATTGGCCTACGACATCAAATAAGGTAAGCTCATGTATAAACAAGGAAGGGTCTGTGAAAGGAAGCAGAAGCTGTATCTCTTTATTAGTCAGGCTGCTCATATAAACTCAAGCTCCAGCTGGTCTGAATGAGGGTGTTCTTCCAGGGTTTATTTGTCAGCTGGAGAATTTGCCAGCTGTAGATAAACTTGTAGCCTAGCTGTTTCTTCTGAAAAGGCCACAGCCTAATTTCAGCTGCATAATGTCTTCTCATTGAGTTGCTTCTCTTATTCCATTTTTCCAGAGATCCTGATTTAAAAAAAAAAAAATGGACATTTGTAATTCACCAGACTATCCCACCAGAAATGGGATAGTAGAAGATCATGGCCCACAGCTACAGCAAAGGACTCTGCTTCTGGAACTCTCAATTCTGTTCTTAGCTTTGCCATTGCCTCACTATTTTCCTTGGCAAGTTAAGTACATGCTTTAAGTCACTGGACTCTATATGCTCTGTGAACTCTTATTTAACTCTGAAGTCAATGAATTAGTTCACTGGACTAGTGAGAAACTGACATCTAAATGATATTTTTTACAGTCTTCAGGTAGGTCATCTGCTTAAATTATCTGCATTTCCTATTAACTACAATTCATTTCTTTTAACTGCTGTTTTTTTTTCCTTCTATAACCTTCTCTTACTCTTTTGTAGTGGAAGAGTATTTTTCACCATTATCTGTGGCTTCACTGGTGTTTGTCTCAGCAGTACAGTCATTAAAGTATGTAGAATACACTAATCATGGCAAGTTATCTTTAGAAGCATGCCTATATTAAAGAACTCTCTTTTTTTGCAGCAAAAGAGCACTTGAGCTGATGCTATGACTCACTTCTAAACTCAGAAATTGGGGTCTTATTTTTTTTAATGTTTCTCAAGATAAAAGCAGATCATAGAAAAATCCCTGTCTATTAAAGTCTAGATCACATAAAGATTGTCATATTAATTTGCCAGGAAAAGTATGCCTGTAATGTTTCTTTTTTTCTTTAATCATTTCCCTTTTGAGCATTTTTCTCCCATTGTGCACACAATCTTGCAGACTTTTAGCAGAAGAATAACTAGATCTGGTCAGTGTTCTATTTTTTCTCACAGTAATTGAATGTGAAACTTCTCTTGCTCATTGCACTTCACTTGCCATTGCACTAAAGGCCATCTCTGCTCACCTTCTGGTTGCTCTCCTCTTTTGCAAACAGCAGCTGTACTGCATTCAGTTTGTTAGCCAGCACTAACGGTATCTCTGATTTAGGCTATCTCTGATTCAGAGATAACAGAGACTAAAGAGATTGATCACAAGATTGTGTGACCAATTCATTGTAATTAGGATCACAAAGATGATTAAGGGAGTGAGGGACATGAGGAGAGGTTGAGGGGGTTTAGCTTGGGCAAGAGAAGGCTCAGGGAGGATGTTATCAACATGTATAAATACCTGATAGGAGTTGTAAGGAGGATGGGGCCAGACTCAGTGGTGTCCAGTGAAAGGATAATAGGCAGTGAGCATGGACTGAAAAACAGAAAATGCCATTTAAACATAAGAAAAAGTCTTTTTACTGCAAGGGTGGTTAAGCACCAGAGCAAGTTGCCCAGAGAGGCTGTGAAGTTTCCAATTTTTGGAAATACTAAGGACCCAACTGGACAGCCTGCTCTAGCTGTCCTTGCTTGACTAGGAAGATGAGACCAAATAATCTCCAGAGGTTCTTTCCAGCTGCAGCTATTATGTGACTCTGTTTAGTTAGGATTAGGCATGGTTGTATTTGTATTTATCTATCTGCTTTAAGTTAATAGCAAGAAAACAAAACTTGTGATAATGTGTAACCCCAATTATCTGTGATGCAATAATTCACTTTATTTTCTTCAAAAGGTGCTGAGTTTCAATTTAAAAATGTAGAAAAGCAAGATTATATTTTTCCAGTTGTCTTATTTGATACACAATTGTAAAAAAAATAATCTTTTTTTCATAATCATAACTTAATACTATAAATTGAATTTGTCTATCAGATTATTTACAAGGGATTTCTCTTTTTATCATCTGATTATCTAACATCTCCACAAGGGGATACAGCAAGACATTATAGGATAGTTGTCTGACTCTACTGAGTCCACTATAGAGAAAAATACGACATGCAAACATGCCATTTAGACATTATTTTGAAAATCAAAAGTAAATCTGTTACTCATTTGCTTTTTTTTCTGTATTTGAGTTTCTGTCAAAAGTATTGTCAGAATTATGTGAGATTAAATGCATTTTGACCAGCTTTACTGAAGACACGATGATCTATTTCCTGCAGAAAATATCTTGTTTCAGTATAACTGGTCCTTGTATCCAGTATTTCAGCTCTCACCACAGCCTCATTTAATCCACTATGCCACTGGCACTCATAGGAGGAGAGGATTTGGGAGAGGTTGAAGCAGTAGAAAGTTACGCAAACCAGACATTGCACTGTTTGATTTTTGGCTTACAAAAACAGACACCATTATTGTGGAAGACACATTAGATACAGAGCATTCCAGCCAGAATCTGTGCAAATACTGGCAATAGAGCAATTTAGTAAAAGAGAAAGCTCAGATACATCTACAAATAGGGCTTAGGTCACTCTTATGAGCTCTTTACTCTTGTAAAAGTGTAAGATAGAACAGAGTTCCAAATGATTGGGCAGCAGAAACTGACACGTCCTTGGCTTCCACAAGGTATTCAGGAGGATGAGAGTAAGTCAAGGGAATGTTACCTACAACATTCATAGTCTTCTGGAATTCTAGCAATCTCTGTATTGAGATGTTTGACAATTTCAAAATACTTTAGTGGCATCATACAGTTTTTTGTACCAGTATTGTGAAAGATTGTAATGATGCTGCCCACTCTTAGGCGAAGTAATTACTGAACATGTTGAACAGCTGTTTCTGAAGCTATGTAGAGGAAGATTTAATTATGAGCAAATCACTTGGCACGGTACACACAATGAGGTCGAGATGGGAAAGAAGATGGTTACAAAGATAGCATTTAAAGGTGCACATAACAGAATTGCATTTTGACACTGGATCTCTCACTGACATTTCAGAACGAAGATATCTCTGTGACTCAATTTTGGGCCCAGACTTTTCTGTAACCAGTAACTTTAAACAGATAAGGAGACTTTAAATCAGAGGTATGCAGTTTATTTTTACTGAGGTAAATTCTGAGGTAATTATTGAGGTAATTTCTTTCCATGATGTGCTCAGCAGGAAGTGAGATAGATCCTGTCCCCTCATAACAGGAAAGGAGGGGCTATAATAGCTGAGCATAAAGCAGTTTCCACCTTCCTGTAAGTCCAGAGAAGTGTTAAGAGGTATGGTATTATCTGTCAGAGTGAGAGGCATCATGTGTTGACACCTTGGCAAGATCAGTGTCTGAATCTGAATCCTTTTGAATTGTCCTGCCCTAGGCTTTGTGATGACAGAATTCTGAAGTGGCTTACAAAACTGTTGAAGTATTTCCATTCTTTCAATCTCAAGTGCTTGGGTTTAGGAGGTTTACAATGATTTCAAGTATTTAAATATTTGTTTACTAAGGATTTCTAAGTAAACTAAACATTTCTTAAAGTAGTTTTATGAGATAAATTTGTCTCCAGAAGTTATCTAGAAACTATTAATATCTTTTTATCAGTATTTGCAACAGCAGATGATTAAATTGTGGTTTAGGATGAAGAAGAATTGAATGGATCTCTATGTAAGAGTGTCTCGGCTCTATGTAAGTGTTTCGTCTTTAAAAACTATTGTATACAGAAAAAGACGTATTTAAAAAATGAAGATTAGGAGATGAGGCTATGATATGTCAAAATTTAAGCTGACAGTTAGCCTTAGCTCAAATCTCTCAGGCATCTTAAACAAGTCCATTTTTAATTTTTCAGTTACCGCTACACTGACAATCCTTATCTTCCCTTTGTCGCTTGATCCCATAGCCTATCTGTCCCAGCCTTATCTTCCAAATCACTTGCTAATACTTCCTTATCTATTCCCATCACAACTTGCTCTTTTCCTCTGTCCCTGATTTCTTTTCTCCTCTACATTTAGTTTTCTAAGTCAGAGATACTACTGGAAACCCAGAAGAAACATTTACTGACCGCAAAGCAGATATTTAGACTCAGAACTCAAAATAGAAATTGTGAGAACATCTTGTTCAGTCCTTTGTGGATTAAGTCTTTGGGGAATTAAACTGCAAAGATATTTATCTATTGAACATGTGTGAACTTCCTTTTTACACCCAATGGTATAAAGCCTAATAAAACAGGAGCAGGTTTCAGAAGGCCAAAGGTGCATGCTTGGTACAAAGTGTGCTTAATCTTTCTTCTGCCCTGCACTCCTGCAACCCAAGATTTTAATCTGAAACTAGAAGCAATAAAGCCGATTATCAAACTGCAAACTTTAGAGTACAAATTTAGACATTCAGAAATTTTCTCAGACACATTGACTGGGAAGCAAAAGTTAGGCATTTAAGATATCCACATTTCAGAATTTCAAATATATTATGAAACTTCTTGAATAATTTACTAACAAGAAACACTGATATACACCAAGTGGTCCTTCAGAAATAATCTTCTCAGTTTTGATATCATTAAGAGATCTCTCCTGTGCCACAAGGAATCTGTGAACAGCATGTACAGTCATCTCTGTAGGCAGTAGTTCAGCCTTCTGTCTTTGACAGTGACCTGCATCAGCTGCTTCAAAATTAATTGCAGTATGAACAGGCCACAGAAATGTTCTTCTTAACCTATATTAGTTAGATGTTGACATGTGCCTTGAGGATTGAGGGTTTAACTCCATCCACAAACTCCTGTGGACTCTGAGAAATGCTTATTTTGGATGTTCTTATTTTCTGTACACATCCAAGACTTTTTGGAATCCTGTTGGGCTCATGGTCTAAATTATACTTTGTGGCATGAATCCCAGGCTAATTGCATGTTTTGAGTAATTATTTCATTCATATTCCACCCCTCATACCACCGTTTGGAGGCAAGATTTAGGTTAAGCAGCCAGCTATGTATGCCAGCTCTACATTGATTCATATACTTTTTTTTTTTAATATAAAAGAGAATTACCAGGTTTAAAGAATGATGAAGAATGAGAACAGACTGATAAATGAATGAATGAGAACAGACGTTTTAGTTTGCATACAAATATCATGAAGCAGCAGTATACAAATATAGTGTCTCTTTGTCGGTTGTTTTGCACTATCAGTACAAGTACAGAATATTGTCCTATGTCACTTAATTTTCAAGAAAAATTGTTCTTGCTTAGCTTCAGTACAAAATCCCTTTTATTTGGAAAAGTTGGAAAGTTAGTTGAACAAGTCTGCTATTCTGTCCAAACTCACTTAGTCACTTTCTTCCTTTACTCACAGGCCACAGGGCCTTGATTTGTGGATTCTCCTCCACTGAGTTTCTGTAGCAACCTTAATAAAGCTTGATGAAGGGCAGGAGTGGTAGAGAGAAGGAATGGGAGCAGTGGGCATGACAATTGACAGCTAAGGGCACGATGACATATCTCCATGTAAGACTGGGAACTTGCTCTAGAGCTTTCTGGACTAAGGACTAAGAAAAATGCATTGATCTTATGAGTGTATTTTACAGATTTGTTTTCTAAATACAGCATATTTATTTAAGATTTCCAGTGAGCTCTCTATTTTGCTTGTTTTACACACAAGATTACATTCTAAGCCCTCAAGTTAGTTACAGGTAACGTGTAAGAGCAGAAGCCTTGGGACTTGCTGCAGAATGAGCTTAAATGGATTATGAGCTCCAAGACCTAGATGGGGGCTAGACTCTTCAATTGCCAAAAAAAAATGTGTGTGCTTGGGCAAAAGAAATGGGATTTAAATGCAGTACGTCTATTAAAATTGCCTAACTGCAGAGCTTCCTTTAGGCAGGAGGGGACACTGTTTAAAAGGTACCTATAAAGTCTTTATAACCAGCCTGAAGTCACTGAACTGAAATAAGTAAGTAATAAGTATACCAAGAGAGAGGGAAGCTGTGATATAGCAAATGTAGCTGGGCAAAGATGGGCCCTCAGGAAGCTGATGAGGAGGGAAAGATGACCTTTGGAAAAGATAAATACAGCTATTGAATATGCTTTGCTGGTATTTTTTCTTGCTCCTTGAAAAGAAAAGATGGCTTTAAATTCAAGGTTGCCTAACGCTTGGCCCAAATTACTATCTCCAGATTTCTGTAAAGATTTACATGTTAAGTATTTGAAAGGGCTTTATTAGAGGCAATAATAGATGTTGATAACTCATCAAATAAAAATGTGCAAATCTCTTTTGTAATATGACTTTTTTGCTGGTTTTTTTTTTTTTTTACAATTTTTTGTTTGTTTGACAGTCACTAAAACTTGCAAAAGCTACTTAGTGGCTTCAGTTTATTTGTTGTCAGATGTGGCTCTTCGGTTCCTACAGGACCTAAGAGACGTGGCAGCTTTTCTCTAGAGTGAGAAAGCTAATCCTAAATAGAGTCTCCCAGGAAATTACAAGAACAGTCTGGATTAGGCAGGCAGCTTTCACTATATTTACTAACTGCAAGTTCTGTGAAATAATGTTAGATTTAGGTTTTGCAGGGGAGTCTGAATCTGAGTACTTTCTGGAGAGGAGGATTTCCATTTGCCATGAACTGTTAAAACAAATGGAGCCTTGCTTTTCTATTTGCTTTGTATTTTTTCATCAAATCATGAAGAAAACTCTATGAGCCTGAAGTAAGTGACCCTGAAGTCAATAGATAGTTTATCAGTAGGAGGGTTTGCCTCATTATATGCTGGCAATCATGGTCATTGGTGTCATGATTAATTGCTACCCTTAAAAAGAGTCTAAAAAGAGCAAATTTATTCTCATTCTCTATTTCTTAGAAATCCAAATAAGAGAGGGACTGACTTTGTGAAGCAGCTTTAGCAATACACGTTCCCTAGTTTATCCCATCAGATTGGACCACGTCTATGTAGAACATACTGTACTTCCTCAAGGGCAATCTCTTAAATGAGCCAACAATATCAAAACCTTGTGGGCAACATGAGTCAGGCTTGCACATGTTTTTCAGACTTCACATCTGCTTAATCAGTAAGTGACACAGTATCTCTCATTAAAAATAATAAACATAAAGCCTCTTCAAATTTTAATAGAGCAGCTTCAATGCGTGAATTTCATGTCAGAAATCTGAGGAGAGAATCAGCCTTTACTGCCCCTGCCCAGCTCCACAGGCCCTTCCCCAGACTGTCCAGACCTCGATTTCAGCCCAGCCTAGGGGCCATCTCAGCCCCACAACACATCAGCAGTGCCGCATTTGAGCTCCACCATAGCCTTGCTTCTACCTGGCCCCAGGGCAGACCAACACCAACCCCATAGATTGTGACAAAGCTTGGCTTTGGCCCAACCATTGCAGGGGTGCCAAATGCCGAGGACTGGAGCTGTCCCCAGTGCCCCGCTCCTTTGGCAGGATAGGCACTGGCCACCAGACCCTGCCCTGGCAGCATCATGAACCACAGGAGCAACTCAGCCCTAGGGTGGAGCATCCAGCCCTTGCTATACTCTGACACTTCATTTAGGAGTTCTCTAGAGAAATTCTCTAGAAAACTTTTTTTTTAATATACTTTAAACTACATTATTAAACTACAAGTCAATAATTCAAAAGATAAGAAATAGTAGGATCACGCTTGCTTGAGTAGGTTCCCCTTGTAAACTACCAAATGATTTGTATTCTATGATCATGCAAGTGTGGATATGTTCATACTGGCTCATACTGGTACACCAACACTAGCTTAAGTAGTTGGAGTGCCACAGCTGTGATGCCAAAAGACTCCCTTGTAGGCTTGTTTATTTGTTTCTTAAGGGTAAATACTTAATAGTTTAATCAACTTACTGAACACCATAGTGAGAAATTTATGACAATGAGGAGAGAACTCACTTTTCCAGTGTAGCATTCATTTTTATAGCTACTTTTTCTTCCCACATCTACTCATTTTCCATTCTTTCACTTGGCAGTGAATATAACTCAGGTCTGTAATGCAACTTACTAAGTACCTAACTTCCGTTATTTCTCACAGGACAATCCATCCTCTAAGGCATAGGCCATTGGAAATAAAAACTGCTGCATTCATACCAACAGAAATGCCGAAAGTTGACTAGGTTATGAGTGCTACATTCTGAGACCTATGTTAGAAGAACGTTAATAATATTAAGGTTGAAATGTGTGTATAAACATACAGTAGTTGAAATGGGCCTTTATATGTCTATATCCACACTGTTTGGCTATATTAGCGCTACACAGAGGTAAAGAGTTATTCACCACATCTGTGAAATCTGATGTAATTAATACCATTATTGAGACTTTTAAAGTTCTGTTATGATGTGCATGCTATAGGTAACTAACCACTCTATTAGAAAGTGAATCACAAAAATGTCACGAGACCAGATTTTCTAGAGTCTGGTCTTATAATTTAACATAGAGAGTGGGAGAGATATAAGAGCTGATAACCTAAAGGAAAGATACACAGAAATATCTACAACTCATAATATCACATTGTTATGTAGAGGTGCGATTCAGGAATGCTAGAAATGATTCCGTGCGCTGAAGATAGAGTTCAAATGACTTGTAGGCTTTGTATGTGTGTTTTCTTTAGCTTTTGTCACCAGTTCCCCTTATTACATCCTGATCTTCATCCTTTTCCTTAATATTCCACAGATTTTTCTTATTTCTTCCCGAAGCTAGTAGTTTAGCACCTAAATACACAGGGCTGTGCATTAAGTAGGAAGAATAGCTGTAGGATCAACCTAGGCCATCATGAGAGAATCTTCAGTTATATTTTCCTCTAAAGTCTAGGAGTTTTTTACTGAGCATTTTATGGCTAAGAAATTTAACTGAATTATGGTTTAGATAATCTTGATAATGAAAGCAAAATAAGCTCCTGGAAGATGCTTCTGCCAAATTTTATGTCTGTGCTCCAAAGTTTGGAGACACTAAAATTTCTCAGTCTGAACATCTGCAAGAGTTCAGTACGGGAAGAAAAGTTATATTTCTTCTAACACGTTGAAAGAAGTAGCTTAACTGTTTGGTTTTTTTTTCAAATCAAGAAAAACATTCAAGACCAATAAAATAAGAAAATCAATGTGAGTGACTATATATGCTAGAGTTATAAGCAAATGAAATACTAAAACAGTATAACTATCAATGAGATCATCAATTCTGGCTAAATTTATAAGTAATGTGATCTATTGTGCAAATTATTTGTTGCTTTGTTAGTGTTAGCTTGTGTCAAAAGAATAGAAAACTCTCATAATTTTTTGACATGAGCAGTAAGTAACGCTAAAGCAAACAAAGTATCTCTCTCCAGGCAATTACATTGAATCTGCTATAAGCCAGAAATATCTGTGTGAAAGGTCCTGATTTACCTCGTATCTCTGTATACTTCTCTTTGGAAAGAGTATCTTCATTGTTTAAGCAGCCATCATGAAATCTGGATAGCCTGAGGAATATCTCTTCAAGACATATTCAAGAAGCAGTGATATGTCAGGACGACGGCAGTGGAATATTAAACTAATATCTAAACTAATTCATGCAGACTTGGTACTAGAGCCACATTAATGAATTGCTTATTTTAAAAACAATTAAACACTTTTAATCCAATCTTTGCAGCTGTTTGAAAAATGCACAATGACTTACTCATCAAAAAGCCATCTAGCTTCCATTTAGATGGAAAGCTGATAAAACACATTCACAGTAGATAAAGGAAGTGGCAAAGTGGAGATTAGCATGCTGTAGGATGCAAAACATATTGTAAATTATATAGGCAGTAAGTGGGAAAATATCAGGCTTTTATATGGCATATTCCAAGAAGAACAAAACTCATGAAGAAATAGATTAAGCATGTAACTGAGCTGACATAATACACTGAATAAATTTACTAAATGGATATCATATTCACTGGAATAGAGAAAGCATAACATAATAGATGCCAAGCATGCTGAACAAGCTAAAACACTTTGTAAAAGTGATATATAGTTCACTACGCTGATCAAAGCTAATGAGTCAATAAACAAAGCAACTGAATGAAACTTATAACAAGCATATGTGAAAGATACTGAACCAAAGGGACCGCAGAAAGAGCAATACATTTTGCTTGGCTTACTTCTCTTTTTTTCCCAGTGTTTTTCTTTTTTTTTATTTCATTTGGAAGTGCTATGCTAGTTTTCAATTTCAGCTTTGCATCTATATCAGTTGCTAACTTTCTGTACAAAGCCATGATTTCGTATATAATTGCAAGTGAATTTCAATCATAATCACTGGAATTTCAGCCACATGTCTATTGGCTTATGTGCAATACTAATAAAACAGATTGTTTAAAAAATGAAGCTTTAAATACTGGATACTTCTTGGACTGTCTAGATCCTCATTATCTAAATAGCCTTGCAGGCAGTTACAGAGAATATTCTTATTCTGTTACACAGGAAATACAATGCATGTACAAGTATAATTACCAAGCCACATCGGAATATACTAGATCCCTTTGCCGCAAAATGTGAAAAGATAGGAAACTATAACAGTAAAATGATATCATAACACATCATTTTACTTAACTGCTAAATATTTTTTCTTTATTACATGTAGTTGCTCTGCTTTCCATATGAATTGTGATGTATAACTGTTATCAAAAACAAGAGGCTAAAAGGTAAAACCAAGTTGTGGCTTAGATTCTTGCTTAAAAATGTCTTTTTTGAGTGCGTAAAAAATGGGGATATGGTGCCAAAGGGGACAGAGATTAGATTTTGAAGTCTAGATCATCTTGTGATGTCTAAATTTAGAAACTTTCAGTGCAGTGAAACAGAAGTGTTACTGTGCAGCAAGTTTGGATAAGATTTATTGTGCTTTTGCTGGTTTTACTTACACTTCTTGAAAAAGTATGTAATATACTGTGAAGCCTTCTGTACAAGGCAGCTTACTCCATGTTCAGGAAGATACTATCTTTCCCTTAGTGTGTAGTAATGCTTAGAACAATGCCACATAGTGATGATCATCTTAACATTAGTAACTAATTTAAGGTAGACTCCTTTGATAATTGGTGTACCCAACAGACTCTTTCAAAAGGCCTTTCCACCCATTGTAAAGATGACTGCAAATGAAACTTTTAAGTTATACTAGAATCCTCTTATACAGAGGAAGTTAAAATGATTCTAAACCTAAGTCTGTCAATTGAGAATTGCTCAAGAGAAGCTTACATGCTGTAAATTCACAAACCATCTTGCTGAGCAGGAATTTCTCAAGCATAGACAAGTCTACAAACAGTCCTGTTGACTTCATATGAAGTTAATGGAGTGTATTTGTTTCAAAGAGCATGAGTCTCCTCTGTAACCACATATTGCAAAGCCTTCGGTAAAACCAGAAGATAAGACTGCAAGTAATTTATTTTAAAACTTATTCATTACTTTTATTCAATATTCCATAATCTCAGTTTTCCCTTTACTATAATTTCTAAAACCACAATTTCTTCCATACCCTTTACTCCTCTACCATTCTTCTCTTCCTCTGCTATAGATAAAGAATAGGGGTTTTACTACAGTTCAGATGAGGACTCTCATAGTCTAATGAAGAGAAGTCTGTGTCTAGCACCATTCTGATGGAGAATTTGAGAGGAGTGTGAAGGACCCGGAAGGAATCAGGGTCTATGAAGATTCACAGTTTATGTAATCAAACATAATTATATGACCATCTTTTTTTCTCCATCTTGTTATGCTGCTAATCTTATAATTTATGTTATTTTCCTCGCCATACTCAGTTTGTTGATATTTTTAGTACTTGAAGACTCTGTCATTGCAACATTCTAAAAAGTATATCAGAAAGAAAATTTCCTAGTCAAGGCTAGTCATCATTTATTGAGGATGATTCTAATACATGAGCCAATTTATTTCCATTCATTTTAGACATGTTATTGCAATATTAATTTCATGCCATTGTTCAGTCTGTCTACATCTTTCAGATGTAGATGTTGAACAAACTATATCAATGTACATTTTTTACTAATAAAGTGGTATGCTGGTGAACAGGACCTTGCTCTGGGAAACAGATTCTGTCTCCACTATTGTTATTGACTCTTGTGAACCTGAGATGGGTTTTTTAAATTGTCCTGGGCCTCAGGTTTCCCATATTTAAAATGGAAAAAAATGAAACTATCAGTAGTCTTAGCATTTGAAATACACAAATGGAAAAAAATCAGAAATTATGTTTAATGCTAATAGAAATGCATCAAATCTTTAAGATTGCTTAATATTTTTTCAGAGAGCAGTTGTGTGGTACATAGAAATTGATTATTCAAATTAATTTTATTTTTTGTCCCCCTCTTGAACACTCTCTATTTCAGTCTTTGTATACATAGTACATTGTGTTTGGTCTGAAGACAACTTCATTGCCAATACTGTACGGCATCCTATATGTTTTCCTGACATACAGTCAATATGGCAAGTGAATAACGTTCAGTCATGAAAGATTTCTGAAACAGTTTTTTTTTTCCTAAGGACAGTATCTCACTGCACAGACTTCAGAAGGAGAATTAAATATACTAAAGAAGGTGGCTCAGAATTAATACAGTCTTTAAATCCTTATGGGAAGGGCAAGTGC
This sequence comes from Nothura maculosa, assembly GCA_032353885.1. Taxonomy (NCBI): domain Eukaryota; kingdom Metazoa; phylum Chordata; class Aves; order Tinamiformes; family Tinamidae; genus Nothura; species Nothura maculosa. The sequence continues at coordinate 2,333,312 of JAUBOD010000363.1, read as the reverse complement.
CAAACCAGAACACTTTCACATCAGTGAGATATGATTATTACCTTCTTTACTGCAGAAGCTTAGAGTGAGAAAAAAATTTTGATTGTGGAATGTGATAACATAGAAGTGATATTTTGAATTTTTCCTTACAACAATTTTGTACCACAGAAAAATGACCCAGGTATTCATAACATTCATACCTTAGTAAGGGCTATTAACCCTTTGTCTAATGGTTAAATGCACTAGATAACTATACGGTAGAGGAAATAAATAACATAAACTTGAAATAAAACAAAACGTTCCCCCATGACCACTTAAGGCTAAATTGTTGACCAGGTTTAAAACTTAGGGTGTGTGGCAGATTAGAAAGAGCGTGAAAGAGGACCAAAAATAAACACAGTTGCTTCTTAGTGGAAGCATAGTAGTTATTTAAGTGAAGTTTCTGAGGAATTCCTGACCACCAGTGTATAAGGAGAAACATTATGTGAATGAATAAAATGATGTTAATCAAATGCTTAGGATTGCTCATAACTGATTTGTTCTCTAAATACAAAATGGACCTTAGTCCTCTGAAGGATGTTACTGTTTTTCAAAATAGTTGTGTTCTCTTTGCTAGCTTTTCTAGTCATATATACTCACTATGGCTCACTTTTTCTCCTGCTTAGTCACAGGCTTTCAAATGAGCATCCATTGTGAAAATAGGAGCCTAGTCTTCCTTGCAACTACATCTATAAAAAGAGAAATTTTGGTAGAGCTAGGTAAATATTTTATAACATATCAAGAAAACTCTGGAACGTGAAAACGCGGAATGCTACTCGAACAAATAAGATGCACAATTATGATTACTTTAAAATACTTCTATGGAAATAATAGTTCTTCACAATGTGATTTTAGCTATATTCTGGACTCAAGGATTTCACAGGAAAATGCAGCAAACTAAACTAGTTCTTCATATTTTGTACGATTTTCTGCAAAAAGCATGAGAAAGGATATATAAGGATTTTTTTCCTAAGAATTAAGAATCTAAAATGGGACCACAAATAACTGAGAAATCTCAAATAGCAATACTGAAGAAACTTAGTTTGTCACATATAAAACATATATATAGTTAGGAAGAAAAAACTCTTGATAGTGGCTAAAAAAAAAAAAAAAAAAAAAGTGACCCTGTTGCAATGCAGACATAGATTTGTTTAATGCTTGCTAAATATGAAAGAGACAGGAAAACACCCTAAGTATGTGTGCTACATTGTTCACATACCCTTGAGGAAGTTCTGATACATATGCTGGCTTGTACTAAAAGAAAAAAACAAATCACTGGATATGTATACAGTAAACATTAACAGACATGTGCAGGAGGAGATAATGTTAAGTAATCTGTAGTGAAAGAGAGGTATCAACTTAGAATCACTGGGTCCTACTTTCTATCCATCTAATGGATAGAAAACACTGTCAAAATAACATCCAGCCTCCAGAAGAAGGATGCAAAATCAGTATTTTGCTGTATTTGACATAATTTATAGAGAAAACAAATAATGAATTGTAAGAAGATATGATTTTCAGTACAAAGTAAAAATGCTTTTATTATAGAATATAACAGCAGAATTAATTGACCCGATAGGTGTAAAAAAAAGGTCAAAAAGATAAAATAAGTTTATGGAGATGCAATCATTTCAGGGAGATGAAGCTATGTGAAAATTTAAAGAGAAAAAATAGTGTTATTAAAAGAGATAGACACACAGAAAGCCATGTAGTCATACAAATTTATCTATAAAGTCTATACATAATGCAGCACTTCATTACAGAGTGAGGTGTATAAAAATCTCTTCTTTCCTAAAAGAAAGGGAGTGCAGAGACAGGTTGATAGAGCTTCCAGTTATGATGGAAGTCAGAATGCATGAACTTCTAACCTTATCAAAATAATACTTTATTTAAAGTAGTAGGGTCAAAAGAGACATTGAATGACAGCAATTTTAAAAGTTATTTAAATGTTTGAAAGTTGACATTCTGCTATGTTTTACATGAGGAACTGCACTTTTTCATGATGTTTTGTTAGAGGTCAGCTGAAATGTAAAGTCAGCATTGTACATCGCTATGTTCACAACTCATACTTCATGTGGTTAATCTGAGTAATTTTATACTTTTTTTTTTACTATAAAGCATGCAGTTTTTTAAACAGGACCTCCAGAACTCTAAGATACATCTGAACTAAAAAAAAAAAAAAAAAGAAAAAAGAAAAAAAAAGACAATGTGCCTTCGTTTTTGTAAATCCCAGACAGGCCTAGAATAAAAAAAAGTAAATATAGTTTACAGGAAGTACACAAAAAATGACACCCTAGTTCCCCCTGAATGGTGAAGTCAGAAAATAAAAATTAAATATTCATAACAATAATGAGCTGGAAAGAAAAGAAGAACACCTTGAATGCCATTTAGAGGAATCATGTTATTAGAGACTCCATCATATTAGTACAGGAGCAGACTATTTCAGAATTATGAATGTCATGCACCAAGATGAAGCTATGGAGTGAATATTTCTTGGTTACTTGATTACTGTACTGAGCTATAGAACAGCAAATGGTTCTTTGGTTAGATTATTTTCACTTCATCTTAGACTTTTAACTGCAGGAGAGAGACCTTGATGCAAACTTATCAGCCAGTGTGGTCATCATACATTACGTACTCGATGTTACACATAAATGTCTTTCTGTAATAGCTAATAAAATTAAAACATAATAAAAAGATAAAATTATATATAAAATGTTACTATTATCCAAGCACTAATTCCTGGAATCAGTCGTATCAAGAAGCTGATCAGCATTCATTTGCAGTATAAATGAATTCAGATGAATTTGAAGGAGCTATGTGAATATGCATCAATTTAGGGGACAGGGTTAACATTTCCTGGTTTAACCATTCAATTAAACTATAATTTCGAATCAAGTGGTTTCTCATCAGTGTTCCTGAGCCAGTAGTATCTAAAACTAAGAGCATCCAGATCCCTCACTCAGAGATGTTATTGCTCATTAGAGAATAATGTCATGAATGTCTTGCAGCAATTTCAGTCTTCAATTACTTGATGGCTTTGTTTTCAAATACTACACTCACTTACTTAAAGCCATGGGGATTTTCATGGATTTTGGATTATATTCCTACTTAGGTGGAAGTAGAGAGGAAGTAAACAGTTCTGTAGAACTGTGCATTTTAATGCAGAAACTAGACTAATGAGACCAAAATTCCCCTTCAAATTTGCCTTTTGAAGAAGATTTTCTGTCAGTATATTTTCAAAATGTGAAAATATGAAAAATGCAGCAATAATATGCTTCATGTACTGGAAAGAGATAAGTTTACACCCTAAACCATGTTTCTAATGCAATCCTTAGTTTCAGTTCATTTGACTCCCCTCATTCAGCTTGCTTATTTATAAACAGGGAGAGTCATTCTTATTAGTACAGAGTCTTTGAAGAACCATCCAAGAAGAACTGGATGGTCTAAAAATGGAATGCAATTTAGTAGTAGAGAGTATTAAACTAATAATAAGGTATAAAATATAAACTAATAATAAGCTAATAATGACATTGTCCTCTATAAATAGACAGAGATTCTATACCAGGAAATAAATGAGATGAAGGCAAATCTGGATGGATTAATCAATTAGAAAATGACCAAAATCATGTGTTGTGGCTGTGGCATGAGCATAATGGCAAATACAAGCCCTAGATGTATTGGGAGAGGTATCTTTTAGAAAAGATCAGGTAGCCTGTGAATGCCTGCAAAACTAATCACTCATATTTGAGATATATTTGTTCAGATAGAATACACATCAAAGGAACCCCAGAGTGGTAATCAAGGAAATTGAGAGATTGTTATGCAAAATGAGCAAAAAGAGCTTGGCTTATTTACTGTAACAGTGAGAAGATTGAGAAGAAATACAAATGATCTCTATAAATGCATTGAAGAGATGCATTTATACTAGAAGAAAATATAACTATTAAACTTGTCATAAATAAAGTTTGACTGAACATTAGAATAATGTTTCTAACCATCAAAAATATGACTCTAAAACAGGATTCTAGTAGGAGTAGTGTAGGTGGACATCCCAGCCACTTTTTGATTCCTTCATGAAAAGGACTATGACATGCAACAGTAAGAGACTGGCTTTTATGTTGTCAGATATGTAAATTCAACAGTATAGTTTCAATTCAAAAGTGTCATTTATAAAGATGACTTATTTGTAAGAGAGAATCATATTCTACATTGGGTATTTGGAAGAATTTAAGAATTCTTCCATTCTTCTTTCTCATTATTTTGAGAAAGAAATATGTAACTTACTGTTTTTGTATACTTTCGGTGAGAAAGATATTATGGAGTAATGAGGGGACTCAAGGCAGTCATTATTGGAATAGCTGTAGAATAACTTAGTGTGCTCCATTCACATACATCTGGACTCTGGATTCTTTTATCTAGCATTTGGCTGAAACTGGATTTAAGGAAATAAGAAGTTAGGGGAATTTCACTGGCTATTTGTTTGTAGTTGATAAGGGTAATTATACCTGACCTTGAAAACCAATTGTCCATGGATATTAGCTAGCTGACTGACGTTCAGCACAGTGAGACTGAAGTAATATTGGTAACTTCTAGGAAATAACTGGAAATATGCAGAGACTATACCTGTTCCTCTTGTTGAGTGTTTCAGTTTTCACTTAACGCAAGTTTACAAAATAATGTACTGCTGATGCCAGACTGCTGCTGCATAACCACATTGCAGTATTGCTGAGGAAAGCTATTCCCCATCTTTGGCAAGTTGCATCTGTCTCCTTGGAATACAGACCAGGTCACTGCAATCTGTGTTTTTTCCATTTTGAGATTAGATTGTTTGGGGATATTATGAGGGATTGAACTTTGAATCAACTTACAAAGCATAGCAGGTACAGAATGAGACCTCTGATGTATAATCACTGTATTTTGGCAGAATACAGACTAAACTGAATTCTCATAAATATCCATACTTCTTTCCAGGTGCTATTTAAGATAGGGGTTGTTTTACAAGAATGATTTAGAATCAAAATGTTTCAGAAACAGTTTCATACCCTGTACCATTTTTCCTCAGCTCTACTTAGCAGAAGCAATTGAGATGAGTCAACTAATTCAGAAAACAAGTGAATAAAATCAAGTAAGCAAAGGATAAAGAAAAACAAAGACAGGAATCTTTATTCTAAGAGACCATCGACTTTGACACTATTTTTTTTCTCCCTCATGTTTGGTTTTATAATGACACAATTTAGTCTTGTGTCCTCAAGAGATCACTAAATTCTTTTGCCAGGCTATGAAAAAAAAAGTAACAGGAGAAAGATCATTTTTAAGAGGATAATATATGAAGTTCCTTGGTTGATATCAGAATATAAATGATAGTTTTAAAGTTAGGATTAAAGTTTGGGACAAATACTCTCATATGTAAGATTTTACAATATAGAAGAAAGTGCTTTTTGCATTTCAGTAGCTAATGTATAGTAGAATCCCTGGACACACCAATTATGGCTTTACTTCTACTGAAGATGTGAATCTAATCATTATTTTTTCTTCACAAGATTCTAACTGTTAGTACTTGAAAACTGTTAGCATTCAGTATATGAAAGATATGTATAAAAATCCAATATCAAGCTTTCTTTTGTTTGTTTTTAATTTCAAAGAAAGGCTCTCTTTTGGCAGCAGGATTTTGAAGCAGATGACAAATAAATTACAAAGCTTGAGAAAATTGTTTCCAGACAATACTAGAAAAGCATGAAAAGCCACTGAAACCATTTGACTCACCAATGGTTTCTTCCAGTGGAAAAAAAATCCAGCTGGTCTCTGAAATATTAAACTTTAAAATATCTTAGATTGTGGTGAGTGAAATATGAGCTAAGCTAAGAAGCTATGTCTGTATGTATAAATGTGTATATTTGTGAAAAGCAGAGAGAGATTTCTGATAGATTTGCACCTTGGGGTAAGAATCTGTGGTTTTTAAGTTTTTGAAATCAGCTCCTATAAAAATATATAGAAATAATATTAAAATACTGTAGTGTTCCACTGGTTTGGAATTCTCTCTGTGTGGAGAGCTCTATTGAAACCCACCATAAATATCTTTCTGCATGATGTGTGTTGACAGCCCTGTGTTGCATCCTGTGATGCAAAACATACGCAGTGCATCAGGATGGGTGTTGGGCATCATTAGATGATCCAATGAAAGAATCAAAGCAAGTGGCAGACATAGACTGCACATCTCACCACGGCACTGTTGACCCTTAGACTTTTCCCGATGTAGCCTGAGGTGCTAGAGGTTAACAGGTTGCCAAAAAGCTTGATCACCTGTCTCTACCAGAACACAATCAGAAAATTCCAGAGATTCTGCAGAACTGAATAACATGTTTATAACATGCCAATCTATTTGAAAGAGTATTCAGGGGAGACGGTTGTGAGAATCTCATTCTCAATGTGAGAAGTGTTCACTTCCTGTAAACAGGATGTTCAGGGAAGAGCAAGGTCTTACTTGAGCAACTCGTCAGTGATATCACTAGGAATATAACTGCCTACTGTAGTAGTCTAGTGCCCTACCTGCTGAAACACTGGACTACTAGTAGAGCAAAAATGTGTTCTTACTTATTAATGAAATTGTACAAGAGTGCCTTATACAAAAACATGTTCCGGTTTATGACAACATTGATTTGGCTTGGGGGATTTTGCTGTGATTGTGAAGTATAAAATTCAAGCTACTGCTATATTTAAAATAAATGAAGTTGCAAATGAAAAATACACATTTTCTCTTTACTAAGCTACAAAGGCAACTGAAAAGTGGACAGTTTTCCTATTAACCAAGCCTTCTCAAATCTGGAATAAGTCTCAAAGAGACTTAGCTGTGTTGACTCCAGAAGCAAGGGCTTCAGGCAAAGCTAGGTCCTGCTGATAACGCTTCCCAACTCAGTTCATGCACACAGATGCCCGCTTCAGCTGCAGAATGCAAGTCAGTCACCACCAGGTGAAGCCCTTGGGAACAAAGTTGGGGCTGTGCCCTCTCCACCTTCACAGTGTCATGAAAGACAGCCACCCGCCCATGTGTGGGCATGCAAGCATCTCCTCACACACATGGGTAAATATTATGTATGCATACAGGTTCTTCTCGGTCAAGCTTTGTCAAGCTACCTAACCCTTTTAATTTTCCCCTTGTTTTGTTTTGTTTTTCCACAATCCAGCTGAGACCAACTTCTCTGACCTAGAAAAGTAATAACAATAGCATCCAAAAAAAAAGTTTCTGTCTCTCTGGAACATCTGACTACTTTGTATGCATTGCTGTGCTGTTGGGTGCCCACTCCTCCTTCATGAGCCCATTCTTCCAGCATTATTTCCATTGTTATGCGTTTTTACCATCCTTCATCACTATCTGAAATGAACTGACAATTTTGGCAGAAGAAAAATAGGCAGAAAAAAAGCAATTCAATTAAACCTATCTGAGCCTTCACAAATGTCTCATGCGTTATCAAAAAAACAAGCTCTTGGAAACTTTTATACTTTACAGGTAATCACAGACACACGTTCTCTATAAATCAGTGAAACCACAATAGGAATATGGCAAGAGTAGTGCTAGTGGACACTGGGATGATGTTAATCACAATTCCCACCTAAGCCTATGATTTTTTGAGCTTCACGATTTATCCCTAAGTAGTCCTACATCAGGTTACTTATCTGAGTTCACCAAACCAAACTACTGCAGCAGGGCGCTTAGCAGTGTGGTTCCACATTTTGTGCTCTCTCATTTGTTTATTTCCCCCCACAAAGGTTCCTAGGGGGAAAAGCCTCGTGGTAGATAAGATGTCCCTGCTTCTGGTTACGTAGAGAAGTAAACCAGCAAATGAAAGGCTTGCATTCCTCAAGAACCAAAATATTTGGATTGGGTGGGTTTGACTGTCCTGAATAAGGGAAATCTGGTGAGATCTTGCTTCCCAAACCAAAGGTACACAGGCCTGTTTCCTTAGACAGAACAATGCTGCCGTCTCAGCCCATCTCCTCTCTTTCACCAGTAGCTGTTTTCAGCAGTGCATATATCCCTGTGTTACTTTGACTCTTTCTAATCCATGAGAGAGACTTTTCATTCTTTCACATCCGTAAGGAATCAGGGCACAGAGCTGAGAGTATCTGGCAGGCCTTTGGCTTGCCCTTCCATTCAGATGCTGCGCCAGACAGGTCATGCTAGAATGTAGTGCATGCTGTGCTTATTCCTGCCACAGTGCATGGAAAGTGCAAGCAAACTGCTGCTCCTCCATTCTTTTTCCTTTTCTCTTCTCTTACTTTTTCCCTTCCCTTCCTCCTCCTTCCCTTCTCTATATAACTCTATATAGCTATGTATGTGTAACTATGCCTTGCCAGCAGCACAGCAGCCATTTTGGCTACTGGAAAAGATGTCTTCCCCAGACACCTTAATTATATTCTCAAGAGGATATTGCTGTGGGCTTCATAGAATCATAGAATGTGTAAGGTTGGAAGGGACCTTAGAGGTCATCTAGTCCAACCCCCCTGCACACGCAG
>JAUBOD010000363.1:2279560-2324680 GCA_032353885.1 Nothura maculosa | reverse complement strand
GTCCAGTCTGTCCAGGTCCCTCTGGATGGCAGCACAGCCCTCAGGGCTGTCGGCTGAGGGCTGTGCTTCCTTGGTCTACTGGTATTTCATGCCAATACACTCTTGTGCAGCCTTCACTTTTCCTTTGGCTATGTTTATGCCAGTGATTTCAAACGAATGGATAACACTTAAAGAGAGGAATGTGTTGTAGTGTTAAGTCCAGGACAAAGTGTGCACAATCGCAAAAGAAACATAGATATGACCGGGTTTTGTTTGTTGTTGTTGTTGTTGTTGCTCATTTGTTTGTTTGCTTACTTGCTTTTTGGTTAGAAAAGATATATCTAGATTTTTAGAGGTACTTGGCTTTTGGTTTCACATATAATCACTGTTTATCAAAAGACTTTCATAAAGCGTATGAACATCTTCCAGACTCCTAACGAAGCTCTTCTTTCTGCTATCCAACTGTAGCTGCCAGAATGGAGATTTTTCTCTGATAAAATAAGTATCTTTTGTATCTTATGTATCTTTTGGTACATACATATGTATGGTACATACGTACCATATGTATCTTTTACTTATGACTTGTATTTATTTTTTTAAGGTAGTTAATACCATTATCTCATCTCCTTTGATTTGTATAAACCATATAATGTCATTCTCTAACTCCAGTACTAAGCTGAAGTTATACTTCTTCTTAATATGCTGCAGTAATTTGCAGATCATTTCAAAATCAAGAGATGATCTTGATCATCTTGATGAGATGATCAGAAGACGGCTATTGCTCTCAATTTTAGTTTATTGCTGAATGATTTTTTTTTTTAACTGTAATACCGAGTAACTCTTCTCCTGGACTCAGACCTCATTAAACTAAACTTACTGAGCATGAGCATGTGAAAAGACAGGATGAGTGCTGTCTTATACTGACAGTTCTTCCATGGTTATTCAAAGAAGAGGTTCAAATATCTTAGTTTTGGCCAAATTTCTACCCAACTTGACTCTGAATTTCCTTGCAGTCTGTTTCATTGGCTTATTTACTTCTATTGATTTGCTCCACAGCTTTAAATTTCAGTAATTTGTTCTTTTGATGCCAGTCTGCTGTGGAAGAATGATGTTTAACCATGCTGATACAGCAAGTTTTGCCCAAAGCTATGGATTAGGTTTTGGGCAAACCAAACAATAATATGTGGGCATATATTTCTGTAAATGCAGTTATATGTCTTATTACATAAAAGTTTCAGTATGATAAATATAGATGGTTGTGTTGCTATTAAATGAAAAACTAATGAATGTGCAATTCATACAGACATTGGAAGAAATAACACTTAAAAATAGCTTTCACATTCTTTGAGATAGAATGTGTTTGTGTTTGTATGTATGTGTGCATAAGTGAAAAAAAGAAAAAAGTCAAATAAAGCAGCATTATACATATTCTTTGCTTATATTTCAACATCCTTGCATTATAGCAAGGACTCCTACCATATATTTAAAACAAAGAGTCAGCCACAAGCACTAGTCCACTGTAGTTATTTCTTAGGTCTAACGCCATTTCTATGTGTGTTAGTGATTTCAAGACTTCAACATTCTTGATTTTAAGATTTCAATATTAGTTTTTGTAAATTAGATAGATAGATAAGACTTTAGTGAATGTAAAGGAATTTTAAGTAAGTTGAAAATATTTAAATTTGGTCTATATTTCACATTCTACTGATATTTGTAAAGTCGAATTTGTAGGAATGATGAATTTTATTTATAAATTTTAAAATTACTAGCAATATTTTCTTGACAATAAAGTTGGTGTTGTTTTGAAGGTGGCAAAAAAAAGTAATTTGCTTTTGGGAGAATTAGTAATATAAATATATTCATTTTTTAAATTTCAGATATATATATGAAGGTATGTATACATATATATATATATACCTTCATTTTATATATATATATATATATATGCATGATATATATGATATATATTTATATATCATGCAAGTAAAATGAGATCTCTAAATTAAAGTTGAGAACAAACCAAATTTTCATCAGATATTGCTTATGTCCTGTATTTTCTATTGCAAAAGGGAATTGAATAAATAAAATTCAGATTTTCCTCTGAAGAAAAATTGTAAAAATAGAAAAAGTATAAAGTATGTAAAGTTGATTGATTAAACCATTTTCTTTAGATAAAACTGGATGTGTTTTTGGAAAAGGAAAGATAAAAGAGTTATCTTTGCCCCATCATTGCTACATTCTCCCCTCAGGTACTTATATATGTTGATCAGATCTCCTCTCAGTCTTCTCTAGGCTAAACAGCCCCAGCTCACTTTTAGGCTTTCCTCATACGAGAGATGCTTCAGTCCCTTAATCATCTCAGTTGCTCTCCGCTGGACCCTCTCAGGAAGCTGCACATCCCTCTTATACTGAGGAGCCCAGAACTGCCCCCAATACCCAGGTGCAGCCTCACCAGAGCTGAGTAGAGAGGCAGGATCCCCTCCCTCGACCTGCTGGCAACATCCTCCTGATGCAGGCCAGGATCCCATTGGCCTTCTTGGCCATCAGGGCACTGATGCCTTATGGTTAACTTGGTGTCAACCAGGACTCCTAGGTCTCTCTCTGGGGAGCTGCTCTCCAGCAGGTCGACCCCTAAACTGTATTAATTCCTGGGGTTATTCCTTCCCAGGTGCAGGACCCTGCACTTATCCTTGTTGAAACTCATGAGGTTCTTCTCTGCCCAAGTCTCCAGCCTGTCCAGGTCCCTCTGAATGGCAGCACAGCCCTTCGGAGTGTCAGCCGCTCCATCCAGCTTGATATTATCCACAAACTTGCTCAAGGGTGCACTCTGTCCCCTCCCCCAACTCATTAATGAACAAGTTGAACAGTACCAGGCCCAATATTGATCCCCAGGGGAAACCACTGGCTACAGGCCTCCAAGTAGACTCAAGCAATCATTTGACTTTCCTGGTATGCTCGATTAGCACATCCACAGGATTGCCAGCACTCTTGTTCTCTCCTGCTGCTTGATGCAGCAACTCTCTTTTAGGCTTTTTTTAAGCCAATATATGACCTCCACATAAAAACATTGAGAGAAAGTTTCATTTTAGATACCTTGAACAGCAATTGAAGTGATAATTTCTAAACATAGGAGGTTTTGCTCTTTTACCCTGAAGCTGGTGGTCTGTCAGCATTGTCTTTTAATAGCGATCCTTTTAAACATGAGTTCAGAATGATTAACTAAGCCTGTTTCAAGACCTATGTCTTATTTTTCAGTAACTTCGTAGATTTTAAATTCTTTGAGTATTTGATGTAAAAATCGAATCAAGTTTCTGTGTAGAAAGGTTTTATTTTGAAAGAAAACTTTTGCCAAATGCCTCCTTTTTTCTCATTTGGTAGCTTAATTTGAGTTTGTAGATCAGTGCCCTGGGCTGCCCTCAACCTTCTCTTTGCCTGAATTTTCAAACGAAGAATGGATTTAATTGTGCGGTAATGACTACTGAGTAGGAAGCAATTACTGCTGGAGATCTAAATTATAAAATCTTTAAAGCTTATTGGAGCAAAACTATAGCCAAACAGTATTTACATTAAGAAATAGTTACCAGACATTTAAAAATTCTGTGTAACATTTAAAACACTCACTTGGAAGTCTTAAGTCATGCTGAAAGTGAGGCATAGAAGGATATATTCTGTTGGTCAAATTGGAAATGTTCCAAGAAGCTTCATCAGATGAAATGTGCAAAGTAAAAGAGCTTCTCCTTTAACAGTTGTCTATGTGCATATTCACATTATGTATTTTTATATTGCAAATGCTTGAATGAAGGTGTTTTGCTTTGGCTGCAACTAGAAGCTCTTATAAAGTCCATTCCACATGTCCCTTATATCCTCTCAGCTCCTTGTCAGAATAAAAACAGTGTAGCTCTGGAATTATTTCCTGCATCAGTCTCTGTAATTACTTTTTTTTTTCCCCAAAAGCATTGTATATTAATTTAGCCACAATTTTTGTGAGAGATTTATTGTTTGTTTTGTTTTGTATTCATTTTTCCAGCTCTGCAAAGCAATAGGAAGTTTTCACTCAGCTCTGGCTACATAGTTCCTTTTGTGCCCTTGTTTCCCGTGTTAGTTTGGGATTTCCGTTCCATTTAATTCACACTTTTCTTTGATGCTTTTGTCATGACCTTGACAATTTCTACAGTTGGTTTTATAGTTTTCTTATATTCCAGCATGTATATTTTTGTCACAGACATTCATGCTTGGATTTTGAATGCCATTTGCCATTCATTTAATTCTTGGACTTGAACAAAGTGTGAACTGTGCCTATGAAAGTATTTCTTGACTGCGTCTTCTTTTTCAGTTCAGATCATTAAGAGACTTTCAAATAGTCAAGAGGCTTTGGCACTCACATTAGCTACTAATCCATCTACTTTGCTACAGCCTTCTCTATGAAGAGATTGCCCAAATGCATATTACATTATGTTAAGACTAGTTATGAGATAACCAAGATAGTTTTCCCTCATAGAAGATATGAGTATGTACCACCAGAGTTTATACCACATCTGCATCCCTACTAAACCTGTCTCCGTAGCAAACATCAAGAGGGAAGCTGTTTAGAAACTCCATGCTCACAATAATATTTTTGCAGATATGATGAAATAAAAATATGAGAGAGAAAAGTTTTGTAGTCAGTGATAATGCCTTTTATTAGAGTAGTACTGTCAAAACTGGCAGGGCACGTATATTCCTTTCCTCCTAGCGACATAGGTAAGGCATAAATTATATTTGACCAGAAGAGTTACTGCAAAGGAGACTTGGGCAGAGTGGAACAGAAGAATATGCTTGTGGAGAACATCTCTTGAAGAATTGCAGTCACTGGAAAAAAAATATGTTTCTCCTTCAACTACTCATTCATATGCATTCATACTGTGGATGATCCTGTGCGCTTCATATACCCACTAATTACCTAAAGACACCTCCTGTTATAGATTTCTCTGAAAGGCATAAGACCCAGGTGGGAGGATTGGAGTCATCACAGTCATTATTATGTAGATCCATATTCTATATTCCTACTCATTAATAAAACCAGTGAAAAGAAAGAGGGTTAAGATCTTGTTTAAGTAAAGAAGAATACAAAAGACAAAAGAAACCACAAAGGGTTTAGATAAAGTCTTTTGATCCAGAGTTTAGATCTCCACTCTTCAAAATAGTTCTAATCCACACAGTGAGGAGGGCATGAAATGAATTGTTCCTTCAGTTAGAATGTTTGAGATAACCGCTCAAGACACAAGGCACAGTACTGCCAAGTATAATTTATGATTATATTCTGTTGGATTTCTTTTTTAACTTTTCCTATCTTAAAATCAAGAACTTATTATTTTGCTTTCCTTGATTAAACATTTCTTTTCGCTTTTAAGCTTGCCTGATGGAAAGAGTGAATTTGGATGAAGCAAGTCCAAAGAAAATGACTTCTCTGGAGAGTAACTAATCGGTTGAAACAGATTTGTGTAGGCAATAATCCATCCTCCCTGTTAGAAGCTGAGATACATCTTTGCCAAGATATAAGGGCTACTTTGAAAGTACTATGAACGAGTGCTAGTGTTTAGCAACAGAAACATTATTTACAGCTGCAGATATAGCCCAGGCCATTATCATGATAGTTTTTAAAATTAAATAACTTTGATTCTTTGGATACATTGACCTCAGCTCTGAATCCATTGTCAAAATATTCTATCAGTTGTCATACTTTCAGAAAGCAGACTACAAGACGACTTATCAGAAAGATTAGGTTGTTCTTCCAGACGCCTTAATAACAATTTTTGGTCTTTTGTTTGTTTGTTTGTTTGTTTTTATATTTTTACTTTTTGAATGGTTACTCTGTTCATATTGCTGTTCTTTTTTTTTTTTTAAGATGAAACACTTTTGCTAGATAGATATCACAGGTGATATGATTTTCTTACCAGTTAGCTTTCAGAGCATGGATCAAATCTCTTTCCACAAAGAGTACATCAGTAGCCTATGGAAGTCTTGTACATGTTTTTTAAGGTCTGCTGTGCAGGAGGTTCCAATTCACTTGGTAATGTAGGCCTAATGAATAACTTTGTTTATGTGACATATGCACATTTATTTAAATTCAGTAAATCATACCGAAAATCCTTAGTTTAGTATTTATTGGAGTGGTTGATGAAAATAAAAAAAAATATAATATAAAGTTAATAAAACTCAATTCTTATACCCGTTCTTCAAGGAAAAAAAGTAAATCTTGCAACCCTAAAAATTTAGGCTAATGACCCATTTGGATAGACTACTCATAAACCTAATACTTCAGTTTTCCTGACTCCTGACAAAAATATATGGTTACTTTTTCCAAGGTCTAGTCAACCACTACAACATTGTTTTTTGTGACAATGAATGTGTCAAAAATGGCTTTGAGCACTATACTGATGAGTTAGTCCTAGAGACTACAGATTTCAAGCCTTTCAACAACACACAGTCTTCAGCAGAGGATCTGCCATTTGATGCAGCCACCCCTATGAACCACTTAGTGCCATCTCTTACTGCTATTATCCTATTACATTCATTAGACCAAGAACAGCTTAGCAAGCCCAGATGCCTTAGTAGAACACAGTGGTTATCTGGGTCGTGACATTCCAGCCAGGAGGTACCGGGTACTTTTACCTCTCTGGTGTGTGCCACACTCATATCATCAAAGATAACTTCTCAATATCTTTACGAAAGATGTAGAAATTTTTCTTATTTGCTAGTGAAAGTACACTGAATTGGCCAAGATTTTAGAGCAGAACTATCCCCTATCTTCCCTTTACACTTACTTTTATATAAACTTTTAAATAATATGAACTCTAATGCTCTTTGTAACGAAGGCACAAAAGCAAGTGCAGTTGAACACTTTTAACTCATTAAGTGGGTAGATAAGAACTACTGGGTAAGGAAAATCTGAAACAATCAATCTCAGCCAAGGTTTCTTGCAGGATGGGTGTTCTTCCTTCAACTCCTACCCAGGATAGCAATTGGCAGTGATTTTGTGAGTTGAAATAAATTCTTTCATTTTCTCTGCCTTCTATGAATGGTTTTCTCTTTTGGTTTCCTCTAGAACTCAGCTTGAATTCAGTACTATGGCATACAGAGGAAGCTTTTTCTTCTCAGAAATTTCCTGGTCCATACTCATGCTGTTTACTGTTTCTGTCTGTCTTTTCCTAATTCCAAGGAATTCCTTTTCTGAATTCCAGAAGTTCTGCAGAATTTACCATTGTGTCTCCTGTTATTAGAATGGCAACATTATAGTCTCACAATGACAGTAGCTTGGAGAATGAATTACAAAAAAATAATTTCATCAAATTAACTATCCCTCAATAAGCTTTTTAGACAAGGTCTTGATTTAAATACAGAAGTAACAAAATAGTATAGTGATAAAAGTGGATACTTTCCCAATCTACAAATATTTCCTCATGTACAAATATATCCATATCTTTCCATGTAAAATGTTAAACAAGAAAAGAGAAATCGCTGTTTCAAAGTCATTGCCTTACTAAATTGTGTTGATATTAGTAAATAAAATATACTTATTAGCATATTGGGGGTTTGTTATTGCATAGGAAATTTGATTTCCTCAAGTGCTTCAAAACTATATATCCCCTTTCGAACAACATGTGAGAGGAACAGCTTTTTCATTGCCCTGTCAAAATTTACAATTGAAATGGAAGAAGCAGGTAAAATTGAGTCAATGCAAGAGTGAAAGCATGCAACATTGCAACAGATTGCAACTACTCTGTCCCAGTCAGCCCAAAAAGAAGTTG
The DNA here is from genome assembly GCA_032353885.1 of Nothura maculosa. NCBI lineage: Eukaryota > Metazoa > Chordata > Aves > Tinamiformes > Tinamidae > Nothura > Nothura maculosa. Next base: position 2,316,914 of record JAUBOD010000363.1, on the reverse strand, counting down.
GAACTTCTTGCTGTTTACTTGCTGGGTAAAGGAGAAGGCATGTTCATAGTTCAGAGCTATGAATTCTTGCTGGGCAGCTCGGCTCTTGGCAGGTCGAACAAATTACTCCAGAGCCTCCAGCAGTAGGCATAGCTTAGAGTAAGACAGCATTTATCTTCCAGAGCCTCCAGCAGTAGGCATAGCTTAGAGTAAGACAGCATTTATCTTCAAAATCTTGTCCCCTCCGCTGTTATTATTACCCCTATAGTCTGATAGCAAAGATAAACAAACTTCTAAATAAAGATATTTAGAAGTTGCTTTTAAAATTGTCTGGAATATTTCTCAGATATAGGCAGTCTACCTGCTTGTGGTGCTGAAAGCAGAATCCCCATGTAATAGCCCTGTACTTAGACTGTTCTAGAAAATCGCTGGTCTCCCTAGCAACCCAGGCTGCAAAGAGCTCGCTGGTGAGGTGTCCTGCTCTCGGTGCCACGTCCTGAGGAATACAGAATCAACAAGAAGATTTATTTGTTCACGATTTAGAGCTTCCTTAAGATAAGTTCAAGTTGCTAGTGAGGAAGTTCCTTGTCTTGTAGCGGTAAGCAAATATAATAGAATAAAACAGCTATCTTTCGACAAAATATATAAGCAATGCATCAAAGATATTACTGAGGAAAAAAAAAGAATTTTTGTGGTAGTTGATTTTAGTCTGGGCGATATGTATGCTTTCTTCCCACTCCATCCCATGCCTCATGAACATAGAATAAGATATTTTTATACTGAAATTCATTTCTTTAGCATAGCTTTTCCTTAATACCTTACCCATATAAGGATACAAGAACACATGAATAATACTATCTCTTTCCCGAAGCTTCTAGAAATTAAAACTTTATTCTTATATAAGATAGCAATGTGAGAATTATTATTATTACACTTTTCAATGCATGTGAGGTGCTATTATTGGAGTAATGGTTGCATAATATCAACATACTAAGATTTAAATTGTTCCTGGAAGTGAAAAACTCCTTTTAAATCATTCCTTCCCCAGTGACTTCTCGTCAGCTTCATGGGGATGTTGTTTGTTTTGTTTTTAAATTTACATGACTTTCTTACATAGTAGAAATAGAATTCATTGCTTCTTCTTGAATTCAAAAATGTGAAGAGTAGTAGTCTATATAGACTTCTCAGGATTGGATTTTTTTTTGTTTTGTTCAAAATACATGGATATAAGAGGAGATGTGCTGAAAACCTCAGAGACAGCTCTCTCTCTCAAAAAATAATGATTTAATAAAGTTACGCATTAAAGCACTACTTCTGTATGCGTACAACCTAACAGCAGTTTAATTTAGATTTAAGATTACTATTTTTCTGATTTCCCTGAATTGATAAAAAAATCGCTAATGAGGGCAATATTGTGTGTATTAATGGTCAAATATGTTATCCAGGACACCTACAGACTTCTTGATTCACATGCACTTTGCTGAGAACCAAGAAAAGGAATACAAGGACAGGTCTCTTAAGTTGAATGGCTTTGAGCTGTAAGCCCCAGGAATCTGTGGTTGATTCCAAAAACGCCTTGTGGGAAAATTGATACAGTCGTGAGATCACTATGTGCTTCTAGGCCATTTCCTTCTTCTTATATAGTTAAATACACATGGAATAATCCATCTAATAATGTGAGGCCCACTACATGAAGATGGGCAAAGGTTCAACTAAGGGGAAAATATATGTTCTTGTACCACCAACTATTCCTTTCTGAACAAGTAGGGAATAGCTTTGTGGCTCATTTGCTTGAAAGAGATGGGACCTGGGAGAACGGATAAGCATATGTCAAACAGACTTACTTAAGTCATGAATTTCCCTCAACAGAAGTCAGGAAGATTTTGTTTTCTTTTGTGGTTTCAAATTATAAGAACAAACCTTAAAGTCTTTGATTGAAGGCTTTGAAGCAGACAAGTTACGCTGCCCAAATGTGTTGCTAGTGCTGGATTACACACATCTCCATGTCTGAGGTCCCTGAATACCTTCTGTTTGTACTTTCTGTGCTCTGACTTCCCCACAGCAAAGCGCGCCTAGTTCTGTCATTACTATATTAGCATTTCTGCTCCAGAGCAATGCAAACTCAGCAATCTCAGGAAAAAAAAAGAATGCCTTTAATTAGATTTTCCCACCACATCCAATTGGTTCAGGGGTCTTTCTGAAAATGGCTTGCTTCCAGATAATACAAAAGGGCTTCCTCAGTCTGTTACAAGTTTCTGCTGCGAAGACTTTACGCACAGCCTTACTGTAATGCTTTGTAAAATAAAATCGTCTGACAAAAACACCTGCCAGTAAACAATATTATTTTCTGATGAAAACTTGAATGACTGGATTATATGGAGGATCAGATTTTCAACAAAAGTAATTCCTGCCATTTGTGCCAAAAGTAATTCCTATAGCCATTTGTGTCTAACTTGACCTGTGCTATAGCATAACAGGCAATGAAATCCACATAAATGATTTTACAATTAGATTTTATGGTTTTATGACTAGCAGGATATGTATTACCTTTGATGTAGTGGTAAACATATGTGACATAGTGGTACATATACCATTCTTCATTGTTAATTGAAAATAAATCTTACTTAGCAAGAAAGTCTCAAATTTTAAAAAGTTCTTTGATTCTTATTTTCCCCTCTCAGAGTGCTTCGGCTGCATTTAGAATAGGGGAAGTATTTCACAGATCTACCACTGTAAGCTAAAATCAGAAGAAAAATAGGAAGACTTTCTTTCCTTTCTATGTAGTTTGCTTTGCAGTCACTTTTGCCAGCCTTCTATAACCTATCAAAGCTCTTCTTGAGCTGAGGGTAATATAAAAAAATAATATGGCAATAAAAATGTGGAGAAATCTTCAAATACAGAAGGATAAATATTTCATCAGCACTGCCCATATTGATTACTTTTGAAAATGCCATTACATCAGAGAAGTCCTTGTTTTCATTTTATGATTTGTTTATATACAAGTGCTTATAAGCTACCTTTTACTCACTTTTGATTTTATTTATTAGGTGGTTAGGGAAATAAACCAGTTCTGATTTTAATTGTCCTTTCTTATGAAGAATAATAGGGGTAGCTATTTGACTTGGCATGAAGTGGTGGCTAAATGTATTCTTTAATTATAATGAGAGTATTAAAGCAATTCAAATTGACTTTGTTCTGTTTATGAATGAGTTTGTTTTGTGTCTGATGTTTATAGATGGGGTTGTTTTAATGACAAAAAAGAAGTATCTGAAAAAAATTTGGGGAGCTTAATGTAGAGAATATGTGGCAGATAGGTAGGCAATTGCCTGCATATGGCTAGCTGTACCAAAACTCACCATATTTTGAGAGCATCCCGCATTGGAAAAGGGTTAGATAGTCCTACGTATACTTAAAAGCTGTATTGTAAATGTGTATGTGCATTTGGGTTTATGTGGGTGCATGGGGGTTTATATATTCAGAGATAAATTTCCATTCAAAACTTTACCTCTGGCATTTTCCAAATTTTGGGTGCCTAATTACAGTCTCAATATCTTCTTAATTTAGTGTTTCTGAGTTTTTTTTGAATGGAATGACTAATCTTGATGATCTTGGAGTCTAGAATCACCAGCTCATAGTGCACTTTTTACTTTCTCATGAATAGGCCTGATAAAATCCTTCCAGCAGAGGGCAGTGGGTTGGTGCATGTATATATATAAATCTGAATTTTAATTCAAGTGTGGAATGAAAATGTTTCTATTCATTTTTAACATGCTGAAGTAGACTCATCTGATAAACAAGATGTTGTTTATGTTGCCCTTCCAGTTTATTTTTTATTTGACTTTATTCTGAGCAGAGGGAAGAACTCTTGGTATATCATTATGGTCAAACATCCACATTCTTAAGTACAAAGTATTGTATTTCTTAAGTATTAACAAAGTATAAATTTGTGATATAACAATAATGTATTCTGAATGCCTTGATTGAAAACGGCATCTTTTTTGTGTGCTGAAGTACAAAGTGTATCTTTTAGACTTTTTTTATTATTATTATTTGAGGAAAGATATGCTAGTGTTATGTTAGTATACTTTGCTAAAAGAATAAAATTGATTAAGATTTTGGCCATAATATTGGTTTTAATATCATATTCTGTACAGAGACATATAGGAGCTGTTTCTCTAAATACTCATCATTTAAGATGATGTTACATTTCATATTTCTGCCTTCTGAAGAGGAGCATGTGCATGCTCCTAAAGTTTTAAGACTCTGTGACAGGCTGCAAATAATATGCCTTGAAAATGCACTTGCATGCTTGTGATTTAGAAACTCTCCTGAACAAGTAAGACTCAAAGATATGACTTTTAGCTCTTTTTGCCTTACATTTTTGTGCAGAATATCAATTCTGAGATTTTGATGCTCAACATCTTATGCTTAGCAGCTCTTTCCCAAAGACCTGAAATATTTCCGCTAAGATGCTAAATGAATGTACTTTTTAACTCTCATGCAGGCTGAGCTTCTGTTCTTTGAGAACTTTCTTAGAAGTCTGTTAAATGGAACTACACCTTCTTATTACTACTTCGGTTTATAGAAAAAGAACATCACATTTTATTGCAAATGAGAATAGCACCTGAGTAAACCAATGCTACCGCCATTACCAATATTTGACAGAAATGTATGTGAGGAAAAGAAATAGAAAAGCTGTTTGAATCTTCATTTTCTGATCTCTTCTGGACTGATTTACTGTCCATTTAATACATCTTCTAAAAATCTCTTTCACAATTTTAATTGACTGTGTTTAATCCCTATGGCTTGTGCAGTAATATCTTCTAGATAGTACCGTCATTCCAAAAAAAAAAGCTGAAGGGGAAGAGAGGTAACAAGATGTAAAGTAAAAAGATGTGTTGATATGACATTGAATTATCTATTCCATAAGTCACTATTTGGGCAGAACAACTGTTTTTCATCTCCTCATCTTTATTCATTAATCCTTAACCAGCTGAATCAGTTTAGGGAATAGACACTGTTGGTCTATTCCTAAAATAGAATAACTCTGAAGACTACTTTTTAAATATGGCATGATGTCATTTCATAATATAATTTCCATTAGAACTAATTGTTATGACACTGTTTTTCATAATTTTGTATAGTAGTCATTTACAACTTTTTAAAAGTGTGTGGGAAAAATGTGTTTTTAAAAAATATTTTATTACCTCTTTGTCTTTCCTTTGCACTTGTATGAAGGATATGTATGATAATGAAGAATCATAGCCAGGAAAACAACATTAATTAAGCTGTAGATGTGAATGTAAAATAATTGCTGTGTATAAAACTCATGAAATGCATTTAAGAATTGAGATATTACCAATAAGCAAAGAATCAAATTTCCAGTTCCAGCTATTTACTTTATATAAACATCCTGGCTGCAAATTAACCACAAAAATGTTGGATGAATTCATGTTCTTCGTCTAAATTTACAATGAATATCTAGCCAAAAGAAGTATGTTGTTCTTTATCAGTACATCTCAAAACTCTTGGTGAATTCTCTTTCTGTTTTATTTTGCTTGCCTTGTATTTTCAGCCATCCATAAACATCAACCTTTGAAATACAGTACTTACTACTAAGGTAGTTCTGGAGCAGTAAATTGAACCTCCTATTAAGTAAATAAATCTGCTCTTAACTTCTAGCATTATAAATAACAGCAGGAATGTCAGGGCAACCTTGGGGATAAGCCAAGTCTTAGCACAGCTGCTATGACCTTGTATGTCAGCATCTTAGACTTTATCAGTATTTGATTTGTGTGCAACATGAAATTTGCTACCACTTCCTTGGTTTCCACATTAATTCAATTTCTTTTAGCTGCATATTAAGAAAATACAAGCAGTGAATTTCCCATCTGTATAGGGGTCACTGGGAGGTCTGCCTAGGATGTCACTGACAGATATCTTGTACATGAGCATTACAAAGTAAACACTATAGCCATGCTGAAAGCTTTTGCAAGCTGGAGCCGCTATGCGAGCTGCAAGAGTTTTTATCTTCTCCAACTTATAAGACCTAGAGCCAGAAAAGTTGTTTTATTTGTAGGCAAAGCAGGGAATAGTGACAGTTTTATAGGATCTAATCCTCTTCCCACTGAAGTTCCGTACTCCAATTAGGTGCTCTTTAATTAGTGCCTAATTTAAAACATGTGATTAGTCAGAGTAAGAGCAACAACCCTACCTTTGTGCTTCAAGAGAGACATCTGCTTAACTTCCTTTAATGCATCTAAGTTTTATAGACTTCAGGAGAAGTGTAAGTTCCATAGCTACTGCATAAAAATACCTCAGGTCCTCAACCAAAGTCTGAATATAACTTTTCCTCTGCAGTTCATAGAGGTTTTCTGAGCACTTATTTATTAAGTATGTGTTCAATTTTGTTGCTTTAGAACTCCCTCAAAAACTGAGCCAGAAGCACCAAGATGTTTCTCTCAGTGCTACATAGGCAAATATCAGTATTAGGTTCAATTATTCCAAAGAGCAGAAGTTATGCTACTTTTTAAATATATAGATCAAGGGTGTGCGCTTGAGATTTTTCTGAATCAGGCACTAAACTTTTTAAGGCAAGTGCTTTAGCAGTATTTTGAAACCTGTGACTTAAGGGCTAAAACTTCATTCTTCCTTTGATTTTTATCCCTGTTGGTATAATATTAGTCATATTTGATATTGAATATGTTAATTTTTTACCTGGTCTGTCCATTTTATGATTGTGACTTAATCACTCCTCCTATGAATAAATATACAGCTGTTAAATTACGACTAGAAGTACTATCCAACTATCAAATTCTTCTGCTTCAGCAACAATATGAATTCAAGGTGACATGTAGAGAAGTTCAAGAAGCTATCCAGAAAATGCTTTGCTTTCTATGTCAAAACTTTCTTTTTTTCTTATTAAGAGGGTGAGTTTTTCTTCAGTTAATTCATGTAGTAGTGCCCGCTTCATACACTTCATTTCATTAAAGAAAGGGAAAATGCTGCTCAAACTCTTTCTAATAAATTAGTTTTTTAGCTCAGATGTAAACTAGAGGAATTGTTATGGTCCATTTTATTTGAGTAATATGCAAATTCAGTGAAGTTAAATTTGTAGGAGACTGTATTACAGTGCACCCTTTTTCAGTATTTTCACTACATTTCTCCTCTCAGACTCTGCCTAAAGGTGAATATGTGTAGCATCTATTTAGCTATTCATATTTTGAGTTATAAAAATGCAAAAAGTATTTTTCTTTCAGTGAAGAAAGTTTAACATTGCTTTTGGTTTTTTTTTCATTCCTTTTTCCCTCACTCCTACACAAAAAGTAACTTGAAATGTCTATGCGTCCTATATACAATGTAAAGTAAGTATATGCCTTCAGCTGTGTGAAAGAGTTGGAAAACCTTGAAAATTATTAGGAGGAAGAATGCATGTAATAGTATTCATCTCTATGTGGGCAATCAATAAGAATTTTTTTTTTCTGTGAATATTTCTGCTGGTAGAACTTAAATTCATAAATGTTTGCATAAAAAAAATGTCCTGAGAGGCATAGTATCTTGATTTCTTTCAAAATGATGTGTGCAAGTTTCCCTTGTGTAAAACACAATAATACATGGGAAAACACCTCACTAATGCTGTTCTGGGATCAGAATGCAACTTGAGTCATGCCATGCACTGAGAGGTCAGAACTTTTCAGTTGTGCGGCAGAGGCTACCTGCTGTAGCCTCCACTTCTCATTTCTGCTTGCCTTCTGCATTTGCTATAATAGCCCATGTCCTGTAAAGTACATTTGCAAAATTCTATCAAAAAATCTGTCTTTCAAAAGCAATACAAAGATTTCATAGTCTCCAGCAAGACATATGCTAGTGCAGAAAGCACACTGATTTGCACTGTAGGTAGTAGTAAAGAATAAAACAGAATAACTTCCTATCAGAATGGAAAAACAGCATTCTAGGTTAATTTAGACATACTTGTCTGACTATAATTTATGCAAAATCTTAAAAAATCAAAATCAGCTTTTACGTCCCTATCTCTTGATCTTACTTGTGTTGATGTGAGCCTGCCAATTTTTCTTTCCTTCTGATTAGTTTTGTTCTTACGCATGTTTTGATTTTACCAAAAATCTTTCTGTCACTCTTCAGTAGAAAGAATATATTTTACAGTAGAGCTGCCCTTGGGAGGACAAAAATGGCAAGGAAAGAAGAAAGGACGAGCAATCCAACACCGTGTTCCTTTGCAACATGCCCTTTTCCTGGAAAGATGGGTAGACGAGCCTCAGCCATTGTGTGCTATGGTGATAACACAAGCAGGCAGCAGATGTTAGGTGCCCATGTGTCAACCAACAGGCTGATACATTTGCAGAGTATTTGCAAACCCCAAAACTCCAATCCTGGCAGCTTTTTGTTGCACATGCTGAGAGGAAATGAGTTTTTCTCTTCTTTAGTTGGATACTTCAAAGAGTGGTGCTATTTCAGTCCAGGCAGAGCAATTGGATATTGAAAGCATTCTTCAGTGCACTCTGGCCTAGTAGACAAATTGTATAACAAACCAGGCCTACCTCCTTATTTGTAAAATGCAGGAAAAAAATTGGAAAGATGAGTTGATGTTTGCTCAGCGCTTTGAAATCATAAATCAATATATACTGGAAATATCCTGGGATGTGCTACCTAAAGCTTCATTCAATAGAGAGCAGTATTGGACAGGAAAATAAAAAGACCTCTCTTTTTGGATCTTAAATACTGCCCTCTTCAGAACCTGATAATGGGATGATTCCTTGCTATTTGTTTTGAGAATAAATGTAATGAAAGGGGCATTATTCACCCTCTTCTGTGGGCAGAGTAAGCAAAACCTAAATGGAACAGGGCAGAGGTACAAGGAATCATAAGCTGGGTCGCTTTGATATCCGTGGAGATGACTATTCAGTTACCAATCAGGTGACACGTTTTTCCTGGGCACTCCAAGGTTGTCTCCAGGCAAACTGAGCAGTATTTTCAGACAAACCTTTAAAAACAGAAAGTATCTCTTTATGGGATTTCTACTTAGTGTTTCTTCTAATGTTAGTTGCCAGTTAGTTCTTTAGAAGCCAAGGCTAAGGACCAATAATGAGATATACTTCTCTTACACTGGTGTACAAAAAAAAAAGAAAAATTAAAAACAGACGAAATATTTCCGGTAACAGACTGAGGAAGATTACAGCTACTTTCAGGACTCCCAAATTCAGTGGTTTCCTTGACTCTTTGTAGAGGTACAGCATTTCTGAGCTCTGTTCTGCCCCTTCTCTGTTTCTAGCAATCTCATTTTCCTCCACTTCGGAATGCCAAATCTTCCCAGGGCTGCTTTGGAAACAGCTTTATTATACATAGGATTGCAGCTGAGTTGGAAGCTTTTTGCCAAGAGAAGCTACACAATAGGAACGTACATCTCTTTTATTATCCCTCTGCTTTAGCCTAACTGGCACCAATAGGCTGCAGAAAAATGTAGGTTCCCTGCCTTTGTTATTTGCTAGCACTGTTTAACTAGTTATATAGGTGTACAGAAATTCTGTTGAACGACTGATAAATGTATCTGTATTCCTAAAATGTGGATGCAGGAAGCCATGATTAGGTTTCAGTTTCCAGTCTTAACTCTGCCTTTTTATTTTCTAGCTACAACATAAACACAAAGCCCCAATTTAAGGGAGCTAACTCTGACCTTATAGTGAGTCTAGAGCATACACTGATTGATGTGATTTTGTAACTGTAGTGATAAATACATAAATGTTGTCATTGTTTTCCTCCATGCCTTGCAATATTGCATGTGTGTTGAGAGGGCTAACCCAGATGAAAATCCACATACATGCAGTCTCGTTACCACCACATCTCACCCATGATACTTGGATTACTTTTTGATACTGTGCTTATCCACCACAGAGAAAGAGTGAGAGGGAATGTTTTTCTTGTGATGAATATTAGGCATTTTACTTCCAAGAGCTCCTTTTCAGTTCACTGGGCACTGCTGTTTTTATAGCACATTTTGTCTTTATCTTCTACAACACGTGCTCTACACCAAGGGGACAACAACAATCTTCCCAGAAAAAAAAAAGAAAAAGGAAAATGGAAGGAATAAAAGCAGTTTGGTTATGTGGGAACAGCTGCTTGTTTTCAGCAGCATCACTGGAGAGTTTTTCACATTCTCCTTCCCCGCCTCTCCCCACACGCTCGCCCCGCTGTGTGCAAGCTGGGTGTTTACAGTTCGGCACTATGGAGGAGGAGGAAATATTTTGCCTATTGTTCGGTGACGTCAATGGCTGAGCTCCCAGTCACTTGAGGGACACTGGTGCCTAGCAAATGTCAGCGGGCTGCTGCTGCTGCTGCTGCTGCTGCTGCGTGCGCCTTGCGCGCTGCTCGCAGGCATTTAAGGTCTCTCCTCTAAGACAGAGCCACTTGGGCTACGAGGCGCTGCGAAGGGCAAGGAGCTGTAACCATGGAAAGCTGCTCTGCTTCTTTTTGCATAGGAAAGCGCTGAGTGCTATGGCATTAATATAGCATATTTATTCACAGAAAATGGTATTTTTGGGGGATTAAAATCTTTTATCCTGCACCACATTTTGTCACTCACACACTGCCTTCCTCTGTCTAAAATCAAGGGTCTAAAAATAACACAGAAGACACTGAGAATTTTATAATTAACCAGAGTGAATAGCTAATGGCATACTATATTAAACGCTTTTCTGAAGCTCTATAGCCATATATTTTGTTGTTGGATATTGATAACTGAATTTTGGTTTTCTTATTGTTGAAGTTTTTAAAGCCCAATGTTGGTTTTATTAATGTATGTTTTGTGGAAGATTGTATAGCTACAGTTGATGTTCCTTAACAGACTACAATTCAGAAGCATGAGAATGTGAAATTATTTTTGGAAAACTTTCACAAATCCATATTTGTGATTGAAAAAATGCACATCTACAGCTTTTGTGTATGTCCACATTCACTGTCTACAAGGATCATAGTCATCAAAGAGACCATAAGTAATGTGGCTTCTTGTGCTTAGGAATAACTCATAGATCATATGATTTGATATAGGCTTAAATATATATCCTGTACTTTAAACATTGCTCTTACATGAATAATTCCAGTAGAAGAGGGCATTATCTAACAATGTGCCCACATTAAAACTAGTGAGAATTTTGCTGAGAAGCATCAAATATGGAAACCAATTTGTTTGATAGCATGTAAACTAAAAATGTTTAAGTAGTGGAAAATAGTTTAAAAAGTTACTAAAAAGTAAGGAACACTAAAGTACATATTTCCCATAATTTGGTTTCTTTGTGCCTTGACAAATATCCTTTCCATGCGATATGACAAATCTTTAATTATGTGATGACATAAATTCCTTTATTTTCTCCTCCAGAATGGTAGTGGTTCGTTTCTCCTCCACATTCTTGAGATCTCAGCAAATAGAATATTAAGAGGGTAGGAAGGCAACTATAGAACTAGGGAACTAGTTCTATAGTGTCTGTTCATCTAACAGACAACAGAAATTCAGGAACAGTCTGGGTTGCTTTCAATATGCTCTAAGCTGACAGAATTTTTAGAAAATTAAACCAATTATCTCTGACAATTGTTTTAAATATACATGGATAGCAACTTTTCTGAATTTTATAACATGTCTGACTGAAGTGGTCTTTCTTCAGAAATAAAAGACACCAAAATAATTTGTCTCCATCTTCACTTCAAAACACAGAGGCCAAAAAGTTCTCAACAGATTGTAAGAATTTTTAAATATTTGAAGATTATTGGTTGCCTACCTGGTTTTATTACCTTAAAAATCAGCCCGAAGGTGACACTCAGCATTGGAAATTTCAGTTTAAACAGAATTGGTCAGATCATTATCAAGTAAATGTTAAAATGCCGTAGTGAATAATCTGTTACTAAAGTTAAGGTGCAGGGGGCTGAGATATGAGTGTAGATGATAGTCGGTAAGGGAAGAGAGTTTAGAGTGATATGAATCAGGATGGAATGCAAGGAAGGGTTTTTTTTTTTTTGCTGTATTGATTAGAATAATATTGCTGGAATGGTAATTCATAGAATAATTAAGAATAACTATTTGGACATGCTTTATTTTTAGTTTCTGGACATGAAAATATTGCTCTCAGCATCATTCCTAGAAAAAAAATACGTCTCCTGAGGTATTTATTATTCAAGTATGGAATTTAAGTATAGCTTTGTTCAGTTCTGTCATCATTTACTGATACAATAGTTTTGTGATCAAGATACAGACAAAGAATGTGGGTTTGGGGGGTTGTTTATGCCCAAATTCATATAAAATATCTAAATAACTCCATTGTTTTCTTGTGTCAAGCATTATCCTTTCCCATAAGATGTACAACTTCACCTGGGCAGTGTAGATTGTGTGAGTTGTTTGCTTATAAATATGAATTTTTAGGAGAAAATAATGGAAAATTATATATACATATATATATATATACATATATACATATATATATATATATGTTTTATTTGTTCCCTTGGGTAATGAAGCTTATCATCGTTTTGTCTTTCTTGGATCTCATGTATCTTGGTTCGCTACATTTTGATATATTGTGTTTTTAAGTAGCACGGGATAGAATAGGACTGGACAACTCCAGAACACGGAAAAGGGGGTGTCAAGCCATCCAGACCAGAGAACTTCTTCAGGAGAAGGATCATCAAGAGATCAAATGTATTGTTTTTCCTGATTACTGTGTTGAGTGTGGTCAAGATGATAAATATTTGGCAAGGTTTCCAAGTATTCTGGGAAATCTGTTTCAAATCAGTGTTGAATATTGGCTTCATCATTTGAATACTCAGAAAAGTCTGTTGCAATTTTACTGCTCTTATTCCAATAATTCTGGAATTCTGCAAAATGAAAGCAAGTTTTGAAGGTACATTTGTCACCATCTATAGCTCTTTCTGGGAGAAAACTGCTGAATTCAAAGGGTAGATTATTCCTGATTAAGAGTGTTTGGTACATTTTCTGCAAAGTGTCACCAATTTCTTTGTGAATGCTTCACCTGTTTTTATACTGAAGACAAAAATCTGTAAAATTCTGTTTTATCTCTTAGTTACAGAGCACCCTGGCACTTCACTTACTTAAACTGGATTATCATTCTGTAGATCAAAGATTTACTTTTGCTTTTTTTGTATAGTCATTCTGCTTCATGGACAGTTCTCAGTTTTGGACATAAATAGGATATTAAGATGCTTCATGAATTTGAATTGGAACTGAATTACAATTGACATAGTCCCACAGTATTTATTTCCTAACTTCTCATGAAGTTTTCAGGAACAGCTCATCATCTAATGAGAAGAAACTTAATATTAAATGTTATGAAACATAATACAGATCTTCAATTTTAATGTTTTTCCCCCATAGAGTTTTGCCTAGACAAACATGAATACATATATATTTAAATATAAAAAAATCAGATTAAACATGCCACATCAAATTAAAATACTGCTGTGACAGATGTACTTATAATTATTTCCTTTTACAGACAGAGACAATAAGCCACAGGAGACCAAAACTCCAAACTATGTTTTGCTTTTAGAAATCTCTTTGTAAACAACATGCAAAAAGACACATCAAAAAATATTAGTATAAATAGGAAACAGGTGTATGTTGAAATATTCTTCTCTTGATCCACTGCCCTCAACTATCCCGTGAACAGATATCTTTGGACTGTCCACCTTCTAAAGGCATTTCTAAATCAGGATTATATTTCCTTTATTTGTTTTCCCCCTAAGAGCATCAAATTGCTATTTGCCAAATCAACATTTAACAGGGAGGAGACTTGTCATCAGCCATAGGAGAACAATGAATTCTATCTAGACAAGAGATGAAGTGAGTACTTTTTTCACATAATAGACAAGTTCTTGGCAGAGCTAGTTTTTCAAATAGAAAATATAGAAATAAGAATGTTTCATTAATTTTATTGCTAGGATAACAGTGTCCCCTGTATACCAGGTATAAGGTATATAGGTTTTTGGAAGCAAAATCTATTGCAAGGTCTTTGAAAAAGAAATATGTTATATCACTTGCTACTTCAGTGGGGTTGGGGAGAGTAGAAAGGATGTATGGTAGAGATAACAATGAAGATCAAGTTTCATTCCTACCCTTCTCCCTGCTTTCAGTCCTTCTTTCCTCTCTCCCTTGCTTCCATCCTTTCTCTCCCTCCTTCTCCCTCTCCTTTTGCACGACACCTGTTCTTGCAGTGTTCCTCTGCTTACTGTGGTTTCTTATAAATGCTTTGCAGAACTTTCTCCTATTTTAAATATCAACAGTAATAGCAATAATATCTGTATTATACTAGCTCCCAGAAGTTCAAGTTGGGAGTGGGATCTGTATAAATACAAAAAAAAACCAAAAAAAAACAAAACAGAACAAAACCCAAATGAATTTACATAACAAAAACTGTTAAGACTTGCCTATCAGATAAGTTTCATTTATTTTCCTAAATCAAAATGCTGTCACATTGAGTAAAGGAGTTACCTGTAATTACAACTGGTTTCTCATGCTGTATTCCTATTTTCAACTGTTTTTCGCTTACACATTTATTGTGTGCAGTTGGATTACCTTTTCTTTTCACTCCTTCACAAGAATAGGTAGGATTCTCATGTCACAAATAATCAGATAAGTTCAGAGAAGCAGGATTTCTTGTGCTATGAAAACTCTTTTCCCTGAGAAGTGGATGGGATAGTATCTTATGCTTAAACAGAGCTTTTAATTCCTTTCGTGCACATATGACAGACTGCTGCAACCTGATAGCCTAACATGGGAATTGGCACAGGAATATTTTTTTCTGGCACAGGAATATTTTTTTCTGTTCTGTTTGACAAGTCTTTAGGTAAGATCTTATCTTCCAATTCAGGAATAGTTAAATATGATACTTAAGATTATGCGTCCTCAAAATAGCAGGTGCATATCTTCTTTGACCCAAAACATTACTTAACACTTTTTTTTTTTTTTTTTTTTTTTTTTTTTCGCAATTTTGCTGTGTAGGAAGCCAGATTATGTTTAAATTGTTGGACTTTAACAGCAGATTAGCATGGCCTTCATACTGTGTAAAAAGATTGCTGGACTATGTCAATGTTAACACTCTTCAGTCTTCTGCTTCCGAAATTCCCACATAATCCATATTCTGCCAGTACTCTGTTTTCTAACAGTCTTTTAAGGCCGCACTATATGCTCAGCTAAGGTGTTTGCAGCTTCATTTTGGTAACTTTACTAGGTGTATCAGGATGATTTTCTCTGTACAATTGAACTCTTACGTTGCTGTATCTACTTGTGATAACTGTGGAAGTAGCAACATTTTTCAGAGTCTCTTTGACTTTAAAAGAGTGAGGCAGAGGAAAGACCAAATTTCAGAAACCTGCAATGAATCCTGGTTTACTAGAGAAAGAGAGAAGAATTTCTGCCTTTTCATTTTATTTATATTGCTCTTTTGAAGAGGCAGGAGAGATGAGTAATGCTGGAGTGCACCTATCCATCCCAATAAATCCACTTGCTGGATACTCTTTCACTGAGAGGTATCTGGTGAAAGAGTGACCTGATACGATATAACTGAAAAAGGAAGGTGATCAGTTTGCAAAGGATTGAAAGAGTGATAAGGAATAGATATTAAGGATGAAAGGTAGCACGGAGAAGCAAAGAGCAACTCTGAGCTTGGGCTGTTAACAAAGCAGCAGGTTGACTTGATTAATTACATTTTTATGTTGCAAATAAGCTATTTTAGTTAACAATAAAAACAAGGACGGAAGCCTTAGTCAAGAGCAGTCACACCTCAGCAAACATAGGAGCTCTGTTCATAGCAATGACATAATTGTTGAGTTGAAAAGGTTAGGTCAGTGGCCTGTGTGGGAACTTATCATGCTTTTTAGGGCTTAAAAAGGTGGGAGCTTAGCTGAAGTAGATGATGTAGTATAGCATAGGGTATAGAGAGTGGCGTTTGGAAGATCTCGCAATGTCACGGGAAGCTATGGGCATAATTAATTACCTTACTGATAACCCCATGCTGACTAATTGGGCAGTAGGTGAGTCTCCCACCTTACTGGAGTATATATACAAATCGAAGGACTCAATAAACGCCATTTGCTGCATCCTCATATTGGGGTCTGTGCTCTATCACCGTGGAGCGAGGACAACTCCAGGTCAGTCCAGATAGCAAATGAGGCTTGCCGACCCCCTTTTGGCAACAGTCCTGATAACCTGATCAACTGGTTTGGACAAACAGAGCCAAAACCAGGAATCAACCTGAGCGAAGGCAATTTGACTGAGGGACTGTTTCTGAGGGAAGTTCAGTTCAGAGCAATCCAACCATACATTAGGCCCATTTAAGAAAGGTGTTTGTAGATGAAATAGATAGACATGATATTAGTTTATTGTTTTCCTGCAAATTGTTTTTAATTTTATAATTTAACTATATCTGAGCAACACTCAGGTAGCAGCAGAAAAAAAGATTGACGAATTTCTGTATTCACTTCTGTCTTTCCTCCCCAAACTAGACTGAAACTGCAGACCTCAACCGACATGCTAGCTAACATAGTGAATTGACAGGATACTATGGTCTGATGCTAAAATATGAGAACTGTATTATTCCCATTCTGGAAGCAGACATAACGTCAAAATGAGAAAGATTCTCTTAGAAGAACCAGTAAAGGGAAGGAGAACAATAGCTATACCTCTGGCAGATGAAACAAAAATTCTGTAGCTGGAAAATCTTAAAGATGATGTATTTAAATTTTACTTGAATTCCTATATCAAAATCACCATAACTTTGGCAATTTCTTGGGGAAGAAGTCATTATTGAAAATACTCCTAAACCTTATTAAGTTTTATTTGGCTGTGAGTTTGATATACATAGTCATAGAGTCATGCAAAATACTTTGGCTGTTGAGAAAAATTAGGATTCTCTATGCTGCTTCAGCTGTTTATGTTTCTCTGCGATATGGATGGTAGGCAGACTTGCTGGCGCCATTATGTCAATGACTTTCTCTAATCCTACAGATGGCTACGTTTCCAAAACAAGTAAAATAAAATTTCTCTCTGAATTATGTGTGCATAGACTGTAGTCATAGCTATCTTTGTAGGAAATCTCTTTTGGTAACAAGACTTTGATGAAAGTATTCCTGGACAATTCTTTTTCTGCTTAAGTAAGCACAAATTTGCTTATTTGCTATGACAAATGGTCCGGAGCCACATGTGATACTGAAGTTTCCTGGGAGGAATGAGAGAGGGCAGGATAGAATAAAATGAAAAAAGTATTTTATGTTCTTCAATGACTTTCCAAACCAACCTATCCCAACTTTGTCTGTTTTCTCCATCTTCTTAAGATTTCTTCATCTGACCACTGTGGAACAAAACTGGAAAATGTTTAGTGTGTAGTACAGAATGAGCCAATATAAATTTAAGTTAATGCATAAAATCATACTGTCCTTTCTTTCCCCAAAACCTGCTGCTTTTTCTTTCCAGTACTGCTGGAGAAGGAATATTTTTTGTACTTCTAAATGTTTCTGGGACATTCCCATTTTAAAGTACTGAGTGTGTCTTTTCTAGCAGTTAAGTGAGTCAACTTGTACAGTTAACCATTTTCTATGCTCTAAGAAATATTAGAAAGAGACTGAAGACCAACTCGTATATTCATATTCTCAATAAATACATGGCTGTTGCATTAATAGAAGATCCAGAAAAAAAATCTCGCAAATTTATTTGGGAAAAAGGAAGGCCCATAACTTTAAATTAAAATAAAAGGGGGAAAACTGGCTTTCTAAGATGCACATTTATGTAGGCAGTCAAAATATTCATAGTTTACATGTAAAACATATGGTACTAGAGAAAGCAAATAAAAAAACCTCACCAAGTCATAGAGTCTGTGGGGTTCAAATGTTCCAAAACGTGCAGACCAAGTTGGCAGTCACTGCTCATAAGGTAACCCAAGAGTGGAATATCGTGTGGTGTTAACTGTTAGGACTGAAGTGCTTTGGTAGCAGTGTTTGTGGGAAACCTGCACAGAGCCTCCTTGCAATATGCCTAATAACCCAAATTGTTTTGCATTACGTTCACCCACAAAATGAAAATATATGCAGTATTTATTCAAGTACCATTTTTGGCATAGGTTTCACCTCTAACACTTTGAACAATTTAAGCAAGTCTGAGGATCTTATCGAGGGCAGTAAATTAGAACATTTTGTTTGTAGAAAAAGGATTTGCTGTACTCCAGTGTAAAAGCCAAGCCAAAGTTGAATTACGTCCTTTAAAAAATAAAATAAAACCTTTTTATAAGAAAAAAATATGTCTCCAGCTAGAAAACAGTTAAATAACGACCTTATTGACAGAAACTGAACAAACTTGCCATAGAAATGTATGTAATTTTCAACTTCATTTGGATTACGCTTTTTTATTTTTATTACAATACATGAATATATTTCTAGAATGTATACAGAAGCTTACTGGCATTTGAACAAGCAAACAAAAAACATGGAAAGAATTTCTAAATATTTCAAGATTTCCAAAAGTTTACTTCTCAAAGAAAATAAAGATAGTATAGAATAGATCCCGAGTGAAGCTTTATACAAGGAAAATAAGGACTACCCAGTAATGCATCTAACTCATCAAGATCCTCTATCATAGATACAGCCATTTTCTCTTCTATTATTTATCCAAACTGTTGTCTATCTTCTATCCTATATTAGCTCCATTCTTTGTTGTGCTGATTGTTAAGGAAAAAACAACAGATAGAAAAAAAACTTTTTTCATCTCATTATAATATCTCACATAATAGCTTTGTAGAGTCAGAGTTTTTCCTAAACTTTACATATTCAATCAGGATCAGGAATTTTGCCCAGCATCACCAAAATCACAAAGGGTGTTAATAAAATTGCACCAACAAGGATAATTTACAGGAGAAAAAAAGACTAGTTTTGAAGGAATATTTTTTTTCCATTCAGACCTTTAATTGGCAAGAGCTAGTAGCTATAGTTCCTCAAATACAAATCATAATTTGTTTAGCATAAATTGGTCATCCATAAAGTTATAATTTTGAACAATAACCAGGCAATCAGAACCCTGAGTGTATCCCAAAAGAGATCAAAATGTCAGCATTATCATTCCATAAAGGCAGAGAGACCTTCTCAAGTGAAAGCAGACAGAGAAAAGAAGATGTAGTCTTTAATACTTTGCTCCTGTCCTAGACTGTGTCAAGCTTACAATCCATGAAAGGAAAACCTAAGTAATCTAAAATAAAAAGACTACTATGTTCTATCTTTATGTACAATTTAAAGAAATGTAGTCCATAGAGTTTAGTTTCTATCTCCTTGTAGCATGACTCTAGATATTAATGTAAAGACTTATATTCTATGCAGTTTAATTTATATAGAATCACAGAATCGCAGAATGTTTGAGGTTGAAAGGGACCTCTAGAGATCATCTAGTACAACCCTCCTGCTCAAGTAGGGTAAGGTGATAAAGCACACACTTATGAGTGGACAGAGTAGTTTTCATGTATATTAAAAATACTATAAAAAAGAGCATAGTGGAGAGCTACAGCATGTGGCACAGGGTTTGTCTGGTGGTATCCAGTGACAGAAATTGAGGGTGGTGATGTTCTCTGTAGCATCCATCAAAAGCCTCCTTTACTCCTTTTCTTCCTGTCTTTAGTTAAATTGAGTCAAAAGAAGCAAATGACAGGTTTTTTTTTCCTGTGATGTGGAAATCGAGCTAAATATTTCAAATACTTTTGAATTTATTAGATTGGATTTATATATTTGGTTAAGCAGCAATTCCACATACAAAACACAACAGGACGGATCAAAAATGTAGTATTTCACTCTGAATCTAGTTTGTGTCACTACAGTCAGAATAAAACCTAACCAAAATATAAAAGAACAAGCAAGGTATTACTAGCATCAAATTCAGTATGGTGTTTCCTTGCATATATCAAACAGGAGTGCCATGGAGGTTTTTTTTTTCATGTTTTCAAACATTTTTGAAGACCTTTTGACTCTATGTTGTTACTATGATCAAATAGATTAATTTGAAAATAAGTTTAAAGAGTCTAGTAAGGAGCTACAAATTTGGAAATCGTTGCATCAGTATTTATCATTGAGAGGATATGTTTTGTGATTTACAACAGGTTGATTGTTTATGGTAAGTGGTTTATTTAGACAAGATGGCAACAGTTTGGAGAGTAAGCTAAGTTCACTTGATATGAGGTAGCTTGAGCACAAGGGACAGTTCAGTTGCGGTCTGTGCCTGAGCTCATTTATCTTGTTGGTTGGTTTTTTCTTTAATGAATAACTTCTGGTCTCTCCTACCATGACCCAAATTTTGTTTTAGTGTTCTTGTTACTCATGATTATTCACCAAATAATTTATGTAAACAAATTTCAGCTTTTGCATTGCTTTTCTGTGCTCACTTACTTGAAATATGGTATCACTCACTGAGTCACACTATTGTGTTTGTCTTCCCAGTTGATACATGACATTGCTACAAGAAAGATTTAAATAACAAATAACAAAGCAAAATGCAAACAATGTCCATTTGTGTAAAGTTTTTAATTAGTTTGGGGAATTACAATTCTATGAATAAACTAGCAAGCATCTGAGTGGCACTACACTATAAATAAATATGAAATAAAAAATAAATAGCAGCAGAATTTTCTTTTTCGTTTCTTTTTCCCGCCATATTAAGATGAATGACAAAACTCTTACTGATTTTACTAAGATCAAGCATTTAGTGGTATTTATAAAATAACAGCTAGGTTTTGTTTGTACTACTCTGCCATTTATTCATATGATACTTCACTGGATTGATGTTGTTTGACTGTGTAGTATATAGTATATAGTATGTATAATATGTATAGTATATAATATATAGTGAATAAAGTTAGCTGTAATATTTTTGCTTGCAATGCAAATTACAAACATGCTGACAGTCCTTCCTTGGCCAAAAAATTCAGTTGTGGTTATAAAATCTCTAGATAAGGAAAGATCCACCTGAAATTGTCCTTTGAAACCCCAGCAAAGACTCCTGAGGGCTGCTGAAGTCCTTTGTTGTGCACTGTTGGGATTGTCACAGCTAAGTATTAGTTATTAGAGCTAGTGTTCTTCTTTTTACAATTTAAGAGGTTCCCTTTTGAGCTGTAAAACCAGAAGCCAAAGTGAGACCCTCTTCTACAGAAATGTAAGACAAATTGCCAAAGGGTGAGACTTTCTATAATGCTTAAGCTAAATCAAAATGCCAGGGATTTCTTATCTGCAGTTCAGTGGCAAGGACAGATAAGTGATGGATACTGAATAGTGAGATGTGAAATTTTGCTTTGGAGTAAAGTTTAGTCCTCTTAAGTATTGTTAATGTTGACAGCTCTTTTCCACATAATTTGGAGACAGCAGAGATGTGACTTTACATCCTCTGCACAAGCAAATCTTTCTTACAAAGCCAGAGTGTCCTACCTCCCTCAGGAGATGTTTTGTGTCCTCTTTCAATGTAGTTAGAAAAGCCCCGTGATACCTGTGTCACCAAAGACTTCCAGGTGAAAAGCTGGGAGATGAAGTATCTGATGAAGTATAATCTCTTTTATTTTCCAGTACTCTAGCAGGAGGATATCTAAATAGCCAGGAATATAAACAACATGACGGAGTAGCAAATAATTCCATTAGAGAAATGTTTTGCTCTACTGTCCACAAAATGAAAGCTTTCCATGCAGTGGAAGATGTAGGGGTGTCTTTGAATGTCTAAATCCATTTTATTAGTGGTTCTTAATCAGATTAACATACTAAATTCCTTTAGGGTTTATAATTTTGCAGCGGTCATATCTATCCTAGCTTAGCAAATAACAGGATATAGTAAAGTTTAAAATTTTTATCATCAGTAATCATATAAGCATATACTTGCATTTTTAAAAACTATACTTTAAAATTCCCTAGATCTGGTCTGTCTATAGACACTGTTCATTTTCTATTTTCTGGGTGCTAGATTTCAATTACACCAAGAAGAGTAGTTTGCTGTAGCATAACTATTTTGAATGTCATTTAATAATCATTCAATTATAATTCCAGTAAACCTGTAAACAAGAAGATTTTCAGTCATAATGGAGGGCAGCACTTTTTTTCCCTGATAAAAGAAAGCCACACAGTTTAGGTGCATGAAAGTCTTTAATAATAAATGCACCTAGAGTCATATTTACAGCAGCCAATATCTTACATCTGGGCCTGAGTTTAAGCCAGACAGAAAGCTACGCTAAACAAAAAAGTGCATCAGAAAAATTATTTTGTATCAATATAAACATTTTTGACAGCTGTAGCAGGGCATTTCTTTTAAAATGGAATTCAGATGCCGGCACAAGAAGCAGCAACCTAATTAATAATTTTAAAATGATTCTTTAAAATCACCTGTTAGGAATAGAAGATAAGGTTGCAGATCATATTTCATCAGCCAAATCTCTTCAACAGTTGAAGAATACTATTGTAAGGCTTGTACACTGTCAAAAAATCAGATAGAGAGAAACATACTGACAAGTAAATGAAATGAAGACTTTCTCCAATTAACTTGAGACAGATCTGCCAAATCAGTCTAGACTAAAACATGGGCAGCACTAGTCCACTTCTCTCCAGCTCTGCAGAGTCTCCTGCCAAGTCTGTGGTGCAGAAATGACATTCAGCTTTAAAATGTTCCCTTATTGGTTTAGGCCTAAAGCGCCTGGGGAGCCACGGTGACATTCAGAGGGAATCGTTCTGCCTGTGTACAAGTCTGGCTGAAGTAGTTGTGAATCAGGCATAACCAGATTTTTGATGGTATGGCTTACATTTTGCCCTGAGGATCCTGAAAAAAGCCTTGAAGCCCACGTTGTCCAGGTCAAACTTGCAAATCTGGAAGATCTTTTTCATCTGTCTGGACTGTCAGCAGTAGTGATGGTACAAATATATTTCATTTGGGAAAATACTTGGCAAGAAATATTTCTGATGAACGGATTTTGAAAGGAATAGTACCATCTGCGAGAGCTTTGATCCACTCCTCTCTTATCATGTCAGTAACAGGCTAATTAAAGATAAAGAAAGTGAATGGAAATGTTGTGAATGATGGAACGTGATAAATAGTATTAGCTATAAAATGTGAGTCACATAATTTAAGCTTCTGATATTTTGTGAGATAACCTAGTTGTTTCCCATTTTCACTGCAGAATTTCTTCATATTTATGGCTTCTAATGTTTTGTCCAGTCTGCTTTGAAGTATAAAAGCACATAATATGAATTGGATATAGAGAAAGTGCCAGACTAAAATAAAAGAGGTCTGTCAGGATGTTCAGCAGACATCTATCTTTCTTTAAATACAAGCTTAGCTCTCCCCTTTTTTATCCAAACAATTCCTCTTGTTGACAGTCTCTGTGCTCTTCTATCGCTTTTATTAAATAATGCTTCCAAAGAGTTGGCACTCAGCCTTATTATCTATACTAAGCCCTATATTTTCTTTGATGTCTATACCTACTGATTCTAAGTTTTTGCCAGAGCAGACTTGACATTTTTTCTCAAAGTCTAGGAAGCTTTTGGTTGCAGCAATATAAATCCAGGATAACTCCACTAACACTGTGTAGTCTAAATTTTCAACCAAGTGCAGGCTAAATTGAAGCATACAACTGTTTGAAAGGCTGATAGTACTGAAGAGATACATCAAATTCTGCACAGCTATTCTCATGCTGGTGTATCTGCCATGAAATTTCCATTTTTTGGTGTTTGTATTCATCGTCTGCATGTAAAAGCTGTATCATTTTTTTTCAAAGGGTGGAGATAGGCTATAGACACATGCACACATGTTTTCTTGTTTGGAAATTTGCTGGGTGGATATGTAATTTGACTAGCATTTTTGTACTGGAACAAACTTGGAAGAAGAGAAAAGTGTTTTCCTGTTTTTTAGTAGAAAAATATTCATTGACTTTGTCCAGTCATATCCTGTGCTAACCTAAGGCTTCTTTTAAATTTTTGTACTGAAATTTATGCCTTTCTGTCTCTATTACCCCAGAGTTCAGTGACATCAGTGGAATTGTTCTGGATTTACAACAGCATAACTGAGAACAGAAGTTGGATCTGTATCTAGTTCATTCAGACTTTCATTATAACAAAACACTCAAACTCATAAATAATCATTGTACTTTAAATCCTCTTTCACTAATCCTCCAAGCTCTGTTTGTTGAAGTATCCAGAATTATACTTAAAACAAAATTAATGGGTAGGAAATTACTAGCTTGAAATGCAAGTGAAAGAATTCAGCTATGTGGAATTATTCAGATATTTAGAATTAAGCAAGTGGTTAAGTAGCCTGGTGTATTAAATTATTTGACTTTACATGCTTGGTTATTTTAAAGAAATGTTGTGTACTCTCAACACTTCTGAAATTATTGGATGATGAGGTCCTCAAACCTCTCTGTTACTTTGCAGCAAATATGAAGTCAAGCTTGAGATTTTTAATGTGACCAGTCTTATTTTATCTCCCTATTAATCTAGATATCCATCCATTTATAATTGAAAATATCATAGTGTTCTGAAGTTGTCCTGTCTTTATTATTGTTCTTACTGTATTCATATCTACTTTATAATTCAGTACTATTCTCAACAGTTATTACATTTCATATTTCTCTTGTTCTATACAGCAAGTTGTTTTTTCTTACAAAATTTTGCCTTCTTTGCAATTATGCATTTCTAGTTACTGTGGCTCAACATATTATTTCTCTCTCCTTATGTCTTCTCTTAACAAAATTACTTCTGACTTATTTTAATATTGTTCCCTTTCCTTTCTGAACATCATGATTTGAATTAAAATAATACATAAGAATTGCCCTACTGGGTCAGATGAACGATCTTAATCGTAATCTTATCCCTGACCACCCTAATAAGTACAAGTATAATATAGACTCTAACTGGCAGTGGGAGATAATCCTTAGGGAGACATGAGTCTGGCCACTTTCTATAACCTTTCTGTAGCCCCTTCTTATTCACCTTTAGCCATAGTTGTGGATGTCAGAGAGCACAGTTCTGCCTATTCCTGACATGATCTGTGTATATCTATTGTTCATTAATTTGTCTAATCCTTTCTTATTTCCACTGATAGTGCCTGCTTCAGCAACCGGATGACCTGGCATCTTCAAATAAATCATACCTTATTGGATATTGTAAGAAAAATATAAATCTGTGATTTCCTGTAGGCCTAAATCTTGCAGATTTGATAACCGAGAGACATTAGTTCTCTTTAAGCAGGACCCCAGTGAGTAACAAGTTATGTTTAGTCCTTTTATATGAAAGTAATCTTGACATTAACTACTGCAATGGAGATAAACAGAAATTTTGTGATAACGAATGCAAGTATGATTTCATATAAGCAGAAACACAGTGAGTTTGAAGAGTGATTATGCGAGCATAGGTCTCCTAAATAATACCAGCATGATTAGACAACATATATTATTAGCAATCTTCTCTTGTTTTGAGAATTGCTCCATTGTTAAAGCTGCAGTTCAATTACACCATCCGCTAGTAAATTTGAAATAATCTGCATATGTGTATTCCTTCTCCTTCTGCCTTTAAAATGATCCAGCTTTTACACTCATGTAAGAATTCATATGGCAAAGAGGATAGAAATCTCGCAATATGTAGAATAGGAAAAAAGGCAACAACAACTCTGTATATTTCTGACATCTAACTTTGCTTCTGTAGTTTACCAGTACAGCTTTTGTCACTCAGTGTTCATTTAAACTAGTGTTGCATCAAAATTATCAGGATGTCACAGTAAAACAATATATAATCCTGTCACCTCTTGTCACTTCATTAAAACTTTATAAGCCCGACACGTATAGTCCATAATTCAGTTTTACAGGCATGCTGCTGTGCATCGCTAATTATGCTTTTCCTTTTTTTTTTTTTCTTTTATAAACAGAACTAAGTAGTGAAATGCAATCCCTCAGTAATTACATGGCCTATTGGCATTCCCATTGTAAACAAACATTCATAGTCTTTTGTCATGATCTATTTTGGAAATGTAGCATTATCATTTTCAAATACAAAGAGTATAAAGCTGTTATCTCATATTCTTTAACCACTTAGTTCACAGGCCAGAATTATATTCACTGAATAACTAGTCAGGTGCAAGGTAGAGAGTTAAAGACAAGAAAGGCTCAAATACAAGAAAGACTTGACCTGAGATATAAAACCTGAGAACCTATGCAGACAAGTGTTGGATCAAAACTGCAAAAACTTCTATGGAAGGATTTGTGCCTCTCTAGTCACAATAAATGATTTCTGCAGTCACAATGAACTTCAGTCTCTTCCTCTAATATTTGAGATCATTTATTTTTATTAATTTTTCTTATTTAGCATCTGTTCCTTTTACATGATTCATACAAGTATTCTGTAAGTTCTCAGAACTAGTAGAAGATTCCAAGATTTGAGTCCCTTCACAAACTAAGAATTTGTTAGATGTAGCACAGGGGTCTACCTAAACAAAATAGCTTATAAGACTAGAGTATTAGCTGAATCTGTTCTTTGTCTGTGATACACAGAAAAGTAAACAACTCTGAAGAGACACAATAAACAGCAATCTTATCCAGTGCTTAAAATATTTTTTCCTGTCCTGTCATTTTTCAGAGTAAAAAAAATGTTTGCATATTACACCAAAAAATATATCATAACACCTTCTTGGAGGACAGCAATTACTATGTCCCCTCCCCTTAATATAAAATGTTGACTAAGTAGTTGGGTGTATAAACCAGTACATGCTCCCTAGAAATTCTAGAGCAACTTCTGTGTTCAATGTTAGAATCTAGAGGGACGGAGATAGATGGTGGATGGAAACCTATTTCTATGTTTCTGGACGCTGGCGGTGATAAGATATTGATGGCAATAGAGATAAAGGAAAAAGGAGTATTAAGGAAAAGAACATTATTTTCAGCATCATGAATGGGATTAAGAATCTTTCATGTGACATCACATTGCACGTGGAAATGAAATTGCTGGCATTTCTTAGTTCTTGCTGTCGACAGTATTTGCCAGGAGTCATTTTCCTATTCCAATAAAGCAGAGCATATTCAGAAATGGCATCACATCATTTCTGAAAAAATAGAGGTCCTTGCAAAGACCAACAAATAGAATCTAGAGCTTATCATGGAATACTACAGAACCTCAACAAGGCAGGTAAAAAAATTAAGCCATCATTTAAAGCAATGAAAGTAATTTAGGTAATAATAGATCTTGCAACTAATATCAGTCTTGGGCAAAATAATGGAAAAGTTGATATAGAATTCAATTTAAAGAGGCTTGTGTGATCTTGTTGATCAGTCAACAAGAGATCCTGGAAAATAACACTTGTCTGATTCTTGTACTGAGGATTTAAGTTTAATTCATAACGGTAATGCTGCTGATACTGAGTTACTTAATTGTCTGTAAAGTATGAGACCTGAGGTGGCATAACATATTTTGCTAAGAAGTTAGAATGATCCAAAATTGTTTTATATCTTAAATGCATTTAAACTCAGGTAACAGGTATGTGTTAAAATAGAGCTGTAAAGAAAGACTTTCATACATTCATTTTAAAAAAAAAAAGATTCAAAAACCATGTATGAACTTGAAGAACTAAAAACGTCATGTTACAATCACCATAGGTATGTGGCCTGGAGTTTCTGGTTTTGCTTATTTATCTGTTGCAGTACATAAGGAGCCCTTCCAGTTACTTGTATGTCAGATGTGTCCAAAACATACATGTAAAACCGTACAACTCTGTATGAAGCATAAAAAAAGAAAAAACCATATTTTAGTTAATGTCAACTTGGAATGCTGCAGAATAGTTTGGCGCATTCCTAACATTGCTTATCTCTGTGTTACTTTATTTGTTTGTTTGAGAAAGGAGATGCTATAGTTACTATTTAAGATGGCTAAGGTATAAATTGCTTTATGCTCTCATCCTTCTGATTTTTTTCTGCAGTTGTTTTATGAGCTGTTGAATATGTAACAGCATTTTGAGGGTTTATTATTAGATAGTTAAAGAGGTGGTGCTGAAACAGGAAACTTTCCTCAACCCTCCTCAAAATGGTCTTCTAACATCAGTGGCTCCAATTTACCAAAGCACTGCTTTCTCCTCAAACCACAGCACGAAAAGCAGAAACTCCAGGAATCAATTCCAAGAACTGCAAGCTAGGCAAGAACAGATTTGGTCTTAGAAAGTTTGCAAATAATCCTTTTGCAGTGAAAAAAAAATGCTACAACTGCCTCCTTTAGCATTAACAGAAGTTACAATCAGTAGTAGAAAATAAAAATATGAAATCAGTTTTGAGATGACTGTGTCTGGTGCATCAGTGCAGTTGTTCCATAATGTCCTCTGTTCCATGATGAGATATAATGTCTTAAATAGTATAATATTCCAAAAGAACATAGGCACACCACAGCCATGAATGAAGGAAATACTGATATGTAGCCAGTAACACTGGGGAAACAAAGGTAAATCGTGCCAGATTTAAGCCTTACATTAAGCCTGTGTTTATGAACTGTGGATATTATTCTGGAATTACCTCTTGGCAGTTGATGTTACTCATGCATCGCATTATGTATTTTCTTTTTATACATGTGAAGTTGGTTCCATTGGTTTGGGATTTGCCTTTTTCATCCCTTACGGTTCGCCCAAAGCAGATCCATGGTTTAGCTCGGTCTTTGATTTAATATGACTACAGACATCTCAACTGCCCTACTCAAGTAGATAATTTGCTTTACCTCAAGAAATGCTGATTTCTAAAATAACAGTCTTTAGCTACTGCTGTCACAAATGTGAATAAAAAAAGGCATCCAATCTCTGTGCTAATGAGCTTACCACACATGTGGTAAGCTCATTAAGCTCAATATGCTTAACCACACATGTGAAGCCTGAACTAGCAGCTAAGATGATTGGATAACATGAGATAGACAAAAATCAAAGTTTCTCAAAGAATGCATATTTATTCATGTTCACATGGGAAGACTTCGGTTTTGGCTGTGCTTTGCGTGCTTGGCTGACCTGTAAACACCATGAAGGAATGAACATATACATATCAATACTCATACAAATAGTCTATGTTTGGTATATATACTCCAATTACAGATCTTGAAAGGCTAGGATTTTGTTTTGTTTTGCTTTTACAGAAAGTGTCTGGGTATTGTCTGCGTTATGCATATGAAAAGGTGATTAACTTCAACACAAATTGTTAGGGAAAGTGGAAGTTTCCATTCTCTGCTCAACAGTGGATGATTTTCTGAAAGACACTTTTAACTGGTGTAGCTGTTTGTCTTTATGAAATCTACTGTATCTCTAATGAGATCTAGTGAAATAATACAGATAAACTAGGACGTAAAGTCACACTACAGAATTTATAGCACATCAAATTATAAATACTAGAAATAACATCCCTAACAAATAATTGCGCTACTGTTTATTCAGAACAAAAATCTAACATCTGCCACAGAGGGCCAGACATTCTTTGAAAAGCATCAATTAAGAATTTTAAAATGCAGTTCCCTAACCTGAAAGTTCTAAAATTATGAGGAATTAAGAAGTTCAGATACAGAGAGAAATAATAGATTCTCCTTTTCTGAAAAGCTTAAACAGAAGGACCTCAAAAGTTCCCAGTTTTTCTTCTGTGCTACCTGTCTAAATCCACCAAGTATATTTACGTATCACCTACCACAAAACTAAAGGCAACAATTTAGTGTTTTTCTAAGAGAGCGAGCTTCTAGGTTGTCTAGACTCTTCCGTACTCAAGCTCAATTTGCTCTGAAAGGTATAGGTCAAGAAAGGGAATTAAGGCGGAGAATCAAGATGTCAGAAAAATGATCAATTCTCTATCGTTATGGTCTAACCTGAGCAAGTACGAGGACTCAAACTGTTGAGCAATCCCTTTTGCTACTCCAGCCTGATTTCCTGTAGTGACTTAGAATATGATGACTGTCACATCCTTATACATGAGAGATGCTAGTTAATGTAGCTAGTCTATTCTAGTGCTCTATTCAGATGACGTAGGAGTTTACATTTGCAGAGCGTGATGCAAAAACAGTTACTCCTATGGTGACCAGAGCTTTTCCTAAATGAGCAGTTTGTTTCAGAGTGCATTGCATAAGTTCTCGTATTATGCTTCCTGTCTGTTCTTGAATGCTTTCTGTAACAAAATAGTTAAGAGTGCTGATACTTTAAAATATTATTTACATGAGGTAACAGCCTTGCATGAATGGGACTGTTCATGCCTCAGAGTTTTTTATTTTTTTAATCTCTCTGAATGTTCAAGAAATTAGTTATATTAGATACACTTGGGTCACACTGCAAGAATTTCATTTGAAAACCAAGAGCTCTAAACCATTTCTTTATTAATAAAAGCTGAGACAATAGAGAATAATGAAGAGGCTACTATATGAAATCATTGTCTCCTTTGCCAAAAAATTTTCCTTACCTCTCACATGGAGTAGTTGCAAAATACTGCAGATGATTGAGAAAAGTTCACTATGGGGGAAAAAAAAAGGAAATGGAGGATATCTATAGATTATGCTGATGTTGTAATGTATTGATAGACACCAGGAGATGGTCTGCAAAATTTTAACCAGCCATATTATGCATTTGATTTCTTTATATCACAGTTCAGCAACTAATTCCAAAAGTCCTCATTCCCTGAAGTAGTTCAAGAAAAGCTGAAGAGAAATCATAACTGTCAAAGCAAAATATCATCACAGAAACACTAACTCCTTGCCTCTGCTCCAAGAAGCAAAGAAACGCTCAGGCAGAACTTTGATGTTCAGCCAACTTACATATACCAAGATTTTATCTAATATATAAATAATGGTAAAGGCATTTACTCAAATCACTGTAAGTTTTCCTAGTCCTGCTGGTTCTGCTTTTACCTAAGCAAGGATGATTTTCGGTATAGACACAGTTTGTTTCTCCATCAGAATGACTGTAGACAATATTTATATTCTGCTGAGTCTGTGGTTGCCAGACTCAGCAGAAAATACAAAAGATGAGTAATATTCTGATACTCCTGTTGGTTAGCAGGAAAGCATTGCCTAGAGAGAATGACCCATAAAAAAAAGTATCATGAACTTTCTATTGAAATAATGTGTTTAAAATTAAATAGAATTATTTTAAAATATTTGTTTGGAATACATTTCAAGAAGATATAAATCGAGAATTATTTTTTCTTTAAAAATAGGATAGTGTTATATTATTGTTGAGAATTCGTGGTGTTAAGCCGTATGGATGAATAGGCAGTCAGCTTTGAAGAAATACTTGCTTTTGTGCTGCATTTTATTTAAGGTAAGCATGTAGCCCATAAAGTTGGTTTCAAACCTGAATCTTTGCCTGAAATAATGTATGTGATATAAAGTGGTATTTTAGAGCATTTGCCTCTTGAAACAAGTATGTGTCTTGAAACAACACAATAAGTAATGACAAAATCTATTTACTTCACTCTCACTGTTCATTTTGCTTACAATACGAAACAATGGGAGATAAATCTCTTTTGTCCATAAGAAGTTTAAAGATAATGGATGCTAAAGTTAGGCTTTTGGGATAATAAGGTCTTATCAAGCACTTGATGGACTGAGGTATCTGGAACTTAGAAACTTAGACACTCACTAAAAAAGAAATAATATTTCTAAGAGACTATTCTAAAAGATAAAAGATCTATGTATTCCAATATATAGTATTATGATATGATGGGAATTATCAGGAAGGACTTAGGTGGAGAAATGGTGTATTGTAGTGAGAAAGCCTTTCTTGTTTCTCTTAGGTGTCTACATCTGTAAAGTTAATGTTCAAAACAAAATGCTAAGCAAGA
Organism: Nothura maculosa; assembly: GCA_032353885.1. Classification (NCBI taxonomy): domain Eukaryota; kingdom Metazoa; phylum Chordata; class Aves; order Tinamiformes; family Tinamidae; genus Nothura; species Nothura maculosa. Next base: position 2,285,097 of record JAUBOD010000363.1, on the reverse strand, counting down.
TGATACTTAGAAACTTAGAAATTTTATTTTGCCATCAGTCCCCAGAGTAAAGGGGTACTTTCAATCTCAATGCCAATTACTCTGTTTATATTCCATTTAGTTAAAAGTTTTGCAGACCGTCAAATCACTTCTAGGTTCAAGTCAGAATTGAGAGTAGAGTTCTTCCTATACTGTAAATTACCAGACATTTGACAACTTACTATAATGCACAAAACAAAACAAAACCAAAAAAATTGATGTAATTTAAGATTACATATTTTGTTACTCTTTAAAATGTAAAAGATAAATTTAAGAACAGCAACAAAAAACACAGCCATGATGCGTTAGACCAAGTGCCAGCCACCTAAATTTGAAATATCATAGAATGTAGCTTGCTGCCTGATGAAAAAGAAATGTTAACTGTTTTGCAAAGTTTATGTAGACATTAGAGGATGGGAAGGCTCTCTACTTGAGCAGCAGTTTACACTTTGTTCAGTAAGAAACTTTTCTGTCAACAAAGAGATAAGTACAACTAATGCTCAATAATGTGTGTATATATATATACATATATATTAAAAAAATATTCTTTCAAGTGTCCACTTACTCTCACAGATAAATAATGTCTGGTAATTTGTCCAACATGGATGTAAGCTCAGTTGTAAGTTGCTGTATCAGCCTTGAGCCCATTTAATTAAGTAACCATCACATTAGTTAACTTTGCAGTCAGTAGGTACAAGGCAGTTTTAAGCAGGAGCTTACATATCACACTTATCATTTCAGCTATTTCTCCCTTCAGTTTCTTTAAAATTCTCTGTTAGTACCACGAGGACTTTTTGATTTGAAAAAAAAATATTAATTTGTTCTGTAACCTCATTTACTGAGTTTGCGAATTGAGTCAGGAATTCTGATGTATCTGCCACAGATAAGCTTGAGAACCTTTTCAAGTTCCTCCTTACTAAGCCTGGCAGTAAAAATTTCTTTTTTGTTTGTTTGTTTTTTTGTTTTGTTTTGCTATGGCTTCATGTTCTGTAAGCATTTTGAGATGACCACCCATAGTCTTAATAGCCATCAGTATTTCTTATTAATTTTATATCTTTTGCAAGTGCTTTCTCAAACAGCTTTTTGGCTTGCTCCTCACACACTTGAGTATGAAGCAGCCACCCCCAAGTAGGTATGTGGTCTTTCCAGCAGTTAGGATACTTATCTAAAAGTATTTCGCTATTTGTTGAATTGCTGTCTAATTGTGGACACATATATATCAATGTACTGTCAACAGGAGGAAGAAATTTTTCCAGGCATATCTCTATTTATAAAGCATTGACATTTTCCTTTAAAAATGATGCTATGGAGAATGGATATCATAGCTTTTGATGTTTCAGTCTGCAGCAAAAGATATGAGGCTGAAAACACAGTAACTTTCAAGCTAAAATATTTGAATATTGATGAACTTTTTGCCTGGTTGTTTGTTTATACAGAATGAGTATTATGTGGAGCTGGACTCCTACTAATCAGTGATGAACTAAGATGCATTTTGTCTGAGTTTGCATACATGGCTGAAAGCCAGTACAGGGTCACTAGAAACCATCATAAGAAAAAAAAAAAAGCCAAGACTTCTTCCTTTTCTTTGTTTTTCTGAAGAACAAAGCCTAACTAGTTCCTTTTCCTTGGAACTTCCCTGTTGCTTTTCTGATGAATCAAAATAGGCCATCCGCCTTTTGAGGTCACTACTATTGCCTGGTGAGCTTCACTTGTAATCAGTTTTGTGCACAGGAAAGAAAGTCAATGTTGTCTTCTACCCTTAAACTTGTAATCTGGGGCACAGAAAAAATATATATCCTAAAGTATAGCCATTCTGCCAGCTAGCAGATCTGTAAGTATTTTGAGACTTTTAGAGGGCAAAAAGAGTGTCACTGATGTTTTCTTAACCATCATTAAATCCCAATTAAAAATATTTTAAATAGTTAAATACCTGCAAATATTAACTCTAAGCTATATGTTCAAGTTTTAAACTCTAAATATGGCAATAAATATTCTCTTCCTTAGATGACATTTTAGTGTTGGTAAGGTGTCATATAAAGGTCAATATGATTAGATATCACTTTGACTGTTAAAAGGTGAGACTCACAAGTGATTAACTCAGACCAGCATGATATACAGAATGGCATAGAATTACATAGATATATAGAATGGCATAGATTAAGTCAGAGTAGCATAATATACAGAATGGCATATTAAATCTATGCTCAAATCATATCTTGATGCTAGAAGCTCCAAGATAACTTTTAATTTGAGAGTGTTTTTCACATGTTCATATTATTGCTTATATTGTTGTAGGATATAAGGCTACAGTTGTTTTAGTAAATTTAACAGAGTAAGACCAGGAATATCCTTGTTATTTTACTGATAGCATGCTCCCCAGTATGATTTGACTTGTGATAATGCTTGCTTTACCAGACAATACATAGACTCAGTTCAGATGACAGCACAGACCACTGCTTGTTTCCATAAAGTGCAATGTGTTTGGGGATTTAGGAGTAGAAAAAAAGAGAAAAAAGTATCAAGGAATAGTCCCTGGACTTGTTCATTCACTACACATATAACTGGGGGCCACCATCCCAAACTATCATGCAGTTATGCAAATATGGAACATAGGCACCTTTTTTCTGTCTTACAGCACCATTTTATCACCACAGTCATAATCACGATAAACTCCTACATACCCCGGCAACAGATCCTCAAGTACCATTTTTCTTTCACTTCTTTTTGACTTGTAGTATTTCTTTGAGCACATCCACTATCTGTTTGAAGACTTCAGATGATAGAAAATCTCACATGTACTCAGCTAATTACCACCCTCACGTTTAGTTTGGAAGATGAATCCAGATAACAATCAAATTTCATTTCCCTAAAGCATTTCAGGCATCTGGTTTAAGAAATATCCCCTTTGCCAATTAAGAGACGAAACAGCTTCTTAATTGAGTTAGTTTGACCAAGGAAAAATTGGGCTTTCTAAGCTATATTTTCAGACCTGAAGTAATTCTTGTAGAACTTTTCTAAATTCTTTCCAATTTGTCAATTTTTAATTTAGTTAAAGGCTGAAAGAATTTGTGTATTACTCAATAAAAACATAGTCCCAGACATTAAATATATTGTCAGAATATCTGAGAACACCGAACTGGGTGGAGCAATATATACTACTTGGAACACTGCAAATAATTCATATTTCTCTTAATTTGCTTGTGCTGTTGGTAGAATGTTTGAAATCTGATAAATTCTTTGGTTTCATTTGAAATAATTTTTCTTCCCTCTCCCCACAGATTCCAGGTTAGCAAAGCACTTATAATGTATGTAGACATAGGCATTTTATTCAAATGCTGTTGGATTTTTGTTTGCTTTTACGTGTGTTAGTTATTTTTTAACACTTATGGGTTTTTTGTATTATTTCTTTATTACACATGTTAATTTCTAATGATATTTGGTATTTCCTTGATAGACATCACTTTGTGTATTGCAAATAATGCAATTTCACAGGGAGAACACTCATGTCTCCAGCTGTCCACTTTATTTGCTAAATCACTATAGCATTGTAATGCTTTCTCAATCTGTACAAACCAATGACAGACAGAAAGATACTGTTTAAATAAAGGAATTTTTGAAAAGCTGGAAAGAAAAGCACTCCATGAAACCAGATATGGTTTAGCACTGGTTAAAGCACTGGTTAAATATGCATAAAAACACTTAAAAGCAGAAATTTAAAATAGTGCCAGTGTAGTCACCCTAGAGTGCCTCAAAATTAGGGATGATCATCATCATGAACATCCATGACTGCTTAGTTGAACTGGATTTCTTTCCTATCTGAACCTGGCACTATTAAGAATTGATTCTTTCTGTAGTTACCTCTCTGATGTGCTAGTTGTTTTTCAGTAGAAGCTTTGCTGATTTAATGAAAATGGATTAATTGTCTATTATTTTTCATTGTAAAAATCATTTCAATTCAGCATCTGATAAATCTAATTTATACATAAGAGGATGTCTCATCATCAGGCAGCACATCCTGATGAATTGCAGGCTGACTATGTTGCTTAGGCTGTGAGATAAGTGAAGAATTTCCCTCCTGATTGTCCTCAGAGACAGAATAAAAACACAAGGTTTGCAGCTGTATTCTAAGAGCTGTACTGAGAGTTGCTAATTACAAGGAAGGATTCCGCCGATACTATGGGAATAGTCATAAATGCAAGTCTAAATTAAAAACACTTGTATAAAACACCAGTCTTGGTTTTGGAGATCCAGAAGTGCATGATGGGACATCCAGTGTATTAGATGTAAATGGAACAATTTGTTTGCTTTGCCTTGAAGAACCTGGGTAGGTTTTTTAGGTTTTAGTTAGGGATTCTTTAAGGTTATGCAGAAAATATCATAGTTGTGCTTATTAGCCACTGAGCAGCATTTGGCCAAACCTAGTGTGCCCTGAGCAGTGCATGACATGCGTAGCACTATGTTCACTGAGAGTGCTACAAGGTGAGGGATGTAAGCTTTCCCCTGATTCATTTGAAAAATATGTGTTTTAAAGTCTTGGCTATTGCTTCCCACTTTGCTGCTACTTTTGTCCAAATGACTAGGTCTAAGGATGCTCACAGAAAGCATGTTTTATGCTCAGATAATATTATCACAAACTGCTATTATGGTTGACCCAGCTATAAAGTTTCCTAAAGGAAAGAAAAAAACTGACCTGTGCTCATCTGTGTGAGGGAGAGATTTGGTTTGCACATGTGCAGTTATTAGGATATTTTGTTAAATGCCTCATATAGAGGGAAGAAGAAAAAATGTTAATATCAGGACTTAGTGACTGATCTACCTGCAGCTTTCAGCTGCATTCGTGATACAGGATGTGTACTTTTATTTAAAATGTTACCTGTTTAGGGTACAAAGCATGATGAAAATAGATCTGTTTCTAGTTAGCTTCAAAATTCTTGGTGAAATGTGTGGTTAAAAAAAAAGTTTAGGGTGTATATTAGAAAGTCCATTTCATAAAAGCAGTTGCTTTTCTTGAAGAAAAAGAAATTGTCAAATCAAAGCCTGACAAAAAAAAAAAAAGAAAAAAGTAACAGAAAGGAAGGTTGCTTGACTGTAGCCCTCTTCCTACTCTATCTGAAGACAGCCTATATGGGTCGCTTCACCCCTGAAGTTGAGTAAATTGCATTTAAAAAGTGAGATACTGTGAGGCAAATCCATGCACTAGCTTGATACTAACAACTTCTGCTAAGTGTTTGCATAGAACTGTTGTCTCTAAGCATGTGAAGGACAAGAAGGTGTTCAGGAGTAGTCAGCGTGGATTCACCTAGGGGAAATCATCCTTGACTAACCTGATAGCCTTCTATGATGGAATGACTGGCTGGGTAGATGCGGGGAGAGTAGTGGATGTCATCTATCTGGACTTCAGCAGGGCTTTCAACACCATCCCTCACAGAATCCAATGGCAAGTGATAGGACAAGGGGGAATGGGTGTAAGCTGAAGCACAAGAGGTTCCATCTGCAGATGAGGGGGAACTTCTTTACTG